>CM060689.1:53224651-53824651 GCA_030686995.1 Artemisia argyi
TTTTTAAATTGTTGGGATTAATCTCATCCATTAGATCAAATAAAAATGGAGGAAAGATGGAGGGTGAAGATTAGTCCCTTGGTATGTAAAAAAAGTTTGATCCTCAAATGATCTTTACTCGTAATTGAACATACAAAATCCAATCTAGGATGTCATATTACATTATAAGGATGATACGGGTACATTGAATGAAATCAAAATTAATTCAAACCAATAATGCATGCATAATTGGTACATATAAAAAGAAAAATACTAAGAAGAATTTTAGAAATTTTCATTTTAGACCGAAGGCATGTAGTTCCTCAATATTGTAAAGAAACGAGCGGGTAAACCCGCGCGTTGTCGCGGAAGTATCGTGTATTATTCTATTTAAATCCCAGATAACACCTATCAAGTATAACTATAAACCATGATATGCAAACGTCATTAGAAATCAAGAGTTTTTTGTTGGACTCTTGTAGTTAGAAAACATATATACGCAATAATAATACTTTGAAAATTAATTACAGCATGATAATATCCTTTTCCTTTTTTTTCACAACCACGGGATCTCATCTAATCCTGTACTTTTTAGGTATAAGCCACAAAATAAAGGGAAGTGATTTGCACACTTTCAATTTTTATTGGGACACTCCAATGTACAAGCAGTTAAAACAGATTATACTTACAGTACAACTATCTGATGCACACATTGGAGTGTGCTAATAAAAAATGAGAGTGTGCAAATCATTTCTCCAAAATAAATCATTTTCACTTTCATTTCTTTTAACGATATTACATTCTACAATAAAGCCTTGAGCAAAATCATGAGACCAACTCTAGTGATTAGCTATAAGCCACAATAACAAACATTAAGGTGGCGTTTAGTTGGAAAACATTTTCTTTCATTTCCTATTTCTTGTTTTGTAGAAAAAGGGAGGAGAGTTTGATTTCCACAAAACAATGGAAAATTTAGAAAACGCGTTTAGTCTAAGAAACATGTGTTTGTGTTTTCCATTTTTCAAAACTAGAAAACATGTTTAAGTAGTGTTGTTTTATATCTTAATTCACTATTCACCTTAGTAATTTTATAAAAACATCATCAAAACACAAAAACAAATATTACAAACTAACCAACTAAATTATAAAATAACTAAAAAAATCTAATATGAGAAAATAAAGAAAATAAAGAAATTAAAATATAATATCAAATAACGTTTTCGTCCGATATTTTACGTTTTTGTCCGTTTTTGTTTGTTTTTTTACGTTTTCGTCTGTTTTTTTACGTTTTCGTCAGATTTTTTACGTTCTCATCCGTTTTTTACATTTTTATCAGCTTTTTTACGTTTTCGTCCGTTTTTTTATATTTTCGTCCGATTTTTTGGGTTTTCGTTTGTTTTTTACGTTTTCGTCCGTTTTTTAACTTTTTCGTCAGGTTTTTAAAGTTTTCGTCCGATTTTTTACGTTTTCGTCCATTTTTTTACGTTTTTGTTAGATTTTTACGTTTTCGTCCGATTTTTTACGTTATCGTCCGTTTTTTTTTTACGTTTTCGATAGATTTTTTACGTTTTCGTCTGTTTTTCTACGTTTTCATCCGATTTTTTATGTTTTCGTCCGTTTCTTTACGTTTTCGTCAGTTTTTTTACGTTTTCGTCCTATTTTTTATGTTTTCGTCCTTTTTTTACGTTTTCGTCCATTTTTTTACGTTTTCATTAGATTCTTTACGTTTTCATCCAATTTTTTATGTTTTCTTTCATTTTTATACGTTTTCGTTCATTTTCTTACGTTTTTGTCCATTTTTTTTACTTTTTTGTTTGATTTTGGATGTTTTCATCTGTTTTTTTATAACGTAAAAAGTCTGGCGAAAAAGTAAAAAATCTGAAGAAAAAAACGTAAAAAATCGGACAAAAACTTAAAATATCTGACGAAAATGTAAAAAAACGATTGAATACGAAAAATATCGGACGAAAACTTAGAAAACCTGACGAAAACGTAAAAACATGGACGAAAACGTAAAAAAACAGACAAAAACGTAAAAAATCTGACGAAAACGTAAAAAAATGGATGAAAACGTAAAAAATCAGACGAAAACGTAAAGAATCGGACGAAAACGTAAAAAATCTGACGAAAACGTAAAAAAATAGACGAAAACGTAAAAAATCTGACGAAAACGTAAAAAAACAGACGAAAACGTAAAAAAACTGACGAAAACATAAAAAACCTGACGAAAACGTAAAAAAAACGGACGAAGACGTAAAAAACGGACGAAAACGTAATAAATCGGACGAAAACGTAAAAAAACGGACGAAAACGTAAAAAAACCTGACGAAAACGTAAAAAAACAGACGAAGTCGTAAAAAACGGACGAAAACGTAAAAAATCGGACGAAAACGTAAAAAAATAGACGAAAACGTAAAAAATCAATCGAAGACGTAAAACAACCGACGAAAACGGATTTGGGGTATTTTAATGGAAAATAGGGGAAAAAAAAAAAAAGTGTTTTGTAGTTTTGTGTATTAAAGTTGGAAATAGGAATTTTGTGTTTTATAGAGAATTTTATTAGAAAACATCAACTTGAACGCGATCTCTGTTTTCCTTGTTTTCTGCAAAACATTTTGTGAAAAATAATGGTGTTTTCTCTCAACTAAACGCACCCTAAGATTCAAACAACAAGCAGCATCACAAAAAAAATGTATATGCCGATTATTCTTGTGGCTGCACCCTAATAATTAGGAAGATCTTTCGAGGAGTCTGCTTTGTTTCGTTGTTGATGTTAATAATCTATGAGGAAGATGAGTACACTGACAAAATAAGGATGTTAGGTTGTAACCACCAAGAGGGTTTCTTGTGTAGTTTAAGGGTGCGTTTGGTATGCGATTATAAATGACAATGGGTATGAGTTTGATAGTAGTGGTGGGTCTCTCACCTATTAAAGATCCATACATAGCACTTTTGATGTATATATAGAGTATGATTATATCTATCACTCATTGCCATAGTTGTTGGCCCTCTCTTCTTAAACAAACATCTTTAATCACTTTTATATGAGTAAATTGCAAAAATCGTCCCTAAAGTTTGGCAAATTTGCATGTTTCATTCCACACATTTTGAAAGTGCAAGGATCATCCCTAAAGTTTAGCCAATTTGCATGTATCGTTCCTAAAGTTTGGCCCATTTGCATGTTTCGTCCCTAACATTTCGAAATATTTGGGACGCTATATGCCCCAAAAGGACGATATATGCCCAAAGGTTAACTTTAAGGACGATCCTTGCAGTTTCGAAATGTGTGGGACGAAACATGCAAACGGGTCAAACTTTAAGGACGATTTTTGCAATTTACTCCTTTTATATTTATAGTTTTATTCCCATAGTGGGATACCAAACACACCCTTAAACTTTGTAATAAGTTTTGACTTTTTTAAAATTTCGTCTTACAAGTCTTCTTTACGAGTAAACGATGTTCCTTGTTCGGTTTATCCAAGCTTTTTATTTATTTATTTATTTATTTATTTATTTAATTTTTATTGTGTATTTGTATACAGCTTAGCTAAGGCTTTGGGTGTTTTCGACCCTTTAATTAACCACCCTTGAATGTATCTACCTTGCAGGATTTGATCTCTAAACATTTTGTAATTAGATTGCGTGTCTCACCATTATGCTAGTTGTACTTGTTACCAAATGCTAACAACCTTGCAGTCATGAATCCCTCTCTGATTATCGTGGCGGAGACACGAGCGGGTCATGGTAGGCCTTCTTCCCACTAGAAAAATTGTAGTGTAAATTTTTTAAATATGTGGTTATCTTTTTAATTTGCCATATAGCGAACTAATCTCTAGTATAGTTTTTAAAAATTATCAATGTTTACCCCATCGACCATAACTTTCTGACTCCGCTACTGTCTATGAATTTCTCATTAGCAAGTCTAATACACTCATGGTTTTTTCTACAAGTTTATCCAAATTCCAAACGACCATTGTTTTTATTCTAAATGAGTGGATCTGGGAACTCAATGGCATATATTCTACCTTTATATAGAATGTATTGTGCACGTCCTATTAACTTATATTCGACCACAATCGAGTAACTCAAAAGGTCGAACATTCAACTTAGCTTATGATATTGTACTTTGGATTTCTTATCTAATTCGCAAAGTTATGCAATTGATACGACATGTGAATATATGCTAGGATTGTTATTAACGTGGAATATATTCCATGGTTGTTTAAAGTGTGTATAGCATACAAAGGTTAGATATATATTTTCCAATATTCCATATGTTGTTTTCTACTAGTCTGTATATTAAGTGATGATACTTGCACTTGAAATCGGGTTTTCTACTAGTATATACTACTTATAAAGAGTAAATATCAATTCTTGAGTTTTTGAAATTTTGAATTTTGAAAATTAAACTAATGTAGTTTGTCTAAATTACTTTTAAGTATCACTTAATGCACCTTAAATTTGATTAATTCTAAACTTAGTAATTTTTTAAAAATACACACTATATTATTTATTTATTTATTTATTGAGTTAATTTTTTTTTTTTTTTTTTGGATGTTCAAGAGTGTATTAATAATACTGAATTGAATTTACATAGTGGTGGAAGGCAAACGAGCAACAAGCTGCGCCGCTAGCCCTTTTTGTTCAAAAAACCTCGCATTTATTAGTTCAAAAAACACACGCTTTGCATTAAAGGTAGAACCAGAATCACAATTTCGCAAATATCATTATTTACCGCTATACATCTTCGGTTTGTACGGTATACATCTAGTATTGTAAATGGATAGGATACTTCAACGGTTAAACAAAGTACTCGTAAAAGATAGAACAATCACATTCATCTTTAACTAACTCGACATATATACAATGTTTTAAAAACCGGGTTTCTAATCGACCAGGTCGAGTTACAAGGTTACCAGTTTAACCGGTTCGACCGTCGGGTCAATTCCGTTTTCTATTAAAAAAAACTATTTTTTTTTCAACCGGTTCGACTACCTGGTCAACCCGGTTTCTAAAAAAAAAAAAAAAAACCCAGTCGGGTTTCGAGAACCGGGTTGACCCGGGTCACTTAAAACCCGGCGGGTCTAACCGGTTAACCAGTTTTTAAAGACCCGATTTTTTGCCGGACCCGATTCGACCGGTTAAACCGACCGGGTCGAACCGGGTTTCAAAACACTGCGTATATATGTGACCTTCGATTAGTATCTAACATGAGCCATTTGCCAAGGTCAACCGTTAAGTAGAAGAGAAGCACAACTAATTAACGACTTTAACATTTTGCTCTATCATATATAAAGTTAATTGTCGTTGAAAAAAATAAAATAAAAATCTATTTCAATCCCTTTTTGTTGTCTCTAATGGTGTAATTAGCTTTGTGTTTATTCTCTCATTTTTTTTTAACAGAGATTTCATTTCACGCCTCACAAATGGAGAAAATTTGAAACAACAAATTACATCGAACATACAAGTTACATCGAACATAACAAGTTAAGTCAAAACAAGACATACACCATAATAGTTGTGGCAACCTACAGCAACACCATACAAGGGTGGGGGGAATCACCAGAGTGAGCTTTTGGTAAACACAACCATATGAAGGTGTAGCTTGACAAAAGTACATAAAGTACATAGAACATACAAAGAAGATAAAACTAAGCATCCAAAAAGGAGCTAGACCTAAACCTAACAGATCTAAAATCAAAACCCAAAGCAGTATCAAGCCATCGATGGCGGACCGCAACAGATCTGAGCAGAGGAGCCTGAGAAGTAACTAATCCGAGCAAAGCAGCAGCAGCGGCATCGAACGGCGGCAATGAGCTGTGACAAATCTGTAGGTAGGGATATTTATTGAAAGAAAGAAAAGTAAAAAGGAAATCCGGACGGCCGGCCGAAACCGACCGCCAGAAATATTTAGATAGAGCGGAGCTTGATCGGATGAAATCTAGAGAGAGGTAGGAGAAAAGATATATAGAGAGAGAGAGGTGAAGTAAATTGAAATATCGTTTATTCCCTCATTGACCAAGTTCAAATTTGTTTTGTTGCAATATTAGAGGCCAACGTTTATTGTACAATTATATTCTCTTTGTTATTGTAAATAGAAGAGTTAGATACTTAGATATGAACTTTAAAATGGTTATCATATAGTGGTAGGGTTTCATTTCAATATTCAAATAAAAACATAAAACCACTTTTGCAGAATTAATGGATCACAAAGAACAGGCATTAAGAAAATATCGAAGAACATTTCCGATATAAGATGCATAACCCTAATGATGTTTATTTGGTACCCACCAGTCCACCACTTCATCAAAATCATTTAATTTGTACACGCTAACACTATAACTTTTCATATATTATAGATTCTAGTTTTTGGTCTACTATTGCCACTTAAAGATATATGCAAACAATATCAAACTAAGCATGAGAAAACCAATCATTCAAAGACCACAATAGAAAAAAGTCAGCCAAAAATGAAAGTCATGAGTTATCAAAGTAAATAAGGACTAATACATATATCAACCTTTATTATTCTTGTTCTTGTTATATATATATATATATATATATATATATATATATATATATATATATATATATATATATATATATATATATATATATATATATATTGTGTTACCTGCGAGTCTGTGAGATGTTATGATACAATTCTTTGATGTTCGATTGCAAACGTGACTTGGCTCAATGTTCTTGCTTCTTAGTCTCCTTTTCCGGCTCATTATAGCTTTTATGTAAATTTTTGACGTTCAAAAAAATATGTTATAGAATGTAAATAATTGAAGCTCAAATCGATTCATTTAGATAAATGAGTTAGGGTTACACAATGTATAAGATCATAAGTATGAGCTAATGAAAGACAAAAAGACATAAAAGGGAACAAAAGAATGTATTGAGATTAAGATATGGGCCAATATGTTTGACATAAACATGTAACTTTTGGTAGGAAGATGGAAAAATGATGTGTTTAGCTTACTTTTAGCATCCAATGACACAACTAATTTACTTCAAATACACCCTTTTTATCCTTCACAGTGGAATTAGTCATCATAACGCCCCCCATTTTTATCAAATAAACAATTAATTATCCAGATTCAGGACCGAAATACACAATAAGTTACATTATAACAAGATATATTTTACATAAAAGTTAGATTGACCTTTATCTGTTTTTAAACTTTAAGGAAGCTGGGGAGCAAAGTGTGGTATGGCAATTCATAATTACCCCATAATTTAGCTTCATCATGAGGGAATGTTAACTTTATTATCCATTCTTAACCGTATTAAATTTTATGTCATTCGCAATCTGCGTACCATTTGTTAACATAAACTTGATAATTCGGGTTCGGATACACAACATTTAAGCTATTCTCGAATTTAAACCCGTAAGTTTGTAGCTAGCAACTATGCAAAAATGATCGAACAATCGTCAATGACATAGATAAGGTCATTCGAACAATCGTCAATCTTCACAGAAAAACAATTAAGAGCAAGTCAACGGATATTATGACAAGAAAAACACGCTAAAAACACGGATAATCAAATTTTTAAAAACTGCAATCACAACAAGAATCTAGTGGTAGAATGAGTTGTCTTTGCTACTAGTGATGATGTTCGTAAGCACAACAACTTCATCTCAGCGAATATATGCCCTTGAAAAGTAAGCATGTCACAAAGACTGTGACATCGCGCATGTGTCGTGTCTCCTTGGTCATATATAAGTGTGTCTATCTAGAAAATGAGCTCAAATTTTGGAGTGAAGTCAGTTTTTATTCTGTGTATCGTGCAACATAAGCCCGAATAGAACATCGAACAACCAAAGTTCCACTCGACAAATCAAAATCAAAAGGCATTTATGCAAAATGATGAAGTGTAATCGAATTAGGTTTGTAGTGATTTACGTGTAATTTGAACAAATTCCGGTAGGTTAGGCATATTCTAACGATCATATTGATATGTTCACAACTTGTTTTACGAATTTGGAACACATTCCTCTTGTTTTACCACTCTGTTTGAGGAGACAAGTTGCATCATTATCCTATGCTTTTCATTCAAGCAAATGTTAGACAATATGCCCCTATAATCCACACTCTCAAATGAAGTGTTTTTAATATATGTTACATGTGCAATTATGGTTTTAATCATTTCGTTTACTTTTTTTTAAAGAAAAATTTCATCATGTAAAATAGTAAAACATGGATGGAGCATAATAAACGATGTTTTGGTTTTACGGAACAAATATTCATTCCCATTTTGAATCAATGGTCAATTTTTATTAGTATTATTATTTTAGAAAGACAACGGTCAATTTTAATTTAGGGGGATGTGAATTTATTCTGCATTAATACTAGTCGTGTCAACTTGTTATGGAATGTAATAAGATAGCTCGAAGAATAAACATAGATAAGGCTTGTATACATGCCTCGTAACTTTTGGTGAATATATATCTTTTTGAGTTATATCTACTATTGCAAAAACAACAATATTTTTACCAGGTAAATAAAAAGTAAACGAAAATAGTTGTGGGTTCAAGTCATACTTAAAACATTTGAGATAGTTTGTGATTTGTATATTGTAATATTGTTAGTCGCCTTTCTAGAAAAAAATGATTTGCTAAACAAAGAACCTCTAACCTTTTAAATTTGCACCTTTCGCGCAAAGAAAGTTTCGATCAGTAGCAATACACTTGTGTCCTAAACATTTTGACCGGCTCTACGTAGCTTACTGGTTTCGTGGTGGTTATGAAATAAGAGGTGAGGTTCGTTTATGCAAAAGCAAATTCCCAAAAGAAACATGTGTATTCGGGAGAGTGAATTTTGACCAAAGAACAACATTGGTTATACAAAATATGCATATCCAAAGTTTGAGAGATAAATCTTGTAATGTGTGAGCATTGACCGACAAAAATAGTCGTAGCGGGCCAACACATCCCAAATGGTGGTACTTCAGTTATGAGCCTGAGTTCTTTCTAGGTCAACACACAATTTTTGTGTCCTCTTTTGTCTGCATAGCATGGATGGTCGATCAAGAATTACATGTACTCTAAAGTGTCGAATACTCTAATAAGGCTAATTTTTATTTTATTATTACTATTTTTTTGCTTGAGCTATTACGGAAGCTCCTAAACTCCTATATGATGTTATAAAGGACGGTTAAAATCATCAGGTACTGAAAACACGAGTACATAACTGGTAAAACTTTTTTCTGTTAATAACCGCTTAACAGTAAAAACAAGAAACGAAGAAAATTGTGATAAAAAATGGCTCATGTGTAAAGCTACTAAAGCTAAGGTTTTATGTCCCTGAACTTCTTAGACCCTCGATTTCTTAAGACCTTCTATATATAAATAGTTAGGAGCTGTTTGTTTCGGCTTATATAGCCGGCTTATAGCTTATATATTAAGCTTTCAGCTTATTTTCATAAGCTCACTTTTATGGCTTATTTTGAAACATTTCAGCTTATACAAGTTTATCATGTCATAATAAACTTATATAAGCCGAATCAATAAGTCACATATTTTCTTGACCTCATCTATTAAGTCTCGATATTTTAAGTTCCCTGATTCACTTAATAATTCACTAAAACTATTTCGAATTTGGCCTACAGATTTGCTTATCTCATGTAGGTTTATTCAAATCAAGTAAATCGTATTTTCTACCCATGAGATATTTTATTCATTACTTTTATCTACTACGAGTAGTATTTTAGTCTTTTACCATAGGAACAACACAGAAAAGGCTACAAATTCCACACTCCAAAGTCCAAAAGTAAAATTCGAACTCACTCCACGCACTCTCCAAAAAAAAGTAAAAAAAAAAAACAAAAAGTAACTTTAGTAAAATATCGAATCTGGATAATATCTTCAATTCATTCGTAAATTAAAAAAACTACTGTACATACTACATACTCTACTAACATACTCATTCTCATATAATTTTTTTTTATAACACGTTCAACCTTTTATAAAATTTTATAAAATCGTACGTGCATCAAACAGCAGCGATCCTATTATTCATATTTGGATTAACAACAATAGCTAACTTCTCCTCTTGATGAAACTTAACTTGCCTCGCAATAAATCCTTCAATCCTTTTCTGAAACTCCTTATCACTCAGCTCATCAACATAATTTTCCGTCACCGGACTTTCACTTTTCCGACGACCTAATTCCGTTTCCGACCGTTTCAACGCCTTAACCTCATCATTCTTCTTCAAATTCTCCGATTGACTCCTTTTATACACTTTCCGATCATGTAACGGTTTCACTTCCGATACAATTTGCTTATCCTGATAAACTATTTTTTCCTCCGGTTCACTAACAGTAACAAACTCATTAGCCACGTCATCGATGACGTCATCGTTTACGATTTCGTCATACAGATCCGTACCGGCATTACTAACGGCGTTACCGTTACCGTTACCGTTAAGTTGACCGGAAATAACTACTAAAGTGATAACAATCACGTTACTGATTAAAAAAATGAACAGCGGACTAACGACGATCGTTAAAGCGTGACGCAAGTATATACTCAGCATTCCGATGACGGAAGGAAGGCGCGTGGATATCCACGCGCTCAAAATAACCGCTAAAAAGACCTCGAATAAACGGAATAAGTTCGCGATTTTGCGGAACCTTCGGTATCGAAGCATCGCGTTAGCTTTCTCTACTTTCACGTTGTGGATGTCGAAAATATCCATAACTGAATGCTAACTAACTAACTGAATAACTGATTAACTAACTGTGTGTTTTTTTAGTGTGTGTTTTTTTTGAAGAGTGAGTGAGTGAGTGTGTGATTTTTTTAAGAGATGGAAATGAGCCGGGTATTTATAGAGGGTGAGTGGGGCCCACGGTTGTTTAAAAGGGGGGAAATGAGGGAGAATATATTCAAATGAATTTTATTTTATTTTTTTGTTTTAAGTTTGTATTTGGGATAATTTGATGGTACTTGAGAATAATGTGTGAAAATGTAGTTTAACTAAATTTGTGGATAATTTTGATGTATGGATGGATATTATTCTTGTGAGAGTTTTGTTAAATTACGGTATCGGAAGGTGTTTTTGTGACATTTTTTGTGTGTAGCTTGACGTATTATTTTTTGTTGTTTTGAGAATGAAGCATCTGGAAAGTAGGTGACAGGTTGTTTATCGTAAGTTTTACAGTGTGGAGCACGGAAACGTGAATACAATGGGTCTACAACCCATTGGTAAAGGACATCCGGTGTTGTATTTATTTTTTGTAGTCGTTAATAATTGTATTAATAAACTAAATGTTATCATTTTAAAGTTGCTAGTTAGGCGTCAAAATATAAGGTTTTGTTATACTTTTTTGATGTTGTTTTTCTCAAATAAACCATCTAAGAGCATGCTTATTGAAGTCGCTACAAGGAGTCATGTGGTTGACATGACAAAGCATCACTCGATATCCTTTCAGGCCACCACGCATGATCTTCATTCGACTCCACATCGTCAACAACTTGTAGGAAAATGAAATAAATAAAGCAATATGTATATTGTGAAATAATTTACTAGTAAATGATTATCATATATCCAATCTATACTACTGTATAATGCATTTGTTACTATTATATAATTAAAAAGCCTTAAAATTCAGATTTTTTCTTGCTTATTATGAAAAGATTTCAAAATTAATTTGTTAGGAAGCAAGTTGGTTAGGAAGTTTGTTAGGAAGCGGTTGGTTGTTCAAACTAAAATTATTTTGTTTAACCATCTCTAATCTCTCTACTTATAAAGCATAAAAACAACTAAATGTGTAACCGAATAACGCAATATATAGTCACAGGTACTCGCCGCCGCATTGCCCGGGTACCGTTCTTGTATAATATTGGTTTATATTATAGAATGTACTTCACTAACGAAAGGTTTAAGAGAGATATTTGTTAACGAATTTTTCTGCTTTCAAAATGCAAAACAAATTATTATTGTTACATATTCTTAGCCAAAGGTTAATGTGTATTGTTGTATTAACATATTATTTCGTATGTTAGACAAATAAAAGATATGTCGTCTTTGTAGCTCCACCAAAGACGATGATTAAATAACTTCACGATATATTCGATATTGTACAAAATCAATATTAACACTTTTATAATTGTCGGCCTAGTATATTAAACAAAATAATCCAAGCAATTGTTTAGAAATCCTTTGGTCTATATTGTAGGAAAAAGTTTAAAGGCCGGAGTTCCCAACCATTATTTTTGAGATTTATATCATATTCAAAGTAAAATGACAATATCATACCTTTTGTTTTACTAGTCAATATAGAAGTTACTAAATAATAGTTGCATGCTTTTATGCAAAACCAAAAAGTATTGAAAAACCATTAGCTAGTATACTTGCATTGATCACATACCACACGCTAAGCTAAACATCAAGGTTCACGACACATCATCATCATGACCACCAAAAAGCTCATGTTAAAGCAGGATCGAGTAATCAAAATCCATATCAACTTAAGTCTCAACACTATCGAAAATGATGTAAACCTCTTGAAATTCTTGAGAAATTTCAAATAAGCACCGAAAGGGGCAATAATACAATGCATTCCTTGACTTTCTAAAGGCATGAGTTAACCGGACCCCCTATAGGGAGGGTTTGTGGAAGACTGTGCTGCCGCCGACTGTACTGCCTGCATTAAAACTTGTACATTTTGACTAAAGTAGGTGGACCCCCATGATAGGGAGGGTCCGGTTAACACATCCCCTTTCTAAATAGTGAGGTAGCTAGTGAAGATGTTAACATCTAGATATTTAAGTCTTAATGCGAGCTATAAATCAATGCATATAATACAACTTTACTATTTATCTTGAACTTTCTATTGTATTCATAGTTGTTTCCAACCTATGTATAGTAAAAGGCTACCTTGTAGAGTTGCAACTTACATGCCTAATACTCTAGCCTTAAGAGCACGCGGTAAGGTGATGGTGTGTTAAGTCTTAACACACTGCCATCTCAGCGCCACGTCAGCTTTTTCCTTTTAACCTTAACTCTTGACTTTTCACCCCGGTAAGGTAACACACCTATAACTCACCTTAACTCACCTTCACCCCAAATATTTTCAATTTCAACCCTAAATTTTAACAAACACTTCATTTATTTAAAACATAACATTAATTCTTAAACATATTACAATACGAAATTAAAGCATAAATATTACATTACGAAACATATAAAAAGTTTTAAAACATAAATATTACAAACATTTAATCATCGTTGTCGGAATCTTCTTCTTCATTCTCATATTGAACACGTCTTACCCAAACATGCTCCATAAGATCTTGTCGGAGTTGATTATGCATATCAACGTCGTGTAGTTCTCTATGTATGCGACGATGTGAATCACATCTGTCGATCCACCTATCTCGGCTAAACCATGGTTTCGGATCCACCCACATTTCCGAATACTCACGTAGTGCAAACTTTTGATCTTTTAAGATCATGTTATGCAAAATTATGCAAGTATACATTACTCTTCGTAACTTGACAACTTCCAGTGCACGTGCCGGTTGTTGTAGTATACCCCAACGTCCTTGAAGCACCCCAAAAGCACGTTCGACATCCTTTCGTGCACTTTCTTGCTTCTTTTTAAAATAAGCATGTTTCTCGTCAGTGGTTGCCGAGTAAGACTTGACGAAAGTTGACCACCGTGGGTAAATTCCATCAGCTAAGTAATAACCCCGTTCATAACGATGTCCATTTACACCCTTGATAAAAGTAGTCGCGACGCAAACTTTCCTCGGCAACCTCGAACTCACGATGGACACGTGAACGCTCGATGCGTTGTCGACCTAATTCTGCTGCTGCTGCTTCTTGTTGTACCATTTGTTGATGACATTCGAACGCGGATATCATAAACTCCGTGTCGAGTTCATCATCAACGTTGGAGAAACTCCTTTGTTCTTCATTATTTTGATTCGGATCCATTGTGAAAATGAAAGTGTTGGTTGATTTTTTTTTTTAATAATAGTAAGTGTAGGACCGTAGAACAACCTAAATCACTATTGAATCAAGCCTAAACCTAGAGAGAGAAAGTAAGTAGAGAGAGAATGTGAGTGGGAACTCTAGTGTGTTGAATAATAACTTTGTTAACACTAAATGAATCACTAAGAGAACCAACCTCTCAAATGAGGTTTACAAGAGTATTTATACATGACGTCTATGGCATCATCTATCTTATACATTATTACACTAATGGCCCTTAGACTTTCACAAAACATGAATACTAAGCCTAAACTTCATCATAATGATATTCTAAAGCAACCTATAACAATACGTTAATGACCGACACTTTTTATAAATAAAATACGATGCTAACAATCTCCCCCTAAGTGTTGGTCATTGAAGGTTGCGCGACGTCATCATCTTTGTCTTCATACTTTAACATTCATAGCTCTTGACGTCTTTAAGAATCATTAGATGAGCCATAGTACTTTGTTCATTGTTCTTTGTTCATCGATGTTGATATGATCCAATGATGTCATCTGCCTTTCGTCACTTCTGTGTTTGTGGTGGTTGTCTGCCATTCCAACATGCTCATACGTCTTAAGTCTTTGTGATACATGCATTTGTTGTTTCCGTTCTTTCACTTTGATCTTTGTCACTTTACTTTGTAGATTATTCTTTTTGGCGTATAATCTTTCTTTGACTGTTGCTATCCTTTGATCTTTGTGAGAACTTTCCTTTGACTTTGTTGATGCATGTATGAGCATGTGGAATCTTTCGCCATGGAGATGATGTATAGCTGCAGGTAAACAGTTAGCAATAAACAGCCGGTACTTACAGATAAGGAATTTAGAGATCGTCAACAGCATAGTGTGAAGACTCCTTCTAACCCTTACCATGGCCGTTCCCATATCAGATACTCTCGAAAGAGCTTACAAGACCTACTAAGTAGCTCAATGACTGGGTGAGTCGCTGGGGATCACTCCACGACTGTAGACCGTTTGAAACCACCACGAACACTAAGCGTAACCCATAAAGAATTACCGAAGTGACCTGCTGTCAGGGCTGCTTGATGTTGACCCTGGCAGGAATTTCTGTTCAATCATTGAGAATATACATAAGTAATTCCTCTCATAAACGTTCTCGGCAGATTGCTAAGATCTGCGTAGGACTCTTAGGTTTACATCTGGCGTCCTTAATGATGAACAACCAGTGTAGAAATATCATGTGTTCCTATGAGATCGTTTGATGAATCTCTGGGCTCTAGACTCGATAAGTGCACATTAGGTTTCCTATGCGGAGATTAGGGAGAGGTCTCCTGCTTCAATATCAACCATCTCTAAAAGACAGGTCGATAGATTATGTCGGTTCCCCGTGAGAATGAAACAAGCTCTTTTAAGAGAACTTGAGTGGCTAGAAGGTTTAGTGCAGTGCGTCACTGGGTCCACGATGTCTTTATCTTCAATACCGGTGTCACCTTAGTAACAACCAGTAGCATATGAATTGAACCCGGTGTCTGCCCTAAGGTTGAACATATGGAGGGCTATTTCTTTTCACCCTTTTCATAACTTTTCTTTTTAATTCTTCAACCCCTTCTTTCTCCTTTCTCATTTTCTTCCTTTTTTCAATCATACCTAAGGACTTCTAATTCTAATCTATTGAAATTGTCCTTGGGTAGATCCCTCCGGCTCTGGCGGATCATAGGACGGTTTTCCCTAACCTTAGTCACCTTATAACTCCATGAATCCTATAATTGCCATGAAACCTTTGATTGAAAATCTCTCAAAGTGTTTATGAATATAAACACATTTTTGTTGACACTTTGAGAGTTTTGTTTCTTATGAAGGACTCCCCCTTCACATGTGCTCATGAATTTTTTAAGAAATTTGCACATGCGTGAGGAGTTTGCACTTTTTGAATTGATCCACTTTCAGTGAACATGACCGATTCGAGACACGCTTACATCACTAGTTAGACTAGCTTGAAATTATTACCCGTCCTGGTCAAGTCCAAAGAAAGTCTCTCGATACGGTACATTCTACTCAGACAAGTCCTATTCGAGACACGCTTACATCACTAGTTAGACTAGCTTGAAAGTATTACCCGTCCAGGACAAGTCTTTTCGATTACTGAAATTTTAAGTTTCGTCAATTCATTGGTACATTCTGAGTCTAGCTCTTTTGAGATCCAGTCACAAGCTTTAAACATCTTTGATCACATTTTAATCATGTCTTCTCCCCCTCAAAAATAGCATATCGTGATATTTTTGATATCAACTGATTAAGAAAAAGCTTTTGGAGAGAAAGACAGATTTCATTTTGCATGAATTCGGAACAATTTTGTTTTTGTATTCCCCCTTAATGATAGCACATTTGAAAATCAATTAAGGGTTTTGAGGGAGTTATCTTGAGCACTCATTTTGAGAGATTTTGAGAAATCTTTTGAACAATATTGAAGAAGTGCTCAAGAATTCTGTTTGAAAACGAGTTTTTGTTTGAAGTCTTTTTCGTTTGTTTAGACTTGAACTTTTTGAAAGAGATTTCATCCTTGAAAATACGAGTCCTTGATTTGAAATAATCAGAAGTCATCATTCGAGTTCGGGTTTCGTACTGAAGTATACGAAAGCCATTGTGAAGAAACTTTTGAGAAACGACATGTTTTAGAAAAACATTTTAAAGAACTCCCGTTCAAGCATCTGTACATGTCCGTATCATTTTTGAATAACATTTCTAGAAACGTACAGAATATTGATTTATACGAGAGACATGTCGTGAGAAGAATATTTTTGGATTTTTTTGATTTTATATTGTTTTTGTATTTTTTGAAAGATTTTATATTTTTGTATTTTGTTTTTGTTGGTTTTTCAAATTTTGTATTTTGTTTTTTTCAAAAAATATTTACAGCGAAGCGATTTTGAAAACATTATTCAAGAAGATTCGAGAAGACGTTCTAGCTCCTCAGGAGTTAGGCTTCGCATGCCAATTCGTCGAACTAAATAGTCAAACCTTTCTTTTGGAAGGGCTTTAGTAAATAGATCGGCGAGTTGGTAATCAGTCTTAACGAAAAATAATTCAACAGTACCCTCTTCCACGTGTTCTTTGATGAAATGGTAGCGGACTTTGATATGCTTCGTCTTAGAGTGATGTACGGGATTGCACGAGATGGCTATGGCACTTTTTGAGTCACAATACATAGGTATTCTGTCAAAAGTAAAGCCATAATCTGTGAGTTGTGTCCGCATCCAAAGAACTTGGGCACAACACGCAGATAGAGACACATACTCGGCTTCGGCGGTTGATAGCGCAGTACAATCCTGTTTCTTTGACGACCAGCTTACTAGTTTTTCACCCAAAAATTGTGCTCCACCTGATGTACTTTTTGCTGTAACTTGATCTCCTGCATGGTCGGCATCTGAAAAGGCTGTTAGATTAAACCCCGAATCCTTCGGATACCAAAGTCCCATGTTAATGGTTCTTCGTAGGTACCGAAAGATCCTTTTAACCTCTTTGAGGTGAAGTTCGGTAGGCTTTGCCTGAAACCGTGCTAACAAACAAACAGCAAATTGAATATCGGGTCGACTAGCAGTTATGTACATGAGAGAACCGATCATGCTCCGATATTTCTTCGGATCGATGGGTTTCCCAAACAAATCAACACCTATTTTTGGTGAAGTGACCAATGGAGTACCAACAGAATCACAGTTTTCCATACCATGTTTTTTCAAAATCTCTATAGTATATTTAGCTTGATTGATAAAAATACCACGAGGGGATTGATGTATTTGTAAACCAAGAAAGAATTTTAGTTCCCTCATCATGGACATTTCAAATTTGCTTTCATGAGATTTTCAAAATGTTTTGAATGATTCGGATTAGTGGACCCAAAGATAATGTCGTCCACGTAAATCTGAACAATCAAAATGTCATCTTTGAATTTTTTGATAAACAAGGTGTCATCAACTGTTCCTTTGGTGAAATTGTTATTGAGCAAGAAAGATGAGAGTTCGTCATACCACGCTCTTGGAGCTTGTTTTAAACCATAAATGGCCTTTTTAAGCTTGTAGACGTAGTCTGGATGTTCTTTATCAACGAATCCTTCTGGCTGACTCACATACACTTCTTCTTTCAGAGTTCCATTCAAGAAAGCTGTCTTAATGTCCATCTGATAGACTGTGATGTTTTTGTGAGCTGCATAGGCTAAGAAAATCCGAACTGCTTCAAGTCTAGCTACAGGCGCGAATGATTCTTCGAAATATATCCCTTCTTCTTGTGGATATCCTTTAGCCACGAGACGAGCTTTGTTGCGAATAACAGTCATTTCCTCATCCAGTTTGTTCTTCCACAACCACTTGAGATCAAGAACTCGTTTATCAAGTGGTCGTTCAACAAGTTCCCAACTATCATGTAACAGGTATTGAAGAAATTCCTCCTGCATCGCTTCAATCCAAGGGTTTTCTGCCATTGCTTCCCGAATGTTCTTTGGCACTTTGTGGCTGATTGAGCAAATATAAATGCACAATTCGAGATCGGTGGCAAGTTGTCTCCTTGTCTGAACTGGCTTTGAAGGTTCACCAATAACATTTTCTAACGGATGGTCTTTTGTCCATTGAAACGTAGAAGGGTACCTTTGGTTGAACGAATGTGTGTTAGATGGTTCTTGTAACCTTGAAGAAGATTCAGCAGAGTCTGATGCAAACGGGTTTTCAAATGCTTCTTCTTCTTCTAACGCAGCATCGTTTGAATTAGTTGTAGGTTCTTCTTGAAAATTTGTGTTTTGGTTTTGCTCATCAACTCTTGGTAGAACAGATTCAATAACTGGAGTTGCTGGAGTAGATGTTGATGATGTTGAGGGAGTTGGTGCTTCAGCTTCGACTGTTGTAGATGCATCTTGTGATGGTGGTGGTTGATGATTTAGAGCGGGTGCAGCGGAATGTTGTTTAGATGCATTTGTCGAAGTTCCACCATAGTATTCATCAAACATTAACTCGAAGAAATTTTCCAGTTCTTGTTCTGAAGGTTTGTCCGTGTTTGTTGAATGAGCTCCATTAGGCACGAGTCCTGAACTGATGTGTCCAGAAGTCTGTCTGTTTGGTGCGGGTCCTAATCTGGTTTGATTAGAAGCCATTGGATTAAGCGCGGGTTCTAGAGCGTATCTCTCAGAAGCCATTTGTGAAATCTCGTCAAACTTCACATTCATCGTCTCCATTATCCTTTTAGTTCTTCGATTATACACCCTGAATGCCCTCGAGTTTTCTGAATATCCAATGAAGATTCCAATATCACCCTTAGCTTTCAACTTTCCTAGATCTTCTCTGTCGTTCGTCGGATAGCACAAAGCGCCAAACACGTGAAGGTAAGAGATGTCAGGTTTACGGTTGTTCACTAGCTCATATGGGGTTTTATTGAATCTCGGATGGACTAGGGATCGGTTTTGAGTAAAACAAGCAGTGGCAACAGCATCAGCCCATAAGAATAGTGGTGCACTAGAATAGATTAGCATTGTGCGAGCAGCTTCCACAAGAGTTCGGTTTCTTCTTTCAACTACCCCATTCTGCTGTGGAGTTCTAACAACTGATGTTTGGTGTGTGATTCCAACATCTTCGAAATAGGTTCTTAACTCCTGATTTGTGAATTCTGTGCCATTATCTGTTCTTACAATCCTTACTGGAGCTTGAAGTAGAACTTGAATGCGCTTCAGAAAGGTGATGATGATGCATGGTGCTTTATCTTTTGATCTCAAAAACTTTACCCAAGTATATCTTGAATAATCATCAACAATAACGAGAATATACTTCTTCCCATTAATGCTTTCAACTCTCATTGGGCCACATAAGTCCATGTGCAACAAGTGTAACCTTGCTTCCGAACTAGGTACGGTTTTGGGTTTATATGATGCTCTTTTGCTTTTTCCTTGTTCACATGATGGACATAGATGATCCTTGGTGTATTTGAACTTAGGAAGTCCGGTGACGATGTTGTCTTTGGCTAACTTGTTGATCATGTCGAAATTGAGATGGGATAATCTTCTATGCCACAGCCAGGACTTAGTTTCGGTTGCCCTTGTTATAAGACAAATTGGTGATGTAGAAGCCATTTGGTTGATGTCGATAGCATACAAGTTTGTACCACGATTACCAGATAAGAGATCATCACCAACCAAATTTCTAATAAAAACTGTGTTTCTCCTGAATGCAACTTCTAAATCTGCATCACAAAACTGCCCAACTGAAAACAAGTTGTGTCCCAACCCTTCGACGTAGTAAACTCGAGTGATCAAAAAATTCCCAAACTGAAGATCTCCAAAACCCAGGATAGCTGCTACATGATCATTTCCAAAGCGTACAGTTCCCATGAATTTCCAGATGAAATTGATCAGCAGCTTTAAATTCCCGGTCATGTGCTTAGAGCAACCCGAGTCGATGATCCAAAGACATATTTCGATAACCTGCCAATAACAGAAGAATTTGTATTTGGACACCTTTTTGAATTTGGTTCCATGGGGTTAGGGGTACAAGTAAAATCACACTCATAGACAGTTGCTTCTTGTTTAGCTTGAACTATTTCTAATTTGCCATCCTTGAGTATAAATTCTCTACCCGTTGGAATCCAAACACAATGCTTAAGATAGTTCCTAGGCGTGCGACTATTAGTGGTGTTCCTAATTCTTTTAATTAGGTTTCCAACAAATCTAGATTTTGCACTAGGACCTTTCGAAACGCTCTTTTGTTCAGGCGTACCATTCACATTCTTAGAAACACATTCATCATGAACATCATTAATTAAACATTTCTTGCATATTAAACAAACAGTATTAGAACCAGTACTTTCAACATTACATTCAGATGAATCATGTTTCTTATTAAAAAGCGATAAATTCCTAGGGTGTTCTTCTACTTCTTCAACTTTATTCTTGCAACTACTCTTAGAGGCAGGCGAGACTCTATTGTTCCTTGTATTGCTCCTAGGCTTTAGTCTGCTGCTCCTAGAGGTGCTGGCTAATCCTGTAGAAGTTGAGGCACACGCATTAGGATTTATATTGTTGTCCTTTTTAGCATCACTAGACTCTTTAGAATTATCCTTTTTGCACGCATTTGTCTTAGAAGTGGAGGCAGACGCATTAGTGGGACTAATCCTAAAAAGGCCAGGTGCTAGAACTTTTGGTGTTTCGACAACCGCTTTTCCTTTATCAACAATCTTTTCATTTTCAATTTTCTTGGGCAAGGGTGTTAGAGTGACTAGTTTTGTCAAATCCTTTTTCTCATCGACTTTTGGAGCAAACCGTGAAATAGACATTTTTGGTTTTTGAACCATATTTGGAACATTTGGTTTCTCCGAAGTCGATGGTTTTGCAAACTTAGTTTCCCCACCCTTCCTTTTTTGACTTTCAAGCTGAGCCCTCAAAAGATCATTTTGCTCTTTCATGTTCTTGAAAGCACGCTCATACGACAGTTTGTCATACTTGCATTCTTCCTTTTTTCGATCAAGTTGTTTAAAACATGACACATTTTCTTTTTCAAGCTTTATAAGAGCATTTTCATATTTGGAAACAATTTCGGAGGTCTCAACTCTCAGTCTTTCATCGTCTTGAACAGAGTATGTTTGTAAAATGATGGACATAATGTCAGTGGTCATAACAGCTTCGAAGAGAGAATCATTTAGGTTTTCCAAAACATTCATGTTTTCACGAGTATCATTAGCTTCGTTTACCAGGGGTTTGTGGTCCTTGACAAAGTCGGCCGTTTCTTTTAAGAAAGCTTTTTCAAAGTGGATTACCCTCGCACTGATGTTATTCAGTGGGATAGTAATTTCGTTTTCAAAAACTTTTTTCTGCTCAATATGAAAACTGGAATGCCAGTTGTTAATATCGATTGTAGTTTTAGAAGCAACAATGTTTTGAAGTTCTTGAATTCTCTTTTTAACGTCATCCATAATGTTTCTAGCCTCACTTGTATTAAAAGTGTTGTTAGAAGACATTTGTTTCATTTTTGAAAGAGATTTTGAAACAATTACTTTCTTAGAAAATATTTTTGAGAATGGTCGTTTTATGGAAAACACAGATGGTTCTTTTTGTGGAACAAAAGTAATTCCCGAAAGTTTGTTCAATTTGTTGTAATCAATGGGTTTCAAATCCTTTTGTTTCATTTTAGAAATGCTCTCTTCGACATGTTCTATCGTTTGCACAGAATCCCGAACGACGGGAGGATCATGTTTAGTGTAAAGCACATTACCATTATACAAAGCATTCTGTTCTTGCTGAGCTTTCTTGAGATTACTGGGGGTGTTGTTACCAAGAGCCACTTTATGTTTCGTATGGTAAATCGGATTAGTTTGATTTGAAATCATTTTCATTGTTTGACTTGACTGACCCGACTTAACCACTAATTCTTCTAAATGAGCAATCATGTGTTCTGACTCTACGATTTCGGCCAAAAGTTTGTCTTCTTTCTTTGCAAAATCCTTTTTCAACTCATCCCTTTCTTTTTCAAGATTGGTATAAGCTGTTTTTTGTTTAGAAAGTTGGTTTTGTAAATCAGAAATTTCCGCGTTTAAAGCTTTTATCTTCTTGAAAGAATTAACATCAAGTGTATCAAACTTGAGTTGCAATTGTTTTTCCCTTGAAACGGAATTTTGATAACCAGTTTCTAATTCAGACAATCTTTTGTGATGAAACTCAAAAGCTTTAGCGTTTTCCTTGTAACTCTCAAGCTCAGCGGTCAATTTTACATTCGCGGCCTTAACATCGCGATTGACCTTTTTCAATTTCTCGATTTCAATACCACAATTATTTAATAATGATTCAAATAAAGCACGTGTTTCCTCATCATTCTCAGCATGCTGTGAAACGAAGCCTCCATTATGATTCACATCTGGAGTTGCTGAAGGAGTATTGCTACTACTTGGCGTGTCCAGATATTTATCATAATTAGATGCTAGCTTCTTAGAATGTTGTTCCTCATGAGGAGACATATCAGATATATCATTATTATGACATGTGTTGAAATTTGATACCTCAGAGACTGCATTGATGTCATAGACCGGAGGTGTGTCAGAATCTGTGTCATACTTTGCCTCTTGAAGATGTGCCATAAAAATGCAGTTCGCATCGATATCCTCTCTATCTTCCATGTCATCCATAAGAGCTATAAAGTCATTCTCCTCTGCGTTCAACTGAAATCCTGCCTCTGCCTTTTGTGCCAACATCACTGCTTTCTGCAAGTACGCTAGATCTTTCTTGTTTGGCTTAGTAGGACAGTTCCTTGCCATATGACCTACACCCTGACAGTTGAAACACCTTACCGGATTACCCTGATTCATATTTCCCAAATTCCCAACTACTGGAGCTGCAACATTTCTATTCTGATTACCCATTGCCTGATTACCAACATTCTGACCCCTCTGATTTCTAACAAACTGGCCCAACTGATTCCCTGCATACTGACCATACTGATTCCCTGCAAACTGACCTGCATTCTGCATATTCTGATATCCCTGTTGATTCCCATAAACTCCAACCATTTGGCCTTCATTGCCCATATTGAAACTCGGCTGAGCAAACTGCTTGTTGCGAGTGTTCGATGAGATCCTTTGGTTGTTGTTTGTTGGTGTAGAATAACGTCCTTGGAATGCCTTTGACAGAAAAGCAAACGCTTGGGACAATGCTGCAGTAGCTTCATCATTGTCAGTGAATTTCGGTTCTTGGAATTGTGGGTGTTGCTGTTGTGGAATAACTTGTTGTTGTTGTGGGTAGAACTGTTGTTGGTAGACCGGTGTTGGTTGTAGAATGCATGATGGTTGCATGTAGTTGTGAGTGGAAGATGATGATGGTGGTTGAGTGTTCACTGGTAATGGTGTTGGTGTATTAGCAATTAATGCGAGAGGATCATGATTCTTAGCCAATCTTTCTTTCCTTACTTCATTAGCCTCAGCTTGATTTTGCTTCAAAAAGTCATAGAGTTGATCATAATTCACCTTATGTAAGTCCTTTGTTTGATTGACAATTGTAACATAACGACCCCATTCTTCTGGAAGGTTATTGATGAATTTGATGTTTGTTGCAATTGGTCGAGGTGTCAACTTGTTTCTGATTAACTCATTCATCAAAGTGCAAAACCTGGTGTAGTATGATTCAATCTGTTCACCTTTAGTGGATGTGAAATTCTCCCATTCAGTAAGAAGTTTGTTCTCAACGTCTTGTTGTCCAATCTCTGTTCCATGACATATCCTTCTAACACGTTCCCACATATCATGAGCAGTTTCACAGCTGTCGACCGCAACAAAGATCTCCCGTGGTAATCCAAGTTGGATTAAATGCATTGCCATATCATCGGCTTTGATCTGCGCCTTGTCTTCATCTGTGTAATCTGCTTCTATTTGTACACGCACGAATGGTTGAGTAGGAGGTGTTTCATTTGGATTACCTTCAATTTGAGCTTGTCTTGGCTGAAATGGACCTTTTTCTATGGATTTGATCATTAATTTGCCATTATCTTTAGTTTTGATGTAACGAAGCATACGGCTTGTCCATGGAAGATATCCACCTTTTTCAAGCATTGGAGGTCAGTTTTCGGCACCGGCAGCATGAATGTCTTGTTGAGTTGCCATGATTTGAATTCAAAGTGAAACGTTGTTCTGAGGATCTTTTGAAAGATAACAAAGGTTGTTGTTGAAGATTAGATGTTTTGGTGAAGATGAAAGTTCGTTCTCGGTTGATCTGATTGATTTCATAATTTCCCGCCAAAAATTGAGTATGAAAATTTTCTTTCTCAAAATTTGAAAATCACTATAAAATTTTCTCAAAATTGAGTATGAATTTTTTTATTTATTTATTTTTTTTACTAACTCGATAGGATTGTGATTGTCTAACTCGGTAAGTCTGTAAATGTCTAAGTCGATATGTCTTAAACTCCAAACTCGGTATAGCTTATAAACTTTCAAACTCGGTATTGCATATTAGCATTCAAACTCGATAAGTTTCAATTTTTTGTCTAACTCGGTATGTTCTGTTTGAAGTCTAACTCGATAACTTTTGGTGTATATCTAACTCGATAAGATTTAATGCAGACTTAACTCGGTAAGATTAAATGACTTCCTAACTCGGTAAAGTGAATAGAGTTGGGCAGAGTTTCCCCTTAGATTTAGCCACACAGAACCTAACTCGATAAACGATTAGGTAAAAAGGCTAACTCGCCAATCTTTGAGTCCTAACTCGATAAATCTTAAAACTCCTAACTCGATAAGATTTTTAACCCAAACTCGATAAGTCAAAATACCTAACTCGATAGAAAATCCAAAGTCGATAGAAAATCACCCTAACTCGAAAAAATTACCTAACTCGAAAATGTGGCGATGAACAGTAACCTAGAATCATAAAATCACTTTTATACCAACTTTTTTCAATCAAATCAAACCTAAAACAACCTATATTATCCATAGGCGATTGATACCACTTGTAGGACCGTAGAACAACCTAAATCACTATTGAATCAAGCCTAAACCTAGAGAGAGAAAGTAAGTAGAGAGAGAGAGAGTGAGTGGGAACTCTAGTGTGTGGAATAATAACTTTGCTAACACTAAATGAATCACTAAGAGAACCAACCTCTCAAATGAGGTTTACAAGAGTATTTATACATGAAGTCTAGGGCATCATCTATCTTATACATTATTACACTAATGGCCCTTAGACTTTCACAAAACATGAATACTAAGCCTAAACTTCATCATAATGATATTCTAAAGCAACCTATAACAATACGTTAATGACCGACACTTTTTATAAATAAAATACGATGCTAACAGTAAGGAAGTATATATAGGTTGAATTTGAGTTGTGTAAGTGTGAAAATAAAATGTGTATGATGTGGGTATTTATAGTGGTAAGAAAATAGGTTTGAAAAAGTTTTATTATTATTATTATTATTATTTTTTTTAGGCATATAGCCGTTTACAAACGGTTAGTAATATAGGGGGCCAAAATGAATTTTTTTTTAAACCGTTTGAAAAATTAGTCGTTACCCTTTTTTTTTTTTTTTTTTTTTGACAAACATCACACCTTAACGCACGTTAAGCGCTTGCCTTTGCTCGTTAACGCATGACTTGCCTTTGGGGGGCGGTAAGGTAATACACCACGTTAAGGTGGTGTGTTAAGGCTTAACTCACTTGCCTGTGTTACCTTACCGAAGGCTCTAAGGCTAGTGGTAGTGGCCCGGAAAAAATCGATCGATCGATAGTTCGATCGAGTGTGGCCATTGTGGGAAATCGAGCGTCGGAGGAATGGATGCAATATCGATCGAGTTGCCGATCGATATTCCACAAACTTTTCAAATTTATTCCACCTTTTTTGTAGCCGTTTGTTGCTAAAAAAAAAAAAAAAAAAAAAAAAAAAAAAAAAAAAAAAAAAAAAAAAAAAAACTTTTTTTCAAAAAACATTTACCACTTTTCATCCTATAAATACCCACATCAACCTCACTTTCAAACATACAATTTCAAAAATAATTCATCCAAATTCACATCAAAAAACACACAATGTCAAAGAAAAACACTCCACAATCAAAAAACCGACGATCCCGATTAACACAAAATGCACCCGACATAAATTTCTCTCCGCAAAACACCTTTGAACTAACCGGCATAACACCACCACAACAAGGGAACATACGCTTTCGTCCACAATCCTTCGAATATCCAACACAATTACCACAAGTCAATCAAAGAGAAAACTTATTTTCCATTCATCGTCCCTTTGTCCCACCACAACGTGTTAATCATCACGAAGAACCAAGTGAGCCGTCCTATCGTCCTAACATGGATTTCTTGCATTGTTCCCAACCGTATCAACAACATTCTCCGATTCGGTCTACTAATCTTGATATGAATTTGGATGATTGAGCAGACTTTCATAACTATGGCTATTCGACCCAAAACTATCCAAGCCAAGACCAACCGAGTCAAGATGTTTCGATGGGGCAAGGTTCGGGTCACGGCTCCTACCATGGTTCTTTCCACGGTTCTTTGGCCGTTGATGACGACGAGTCTGACGAAATCGAAGCTACATCACCCGTCAAGCAAAAGAAGCCTTCGCGACGTGCTACAAAGGCGAAAGGCAAAGCCAAAGCCAAAGAACCCGAACCGGCCAAAAGAATTGAACCATGGTCTAGCAGAGAAGAGGTCATTCTTTGTAAAGCTTTCATCTTTGTTTCTGAAAATGCAAGAAAAGGAAACACTATGAATCGGAACAAATTTTGGGACAAGGTGGCAGCCTACTTTTGGAAAGAAACTGGTTCAGACCGGACAATGAATTCGATCATTTCCAAATGGAAGACTAGAATTCGTTGTCAAGTTGCGAATTTTGGTGCTATTGTTGATAATGTCAAGGGGACGCATGGTAGTGGTGAGAATGACATTGACGATATGTCCAAAGCTCTTATGGAGTATCGTGCGCGTTACGGTCAAGATTTCACTATGGTGGAGTGTTGGAAAGTTTTGAGGGGGCATGATAGCTGGAAAGAAGAGATACCCCTTTTTCAATCGGGCGTTCGAAAGAAAGTGAAGGGTTCAACAACTACGTCGGGGTCAACACACGGCCCCTCGAGTTTTCAAGACTTGGATGATGACGACGATGAAGAAACAGAGGATGATAATAGAGAATCACGACCAGAAGGTCGTGACAGAGCAAGGAGGAAATCATCCACCTCCTCTCATGGAACATCAAAATCATTCATGAGTGGGCTAATAGCTGAGGTGTGGAAATCAAGACCGGGAAAGAAGGAAAAAGGTAAAGGTAAAGAGCGTGATGACACGTGGAAACAAATCAAAGAACGAGAGCTAGCGATCAAACAAAAAAAATTGGAATATACAGAAAAGCTCTTGCAATGCCAGGAGGAACAAAAGGAACTCTTGAGAACTACCAAACGGGATCAAGAATTGATTTTTTACAACTCGGCTATCGACCCAAATTTGCCCGAACGACAACGAGAGGAACTTATGCGAATGAAAGCGGACATCAAGGCACGCCACAACCTAAATTACTAGTTTTTAAATAAGTGTTCGCATGTTTAATTTTTAGTCGTTTAAGTTTTTTTTTTTTTTTTTTTTTTTTTTTTTTTTTTTATGTTAATTTTCCGTATCGTATCGTTTATGTAATGTTTTTACGTTTTATTAATAAAATGTGTGTTTGTGTTAAAAAATAGTTTAAAAAAAAAAAAAAAAAAAAAAAGATGATGCAATATGGGTTGCCACTGTGATGAGAGAGATGAATATGGGTTGAAGAGAGAGAAAGCTGAGGTGGCAGCCGGAAAGATGATGCAATATGGGTTGCCACTGTGAGTAGCCTAAGGAAATATCATATACAGTATGAGTTCTAAACTAAAAGTGTAAAACTATCATACTAACATATCGATCAAATGATTATACTTTAGTGATCCTCAATAAATATCAAACACTTGAATCACAAACAAGAGTTACAAGAACGATATATTATCAAGAAATTATAAGTGTTCACATTTCATAAATTGGATTTTCAACACCAAAAATAACTTAGTGGTAAAGTTTTTTTTTTTCCATAATAAGGTCACGAGTTCAAAGCTTGTTGGGTGCGTATAATTGAAGATGGTCACGGAAGGATCGGAAACAGTCTCAAATATAATCATACGAGGCCACGTACATCTTTGCCAAAAAGGATCATCTTCCCCGAATAACATGATCGTAGTAATTGGATAATATTCTACCAACCGATGAGTGCTTGAATCTTTTAGTAACAAATTAACGTTACCTAAAAATATCTAACAAAAATACATAAGTTCTGCCTTTGAAGTTTTTTTACTTTTTAGCTAAGTTCACCTCTTTCAGAATCAAAAGTTATAATGCAAATTTACCTCCTATACATATTTTGTTATCTCACTGCGTAAATTGTGTACGTGGGGGCTGTGGGCGTGCAAACTGTGAATGTGAAACAATGAAAATTGGGATCATATGTACACGTGTCAATCAGGTGTTAAAAGGTATAAGAAGGGCCCCTTTGAACCACAACCTAATCTCCTGCTACAGTGCTACCCATTTTCTCACTATGTAGTCTCTGGTTCGAAAATATTCTCCCTAAATTGGATACAATTTATGTCCTCTACAACTGTTACGTACCTCTTTTCTTTCTTTCTAATACCATGATATATTCAAATTTAATACTAATTGTTTTTGTATGTGGTTTACGTCAAGTATTTTTTTCGTGTATTTCATAGCTAGCTAGAAGTAGTTTGAATTCTTTGACCAGTCAACATGATCTAAATGATGTGATAGGACATTTCTGTTTATCATATGGTGATGATGAACAGATAAACAATTAGACAATGTTAAATGTAACTCCTCTAAACAAATAAAGATTTAGACTTCCGTATACATAAAATGTGATATCTCTAGTTTCTACAATTTAGGGTTAAATATAAATGGTAAATAGAAATAAGGATTTAAAAGGTTCTTATAGAGATTTTTTTTTGGAAGGGCAAGGTTCTTATAGAGATGCTTCAACACGTTAAAGTGTTAAACCCGTATTCCGATTTCTTATTTATATATGATTTTATAAATACTAAAGCATATATTTCAATGCACTAAAGGCATAATATATAATGCTTAACAAGGTGTTCTTTGCAATGAACAAGCGTAAAGATTGATTCAATATGCAGTTATGTCAATCCAAGACGCTAATTATTATGCGTCGCCAAATGAGTGACTAAGTATTTATAGCAATCCTAAAACAAATTCTTGATTTTGGAGTGTAGTGTACGAATGATCAACGTAGAGAAGAAAATGGCGAGAGGGTTACTAGATATACAATGCATGACATTAGGAGTTATACAACAAGTTCAATATGGCATATTTTTTGGCATGGTTGTCAATTATTGAATGAAACAAAACAGGACCAAATAGACGTAAAACTTAATGATAATTGAAATCGTAAGCTAATATATATACATTACCTGGTCTCGCCAAAAATGGGACGACGAAAGCTCACTTTCACTACTCCATGTTATCGTATACGTATATGGTCTAAGTACTTACAGTATATTACAGGTATTTTCCAAAAGCAATTAATAACACAATCAAAATTTTTAACATAATATCAAATGTTTGCATGGTAAGAATGTGACGTTATTTATTAATGTAACTTCCACAGTACATGTGAAAGTATTAAAGATGAGTAAATATGGAAACAAAGTTTGTTCCAGCTGCAAATACATAGTAAAGTGCTAGTGTTTAAAGTGGGTATCACTTGTGTATGATAGTGAATTAATTTAGAAATGTGTAATCCGACCGGGGGAAAATAAATGGGAAGTACGTACAGTGGTACGGATTTAAAGGGAACACGTTAACTAGCACTAGCAGCCTAACCTGACACCACACGGACTACCATAATTCAACTCTATAATTCTTTATAATTATCGAACTTAACTTGTGCAATACTAATATCGTATTTGAGAAAACTTGATCTGATCTTTTTCATGTTCGGTTACAGTTGGAGCCATGGCTCCAAGTCGTGCGAGTTTTTTTTGCTGGCACGTCAGCAAAAAGCTCAACGGCACCAGAAATCCCACGGCACCACATTTCAGGGGTATTAGTTGGCACCAGAATTTTTGGTGCCATCGGCCAATTTTATTTTATTTTATTTTTTTTTGTTTCTTTTATTTAAATTAAAATATACACAATATAAACTTAAATAAACTTCATTAATATTAAAAACACAAATTACATATTAAAAAAACACATGATACATTTTAAAAAATTGCATAAAATTAAAAACCTAATACATAAATAAAAGCTTAATCCTCTTCGGGATATTTTGCCCGGATTCAAGCTTGTTGTGCCCTCACGATCATTGCGTTGACCGAATCCATACTGCTTGTATCCATTTGTAGCACCCGCATCTCCTCGGCTATCTTTTGTGATTCATATAAAGTAACTCTCGCGAGTGACTCTCGCTCAAGAACATCCATCTTTGCCTTGCGGTCTAACTCGTATTGTTGTTGCAACATTTCTTGAAACAATGTCGGGTTTGAACCGGAACTAGCGGTCGAGTTTAACGAACGTTGACTCTTAGCAACCCGGTACATGCCGTCGGGTCGTGGAAAATCATCGGGTCCAAAATGCTCGGGCTCTGCATGAGTAGGTCGAAGACGATTACGTCTTGCCAAAGTCGAGTCGGAATTTTTCCACTTGTGCTTGTCTTTCAAAAAGCCCCAAGCGGTCAAGTGTCGAAAATCATAACCCGTTGATTTTTTAAACAATATGTGACAACGATTCATAAAATCTTTATCACCTTCCCCACTCATAACCACCGTTTCATCCACCTCCGAATTAAACTTCTTGATATCTTTATTCATTGGAGTCCACTTTCCCGTCAACATGTTTTTGGTACGAATAGTATAGTTGAGCCTCTTTGCTTCCGTGTTGTATGCATCGAGCACTTTGTACCGAAATGTTTCCCTTTGTTGATCCGCACCCGTTTTTGGATCCTCGGATACTTGGATGTAACACTCCGCCAAAAGATATTCTTCGTCTTGGCTCCAAAAAGTTCGTGGTTGTCGGGACGGGACCACATCTTCCTCGACCTCCTTTTCTTTGTTGCTTTTCTTATTCTTCGGCTTTGATTTTGGCTTCTTCGCCATCGTCTTTGCCCTCGATTTTTTTGAGGTCGGTGTCGGAATAATTTCTTCACTTGAAACCGATTTTTCTTCGTCATCTTCTTCGTCTACTAGATGAAACGAAGCATGGTCCGAATTCGGTTGTGAAGGGATGCCTTGGGTTGTTTGTTGAGTTTGTGTAAATTGATATTGGTTTTGTTGTTGTTGTTGTTGTTGTTGTTGTAATTTTCATTGGCTAAACAATGCTAAATCTTCGGGATTCATAAATGAGGTTTGGAAGGTGGGAAAGTAACCCGGATTCGAAGACGATCTCGGATTGTTACCGGGGTTCGAAGACGATCCCGGCATTTGGTTTGTCGGATCGTTTAACATGTTGTTGATCCATGGTTGATTTGGATTCATTTTGGATGACAATAGTTATGAGAAGTAAATATTTAATATATTGGAAGTGTGTGTGAAGTTTGAAAAAAATGAGGTATTTATAAGGTTTTTTTTGGGAATTAAATTGGTTTAGTTGGGTATTTTTTTGAAAAAAAACGGCTATATAGCCGTTATATATTCAAACGGCATTTTTTTGGCCCCTCAAATCAGCAGAAAAAACAAAAAATAAAAATAAAAAAATAAAATAAAAAAAAGAATAGGCGACAGCGCGAGCACCGGTACGGTGCGCCGTCAGATTTTTTGAGCTGGTGGTGACGGCGCGAGCCATGGCTCACCCGTACCCCATGCTCTTAGATAGTTAGATGTACAGTTTCACAAAATATCCTCATTACCATTTTTGAAGTTTTTTTAGTCGCCTGTAAATTATTTACCTAGTAGTAAAAGCTTAAAGGCAAAGCTACGAGTAAGATATTTTCACATGATTTACAAGATAAAAGAATAAATTTAATTAAAATATCTTGAAGCTGTCGATCGAATATATTGTATTCAGAACACATGAAGGATTTTGGGGCATATAACGAGATATTTTCGCATAAATTTTTAACCCATTCTCTTTGAATTATTTGGTAGCTAGGCATCTCCTATACTCTATAGACTTCTATATAGTCTTCATAATTCTTCGCATATTAAACTTTAGAGTAAATTACATGGTAGGTCCCTGTGGTTTGTTCAAAATAACAACTTTCGTCCCCCGAAGTTTAAAGTTGCATTGGTAGTCCCTAAGTATGTAAACAAATAACACACCTGGTCCCTATAGGGACCATTCATGTTATTCTTTGGAGGCGGAAATTTCACCTATAGGGACCAGGTGTGTTATTTGTTTACATACTTAAGGACTATCAATGTAACTTTAAACTTCGGGGGACGAAAGTTGTTATTTTGGACAAACCACAGGGACCAACCATGTAATTTACTCTAAACTTTATGAGGATAGAATTTTTGGGTGCTTCCTTTGCATATCATGTGTTCCTACTACTACATGAACGCTGCGTTCTCGAGTTTTTCTAGGTGAGAATAGAAATGATGTGAAAAGAAGAGAAAAGAAATGAAAAGGAAAGGAAAGAAAGTTGATTTTATATTTCGTGTTCTTGAGTTGAAATGAAAGGAAAGGAAATGAAATAATGTTGTGTTCTCGAGTTGGGAAGAAAAGAAAGAAAAAGAGACATAATTACATTTATGCACTTTTAGATATGTTCATTTTATCATAAGAGTCGAATATGAGTAAATATTGAAAGTTATATTGGTCATTATATACTAAATAGTGCGAGTGTAAAATACTTTCCGTCCAAATCCGCCCATATTTGGGCGGAAAATTCTTATAGGAAAATCACTAGAATTTTCCTATCATTTCCTTCCTGTTTCCTTTCCTTTCTGTCCAAAAAAAACTCGAGAACACAATAAAATTTCGATTTCCTATCATTTCCTTTCCTTTTAAAAAATAACTCGAGAACGGAGCGGAATTATTGTGGCAAGTGGCAATAAATGCTTGATGACTTGATGTAGTTCACATAAGGCCTGATCACGGTTCAAAAGTTGGACCCCAAAACCGAGTTGGCTAAAACACTGGACCGAAATGTGTAGGTAGGGGCCAGGTTCGGTCCGGTTTGCCGGTCTGGTCTAGTTCAACAAAGCATATTAGCCGTTTGTGCGTAAGACCAAAATGAACCGGACCGGATTGAAATATGTTTAGGCTTGTTCGACTGGGGCGGTTTGTCGATTTATAGTTCACATCAACTTGGAGTTGTAATAGTTCCTGAATGCTTATATTTTCCCTAAAATTAATGCTAGAGACTGGAGGTAAATGCTTGTGAGTTTGCATGGGCATTAGAGGTTTGGTCATCTGGAATTTTGGCCATCGAAATCGCAATCATAAGTAACAACTTAAGTTAGGGAAACACGGTTTTAAAGAGTTTTCCTACAAATTAGAGTATAAGATCTCTAGATAGATGTGTGAACCACCCAAGTCATTTGTTTTGTCTATATTTCCTTATGCTATTGCTATTTGTGTTCTTTGGATCAGTTAGCTAGTCAAAACGAGGCATGCTACTAGATGTTTGCCATTGATGGATTCAATTCATTTGCATGTCTACTTTTAGAAGATTAATACAATATATATGTCATACTTAGATGCTTGAGTACGTACAATTCTATTCAATAATTAGTTGGTCATGAAATTAAACATACATAACACAGTTAAAAATAATATTAAAAGTTGATAGGTGAAAATTTACAAATTTTTTTGACCTCGCTAAAAGTTTGAAGTTACACTCGCCATCTCTTACTTGCAGATGACACGAGTCGCGGTCTTCATTATTTGAAACAGTATTGAGGGAAGTTTTCATCTGATATTTTGATTACCTAACCAAATCGACCCCACAAATTATCTAAACATAAATGGTGATCGTTTTTACCGTGAGTTGATAGCTAGACGAAATAATATGGAGTATTGATTTTTATTTAACTCATTTTGGTTTACGTTTTGCGTCATCAGACAAATAAACACGTTTACAACATTTGATAACGCCCTGTTTTAAAATGATGGTTGGTTACTTTGGTTAAGATTCACTAGGAACTTTAGAAAACAATCAATCAAATTGAATGAAACAATATAATTAAAGAGAAATGCTATAACCAATACATTCTACAAAAAAGATTTTCACATAATAAGATATAACAAAATGGTTTGTTAAATTAAAAAAGTTGGTAAAGAAAAAGAGAAAATAAGTAAGCCAATTGTGATGTCACGTCATTTTGTAAAAGTTTGTTTGTGAATACTATATAAATGTAGCAAACTTGCAATTAAAAGGTCAACCAAAAATAATGGCATATCAGTTATTATTGGCTTTGTTATTAGAAGCTCAACCTTTTTAAGTCAAAGAAATATAGAAAGTATGATTACAAACTCCTTACTTAAAGGGTAAAGCCTAAACATAACCATAATCTATATGACTGGAGACACAAATGCTATATGATTATCAATTCAACATACACCACGAGACCGGATGATACCCATTTTTTTATTTTTATTTGTTGTTGTTGTTGTTGTTGTGTTTTCCATCCCATATACGATGTAATGATATTTGATACAAAAACATTTGGGAGCCTTTCGTACTTATTTACTCTTATGGCTATGTCCTTATTTACTTTTTAGGTTTCCTTGTGAAAAGATTATTTTTTTCATGACATTGACATTATTTTATGTATTATACTTGAACATACAAATGTTACATGCATGACAGCGTGATGATACTTTATGTTCTTGTAAAAGAGGTTTACACTCAGAATCATTGATCGTCAATGTAAATAAGAAATGTTATACTCGACATGTAATGTATACTATGTGTATGTCTATGCGACTATGCCTTAATTATACGCGAGACACACTACCAAAGGCTTAACTTAATTAAAAGTTATCAGCACATACTTTCTTTGACGATGATGTAATGCAAAACAATTGCGAGTTAATTAAATCAAATGAGGTTAATAAAAATTGAGTCTTTGTTAAAATCCAAAGATTTGAGTAAAACATGAATATATTAAAAAGATTGGAACAAGTTTTACTCGATACCCGTTTGACAACTAATAAAATCATTCACCCAATACCTGTTTGACAACTAATAAAATCATTTACCCAATACCCGTTTGACAACTAATAAAATCATTCTCTATATGAATAATTACATATATATATATATATATATATATATATATATATATATATATATATATATATATATATATATATATATCATTTGTAACTGATGAGGTGAAAAATGAACCGTTTTTAGAGGGTCATTTAAGCCGGAATTAAATTTATTTGATCAAGTATTGCCCTAAATCGTTCCTTTTGTGATTTTAGGTACTTTGGGAGTGAATTCTGGAAAAAGAAGCATTTTGGACGTTTTTGGAGCATAAAAGTGAAGAAAACGGCAAAGACTTAATTTTTCATGCTGAGAACAGTACCTGACGGCGTCAAGAAGAAAATTTTGACGGCGTCAGGAGTAAAATCCATGACGACCCAGAGAAAACCTTAAGGCGTCAAGAGAAGGGCATCAAGAGTTAATATGGTGACGGCCTGCATAAGGAATACACGTGACGGCGTCAAACCCAGATCTAGGCAGTCCGAGAATTTATTTGGCGGCGAGATGACGGCGTGAGACATTTGTTCTTGACGCCGTCACCTCACAAAATCTATAAATACTTTTCTATTTTTCATTCATAAAGAGAGGAACTGGTGTGGAGAATACTAGGGTCGAACCTAATAAACCCTATGTCGTTTGTAACAGTATTTTCAAGGGTTTTTACCCCTTGAAACCTTTCATGTTCAATTAAGATAAGTCCTCTTTCAATTCATTCAATATGTCTACGTGTTGTTTGAATATATCTTATGCTTGTCTTGATTTCAACATGTTAGGCTAGATCTTTCATGTGTTTGCTTAGATGTAATGAAACCTAGATGTTGATTATAGGTTGATTGCTTGTTTATAGTTGTAATGGATGAATGATTTCAATGTTAGGCTTAAGAAAACTGGTAGATCTCCATTGTGTAACATGCTTGAACGTCTTAAGAAACATGAACCGATGTGTACTAGGTTTTATTGGTTGTATTTAATGCATGAGCGAATTCTAGTGATCCCATGTTAGGAGCTTGTTAGCCGGCTCGACATAGGAGTGAAGTAGGAGCTTATAGGATTGGTGTAACACCTAAAATCTAAGAATATGTGAAAAGACCAAATTGCCCTTACAAATTTGAAACTTATTTAAAAGCTTATAAAGTCTCCAAATAAATCCCAAACTTCAAACAATGCACAAGTTATGTATCCAAATAATTTTAACTATTACATTTAACATTTACACAAGTGGTGAAATTACCAAAATGCCCCTATATGGCCGATTAAGGTAAAAATGTATTTTAATTAGTTTTATTTTGATTTAAATGATATATATATGGTAAATTGAGAAGATAATTATTAAGAGTTAATTACTCAAGCTAAAATCACGAATTTCCTGGATCAAATCTCCCCTCCACACGGCATTTCCTTGTTTAAAAAAAAAAAAAAAAGTCAATACATATTCCATTTATTCTAAAACCCTAGCCGCTCCAAGATTAACACACACGAAAAATTCCTAAAGCCTCCAATCGACCACCCCATTATTCCTAAGAAATTTTCTGTGATCCATCAACATCCTAAGAGTGCTAGAAAAATCCATTTTTGATTTGTGGAAGTTTTGTTCAATCGTGGTGAAAGTTTTCTTTTGTCGAGCCCTAAAACAAAGGTAATTTCGTTGTGCCTAATTCGACCTCCTCAAAAATTATTTCTTATTTTTCTGATGTTCCTTACATTAAATAAGACCCACGAAAATTGGTTTCAAGGTTGGAAGATCATTGGTGAAGTCGTGGTGATTTTTGGATCGTTTTGGCTATACGCGTATGCTATAATTCGTACAGCTCTCTCTACACGTTCAAGTCTTGATTTGGTATTTTTCCCAGGTCCCTTACACCTTATGAACACCAAATAAAATGTTTCATTCGATCCATGCACACTCTATATCATATTCGTGAATTAAACCCTAAAAACATGTTTAAAATGTAGAAGACACCATGCGATCCATACTAATTCTGAATAAAATTTATTTACATATGTTATAATGTAATATGATCTGTAAAAATGTTGGAAGAATTATCATGGCTTGAATCATGTGATTTCGAATTATTTTGGGTTAATATTGTTTTTGAATAAAACGTATAAAGGAAAAAGGAAAAATTCATACGATCTGATTTTGGGGAGCTAGGACTTGTTTTTGTGATGATTAATAATCTCTAATGGTTTTGTAATGATTGAAAATGGATTGGCATTGTTAGGGTTTCAAAATAAAAAGATTTTGTGTTATACGATTTGTGTAAAAAAGTTTTGGGTGAGTTTTGTAAACTTTAAAGCTTAAAGGTTAATTCTGGAACTTAATTTGGGCTGTATAAGATTCGAATAAAAATATAAGATGAGGGTGCTAAGTGTAAGTTTTGCATTTAAAGGGATTAAAATGTATTTAATGATTAATTAGGGTTTGTTTGAAAATAATTAAAAGAGAGGGACTAAAAATGTAATTTTCAGAAACTTGGAGCTGTTTTGAGAAATTAAAAGTATTCAAGGGGTTTTGTGTTAAATTGGAAATTAAAAGGCTTAATATGTAATTATTGATAATTAAAAGTTGAAATTGTAAATTAAAGGGCTAAATATGTAACCTTGATAACTTGAAGGACCTAAAGTGTAAATTATGAATAATTGAAAATCCATTCGAATAACTTAATAAAATAAGTGCTCATTATGTAAAATGGATAAGTTAAGGGTTTAAAGTGTAACTTTGAGAACTAAAAGGTGTAAAGTGTAATTTTGGAAAGTAAATGGTATAAATGTAAAGTTGTGAAACCCTAAGGACCAAATGTGTAAATATGTTAAAAGATACTTATTTCCATTAATAATGATTCAACTCTCTAAAAGTGGAAACTTACTAATTATGGAAACCTGCTAAAAGTGGAAAGTCACCTTAAATGGAAAGTTACTAAAACTGGAAAGCCGACTAAAATGAGAAATCTGAATTGAAATAGTTATTAATAATAAGCCGATCATTAATTCGTGTAGATTCGTTGAAGAAGGAGTGTTTCCATATGCTTACGTATGTTATGATTTCGATGGCGATTGAGGTACAGATATTCTGACCTTTCTCAAAAGGTTTCTCATGATCTCTTTCATATTCTGATCCGTTAGTTCCCGAATTGATGCCATTGCTATGATCCCCTTTACTTGAACTTTCTCTGTTGATCCCACTTGATATGACCTCCGTTATGAAACCATGCTATGAAAACCTTTTAATTATGCCATGGAAATGTTTTGAGAAGAACCAATTTGAAAAGATGTTTATAAATGATGCTAAAATTCTTTTTAAAAGAAAGGTTATTTCACTTTCATGAACCCTATATTTTGAAAGACCATTTTTATGAAAACTGTTTTAAAAGATTATTTAAATTGGACTTTTAATAGAAACTTTTGAAACGGACTTTTGAACTGAACCATGAATTGATTTTTGAATATGAACCTTGACCTGATGAACTCTGAAAGGACCTTGAATACTATTTTTGATATGATTTTGAGATGACTTTGAGATAAACCTTTGCTATATGACCTTTTGCATGACTTTGAGACCTGACTCTTAGTTTGATACCCGAGCCATTTATGTTTCCCTACCTATGGAGGTACCATAGGCATGTCTGTGATGCACCACTGGCATGACTCATGTGTGGGTGAGTGATTTCTCACGCCGTCCCTTTTTATGATTACTATTATGGCCATTATGACTTTGAGTATATGACTTTGAGATTGACTTTGAGTAAGGGGCGTATGGGTTGCAATCCTAGATATGTATGCTTAGTGGATTTAACTATGACTTTGAGGTGACTGGTACTGTGTGCTATACATGCCTTTCACAATTTCTGGGAGTTCGCTACTCCACACATTTGAAGAATGAGGACACCCCTCATATTATCTGATTATCTGAGAGGACTCCCCTCTATATGATTATGAAGAATTATGGTATTGACGGCTTATATGATATGATATGTTTTTGGGCTCGTGGTAGATGACTATCCTTTCTTCTTTCTATTCTATTACTCTTTTATCTATTCCTTATTCTATTTCCCCAATGCACTATATTTCAGTTCTGTTTCATTATCATTGTTTTGTATATGTATCTGTTCACTGGGCTTTTTAAGCTCAGCCGCATTTCCTTTTCCTGCGGCAGGTTTAGTAGGAAGCTGGGTTATGGGAAGAGAGTGTGACTGGACTTAGAAGACTATGCCTTGATATTTATGCTGGACTAGAGATGATTAGAAGAAGTTTCTCTTTATTAGAATTAGTATTTATTTTTGTAACCTTGTAGTTTTAGATTTTTTCTTTTGTAACCCTGAATTTCTTTTGTATGTATAAATCATATGCTTGTGTTTGTTCTGATATGTCACTGTAATGTAATACTTCTACCCTTATCGGGTTGGGGTGTTACAATTGGGGAAGTAAGTACGCCACCCCATGAATGGTATTAAGGAATACAATCTGTCATCCACGCAACTGTAACAAGTAATTAACCTGTAAAAGATATCTAGGGAGTAGTGCAACCTAAGTAAACACAATTCTCCCATATATTGCTCACACCACTAGTTTAATTTAGTTTATTTTCATTTTTAGTATTTTATCTTGATTGCATCTTAGTAATTGGGTTAGTTGACTAGCAACTAATTCCGCCCATTCTTTCAAAACCGAGATTTTTAATTGCTTTTATAAAATAAAAAAATACAAAAAGAATCATCCCTCATCTCTAGACCTAGTCTTTAGGTTTTCTAATCCTAGCGACATTATTCCTAGCTGAACGATCAATCCCCCGGTACTTGTCATTATACTATACTACATCGATCAGGTACACTGCCTGGTGGGGGTTGTAAGCTTCTCGAGATCCCTCGAGAGGTAAAGCCTGGTGCAATCCCTACGCATCAAGTTTTTGGCGTCGCAACCCGGGGAATAGTTATTGTCTAGGTTAGGATTTCTTTTTATTAGGTCTACTTATTAGATTCATTTCTAGTAAGATTTTATTTTTATTTTTAGGTTCTCTTTAGTCTATCTTATTTCTTCGTGTTTTTGTTTGTAACTCTTCGCCATCCGACATCATGGACGATGGTAACATCTTTGAACCCATCATCCCACCACAACATGACCACCCACAAAACCCACCACTAGCTAACCAACCTCTTAGGCCCCGAACCCTAGGAGAGTACTCCCGACCTAGCCACCAAGGCTACCGAAACACCATTGAGCTCACCCAAGGAGCCAATGTGTCTCCCTTGCGATCCGACACCATCCGGTTGGTGCAAAGCGGATGTGCATTTCATGGATTTCGTTCCGAAGATCCAAATCAACATCTCAAGGACTTCCTTAAAATCGTAGATTCTATAGGACTTGATGCTACAACTAGTGATGACGTATAGTTTATATATGGGCCACGAACCCAAATGATAAACATTACTAAGGCTCAAAACCATCATGCGTGGGCTATTGTAACTTGGGCCGCATCAATAATGGGAACAGGCTCACGTAAGCCCAAACCCATATAAACTATACACGGTATAGATAAGGATCATCTATCTATGGAATAGATATCCTTACCCGGATAAGCACCATGGGTGCGAAACGTAAGGAGCACGAACCCTACAAGGATTCTGCGCCTATATAAGGAATGACATAACTCTCATTCAAGGTACGACTCACAAACCCTAAAACTCTTTACGAGAACCCTAAATCGATTACTTACTCTCACGTCGGAGTCTAATCGTGGGAGACAATCCCACGATAAGCCTAACGGTGTTGTTTATTTTCTTAGTGCGAAGGTTACAAGTACTAAGAAGCGAATTGGTACGAGAGCAAGAGCCCATAATCAGGAACGCCCAACTTTTGTATCAACAAGTGGTGCCATCTGTGGGACCCTACTAAGAACTAAGAACTAGAATGACAAAGAATAAGAATTCAAGCCAGCGGACTCCGCAGTCAGAAAAACGTGACCCCCAGAGGAAGAATCAACAAGATTTGACCCCTAGACAGGTTGCTGGGACAACCAGCGCACCTGGTCACCAAGAGGCAGGGACAACCCAACCTCTTCCGGTGGTAGAGCTACCTGTAAGGACTACCCAAATCACCCCAGTGGTCCCAAGCATTGAGGAACTCCAGCGCACTCTCTTCACCACTCCTCACCAAACTGTACCCGCAGTGAACAACACTGTGCCACCAGGCGCGCCTAACCGAGATAGGGTGCCTAATACCGAGGCAGACATTCTTGCAGCAACTAAGGACACACCCAATCTAACGTTGGAAAATTTTGTATCCCAAAACTATGAAACCTTAACCGCCCTTATGCAAGAAGAAGCAAGGAGAAGGGCAAGTACGAGCCTACAAGCTCGACTCAATTTTGGTCCTGAACGTGAACCATCACCACTGCGCCACCCACGAGGAAGACGCGCAGAATGTACCACTATCCACGATAGGCTGGGTACGACATCTGATTCACAATACTCAGAAGACAGCGAGAGGCGCACTAATGTTCACTCCAGACTTGGCAGTCGAGGGATACAAGACCAATTAGGACCTCAGCATTCGCCAAGCCAAGGATCCTCCAAACCTGGGAGTAAGAGGATTCAAGACAGACTGGGGAAAAGAAGATCCCCAAGTGAAAGTCCCTCAAGCTCTTCTTCTGAAAGAAGCCGGCGCAAGCGCCGAAAAAGAGACTACCCTTCCTCCAGTGACTCCTCGGACAACGAGGATAAAGAAACAGGACACTGGAAGTCAAGAGGAAGACGTCGCGAAGAAGAGAATGAAGATATGTCTCTTCCATGGCGTCGCCAGAAAGTTGACGCGTTTACACGACGCATCAGCGATTACTCAGACCGCAAACGCAGGTGCATGCCCACTAATGTGAAAACATATGATGGAACAGGTGATCCGGATGATCATCTAAAAGTTTTCGAATCAGCCGCCACTATCGAAAACTGGCCACAGCCTATGTGGTGCCACATGTTTAATTCTACGTTAGTAGGGAACGCGCGCACATGGTTTAGCAAACTCCCACGTAGGAGCATCGGTGGGTTCGAGGAATTACGGAAAGCATTCCGTCTCAACTTTACCCAGAGAAAGAAGTGCGCTAAAAACCCTGTTGAGCTAGTAAGAGTGAAACAGCGCCAAGGGGAATCAACCAGCGCTTTTATGGAACGCTTCAAGGATAAGTGCATACAAGTCAAAGCATGTCCCGAAATCCTAAAAATTTCAGGGTTCATGAATGGGATTAATAACCCAGAACTTATCCGAAAGCTAAATGACAAAGTTCCCCGGACTTTAGATGAGCTAACAAAGCGCACCAAATCCTTTATACAAGGAGAAGCAGCTGCTGCGGATAGCAAAAAGGGTTATTCGAACTATAGGCAGCAAGAGCAGCCTAGGAGACAATCCAACGATCAGAATAACAACCGCAGCAGGAATTATCGCAGCGGAAGAGACAATGACAAGTATACCCCTCTCACAAAAACTCCGAGGGAAATATTTGTAACAGAAGGTGCAAACTTCCCAAAACCGCCACCAATGCGCACCGCAGAGGAAAAGCGCATAGGGAATGGATACTGCGAGTACCATGGTCAAAAAGGCCATACAACTAACGAGTGCGTCCAACTAAGACAACTAATTGAAAAGTTAGTAAGAGAAGGCAGAATGGACCACCTTGTAAAAAACATCAAAGAGGGAAAAGACAAACAGAGGAACGGGGGTAAGAAAGAACCCCCCAAAGAAACAGCTGATACCATATACATGATACAGTCATGGCAGCGTAAGATAAAGCAAAAAGTCAGCCAAAAATTCTCTCCAGAAAAAGAGATATCTTTCCCTACTCTAGCTGCGGACAATGCAGTTGTTGAACCTCTAACTATTGAAATACATACGGGAGGACATGATATCCACCGCATGTATATTGACGGAGGAGCATCCGCAGACATCCTGTATGATCATTGTTTCAAAAGACTGCGGCCTAAAATCCAACGTCAATTGATACCAGCAACAACGTCATTGACTGGATTCACAGGAGAAAAGATCTGGCCCATGGGGCAGTTACGCTTGCTGGTGGTCGTAGGAGATGAACAACATTCAACCGCAACATGGATAAATTTCATGGTAATAAAGTCTCCCTCACGATACAATGGTATCATTGGGAGACCTGGAATATCATCCATGCGCGCTGTACCATCCACAGCGCACGGAATGCTTAAGTTCCTAGTGGAAGGAGGAGTTGTCACCCTCTATAACACAACGGTACCACCAAGGGAGTGCCACGCGGTAACAACTGAAGTAGAGAATATTCCAGAACAGCGCACAGAAAAAACACAAAACCTAAAGGTTGCTATTCATCCCGACTACCCGGACCAACAAGTTTCGATTGGTGGATCTTTATCTGACAAAGGTAAAGCAGCCGTGTGCGCACTCTTGCAAAAGAACCTGGACATCTTCGCATGGGAACCAAAACACATGACATGAGTGCCACGCTCTATCACAGAGCATAAGCTACAAATCCGACAAGGATATCCCCCAATACGACAGAAGAAGCGCGGCCAGGCTCCAGATCGTGCAAAGGCTATCCTGGAAGAAGTACATAAACTCGTAGACGCAGGCATCATGCGCGAAGTGTACTACCACGACTGGCTCTCTAACCCAGTTATGGTAAAAAAGAGCGATGGCAGTTGGAGAATGTGCGTGGACTTCACGGACCTCAACAAAGCATGTCCACAGGACTGCTATCCACTGCCAGAAATAGACTGGAAGGTAGAATCCCTGTGCGGATACCCTTTCAAATGCTTCCTAGACGCATACAAAGGGTATCATCAAATTCAGATGGCAGTCGAAGATGAAGAAAAAACAGCTTTCCACACCAGTCAAGGAGTGTACTGCTACACAACGACTGGTGGACACAGCTTTCGAGAAACAAGTAGGCCGCAACTTGGAGGTCTACGTTGACGACCTTGTCATTAAAAGCCACACAGAGGATGAATTGGTGCGCGACATCGAGGAAACGTTCAGAACATTGGGATGAATAAACATGAAGTTAAATCCCAAGAAGTGCACCTTTGGCGCAACCGAAGGCGTGTTCCTTGGATACCGCCTAACGGTGTTGTTTATTTTCTTAGTGCGCAGGTTACAAGTACTAAGAAGCGAATTGGTACGAGAGCAAGAGCCCATAATCAGGAACGCCCAACTTTTGTATCAACAACTAGAGAGTCAACCCGATTACGCCTATTCCAATACTCTCTACGTGATCAAGCTAGTCAATGGCTTGACCGTTTACCCGCGGGATCCATCACCTCATGGGATGATCTCACAACTCGTTTCCTTGCTCAAATTTTCCCACCGGGGAGAACTACCAAGCTTAGAAAGGATATCTTGATGTTCCAACAACGTCAAGGTGAAACTCTATATGAAGCATGGACTCGATTCAAGGACTTACTCCAAAAAGTCCCTCATAATGGCATAGATCTTTGGCTCCAAGTCCAAATCTTCTATGACCATATCGATCTATCCACAAGGCGAGCCATTGACCAATCGGCCAGTGGTAAGCTACGTGATCTAAGTGCGGAAGAATCATGGGAACTCATAGAAAATCTTGCTCTCTATGACAACGAAAGTTGGAATGATCCCCATGATTTGAACAAAACGGTCAAGGCAATATCTTTGTCTTCGAACAATTCTAGCACTCCCGACCGTAGGATCATGGAACTTGAGGACCAAGTCAAGTTTCTCATGAAATCTTACGAAGCTCCTAAGCCTTCAAGCCAAGTGAACAAAATCACTTCTTCATGCTAATTATGTAGTGGTCCCCATGACACTCGTGATTGTGTGGAACTCCCCGGAACAGCTTTTGCGGACTACGCATCCTCGCGTACCGACGAAGCGGGAGATAAGTGGTACACTTTCAAACCCGAGCCAAACCCGTATGGTGACTCCTACAACCCCTCTTGGAAAAATCACCCAAACCTTAGCTGAAGACAAAACCAAGCCAATTCTTCCAATCCACCTAATCGTTACCAACCCAACGGTCCACCCTCCAACCGTACTTTCAACAACAATCCTTCTAACAACTATGGTGATACCAACAATCTTGAAGGATTGATTTCTAAGTTTATGGCATCTCAAGAAGCTCGCATATCTAAGTTTGAAGCCGATTTCAAACAACCACCAAAATTGACACATTGTTGAAAGTTCTCAATGACCGAGAAATGGGAGCACTCCCAAGCGACACGGTCAAGAACCCGAAACTAAACGTTAATTCCATATCATCAGTTTCGTCACCCATTTCTTGTCCGCAATACTACTCGGTTAAATCAACGAGCACGTGTTTCAAGCAAAACCAAATTCTTCATAAGGACCAATCAAATAAAACACCCGATGTAAAACCGGTCAAAAGCATAGTTGAAACACCTCCTACGCAAGACCTTGACGATGAATTCAAGGAGCTTCAAATTGAACGTCCCGTCATTGATGTCTTAGCCCGTGCTCCCTACTATAGTGTTGTTGGGTCACTGAATTCCCCAATCTTCTTCTAACAATGATTTGAACGTAAAATAACCTAAGTATAAACAAGTCACTGAGTGAACAGTAACTCAGTGAGTCATCTTCAGGATGCTTAGACCGAGCCTAAGAAGAAAGGTTCTCCATTCAGTGAGGCGGAACTCAGTGAAGTGTGATCTAAGCCAAGAAGAAGGTGATGGGTTCAGTGAGGATGACAATAACTCACTGAACCCCATGACTCCTCAACAACTTCATGGTACTAAAGACTGATGACTAGAAGACTGAAGTTTTGGCGGGACTGGGCGGGAAAGTTTGATCTGTTTCACTAAAGTGCTTTATCACTTTAAGGTCAAACTTTCCTCAAATGGCTAAAACCAGGCTGTCATCAGAAAGTGCCTTTTGGACTTAACCCAAAGAAGTTTCCCCTGCCAGAGAATAAAATCTATCAAGATTTTATTGAGGAACACTTAGGTCCATTGTATAATAGGGTTGTTCACATTTGTGTATAAATAGGTAGCATAAGAGAGGAGTAAAAGTTGACAAGTTTGTGCAATTAATGCAAAGCATTCACAAACCACTTTTACTCCTCCAAAGAACAACACAACCCCTGAGATAGCTCAGTGGGTCCTGAAAGTTGTCACTCAACATAAATTGAGTTTAGTGAGGAGTCAATACCATACTTGTCGTTTTCAATCCCAAGTGTTATTCCGCAAACACTTGGGTACGATTCTTTTTGATTAACTTCTAATAAAGAATTAAACGTTGGAAAATATTGTCTCTTATGTTTACGTTGCTTTATTGTTAATCATTTCATACATCTTTGTTTAAAGTCATATAACTTGGTTACTTTAGCTTTGTAGTTATAGTTAACCAAGTAAAAGGGACCAACAAGTGGTATCAGAGCTTCTGATTTGTAAAACTTAAAACCTGTTTTCAAAACTTAAGAGTGCTCAAGTTTTTAAAATCAAGATCCCACTATGACTGACATAGATGTTCCCCAACTTGTCGACAAAAAGGGTGGAAGTTATTCAGCAACTGCCCCTCGACTAGAAGTTGGCAAATTTAATAAGTGGAAAAAGCGAATGCTTTGCTACTTAACTGGGATGGAACCATATTACATTAAGTTGATTAATGATGGTCCATATGTCCCAACAACTGCCCAAGGTTTAATTAAACCTGAAGCTCAGTAGACCCCAGATGAAAGGAGGGTGGTCAATCAAGACCAGCGCCTGAAAAGCATCATTATATCATGCCTCCCTGATGATATAATGGAATCAGTGATCAATTGTCCCACTACCCAGCAGACATGGACTGACTTGGTTCATAGCTATGAAGGGCCTTCTGATACCAAAGAGAATAGAATCATGGACCTGAAGCTTGAATTCAATACCTTCAGGGCCAAGGATTCTGAAAGTCTCTCTGAGACTTATACTCAGTATAAGACCCTCCTGAATGAGCTGACCAATGATGGTGTTATACTGTCAAAACATGAGATCAATGTTGGTTTTGTCAACAGTCTCCCTAAGAAGTGGTTAAACTTCTCTCAGGGATTGAGAAATGCAAACCACATTCAGAATCTTGAGCTCCCTGCCATCTATGGGAAGTTTGTCTATGAAGACAATCTTATCACCAGGAGATACCCTGGTAAAGCTCAGGAGACCAAAAAGGCCTTGACAATTTCACCCATATCAACTGCTTTCTATTCAAAAGGTGTTGTGCAGGATTTTCAGGATGGATCTGATGATGAGGTTGACCAAAGAACCAGTGAGGAGTACCTAAATGATCTTCAAATTGAATTTCATGAAAGAGCACTCCTTGCTAATTCAAAAAGATTTTTTAAGAAAAACAAATTTCCTTGAAAAGCAAATGATAACACTGAATGCTTTAAATGTGGCAAAATGGGCCATTTTGCTAAAGATTGTTTTTCAAAAACAACCTCAGAACCATCCTTCAAATTTTCAGGAAATAACTCTTTTTCAGGCCCCAGCAAATTTCAACAAAAAATGCTTCAGTCTAGTCAAAGATTTGAAAAAGTCCCTCAAATTGACTTTGAAGCCAAGTACAGAAAGGCAAAAGCTAAACTTGCCCTTCTTGAATCATCCTCAACAGTCTCTCAGCCTCTTCAGGCTCCAAAGCCTTCTTAAGCCAAGAACAAAGGGCTTGTTGCTGAAACATATGACTGGGATGAGGTTGAAGTGTCCTCTGATGATGATGAAGTTCACATCAGTGCCCTGATGGCTCTGTCAGATGACAACAAACTTGCTGTGGGGAAGAGTCATGCAAGAAATGGTGAATGGGTTAACATCACTATAAGGAAGGTAAATCTTTTACTTTCTACGGATGATAATGATGATTGGAAATCTTACTTAGATTATATTAATGTTGATCTTAAGTATGTTGAAGAGCAAAGACTTAATTTGTTTTCAAAATTTAACAAACTGAGTTTTGAATTAAATCATTGTAGAGATGAATTACTTGCTTTAAAACAAGCCAAACTTGAAAGTGTTACACTTCAAATTCAAAACTCTGAACTTGTAAAACAAAATCAAGCTCTTCAGGAAGAACTTAAGAAAGAAAAGGAAATTATTTGAAAATGGACTCAGAAAAACCCCAAACTTTATGAAACACTGAGTCTCACACCCATCCCCAAAAAGGCAGGTCTGGGTGATGATCAACTCACTGAAGTTTCTGGGGAGAGTAGCCATTCTACAACTTTTCTATTAACCAACGTACTCTCTAGCAAAGAACTTGCTCCCAAACCCAGTGATTGGATTGAAAGAAACAATCCTGATAGTAAAATGCCAAATTTTAATACTGGAAGAATCCTGGAGCCTGAAAGTTAGGCTATCAAGGAGCTGCTAGGAGTCACTGATGAACTTAGTCCTACTGAGTCCATCACTGAGTCTAAGTCTGATTCACCACTCCCTCCACTGAAACAACTTCAGGGAGCGAAACCCAATTCTGACCTTGCACCATTAGTCTATCAACCACATTCTCCCAAAGAGAAATCAGGGTTAGGAAAGACTATTCTGAAAAGACCTACTCCTGCACCCACTGAACACCAAAAACCTTCAGTACCCACTGAAGTGAAGCATGAAAGCATTGATTCAAAGGTTGATCAGCTTACTGAACTTGTCAGGATGCTGAGTGAGAAAATTGAGTCTGTTGAGAAAAACTCTGACGCAAAATCAACAAAGCCCTTAGTATCCTCAGGTTCTTCCAAACCAAAAACCACACCCAGATCCTCAGGGAGATGTGAACTGTGCAATTATCCAAATCACAGCACTGATAAATGCTACAGAGTCCTGTTTTGTATGATATGCAAACAAGAGGACCACATAACTTGTGATCACATCCCCCACACTACTTCTTTAAAAGCAAGAGGTCTATACAAAAACCAAGGCTATCAGTATGCCACACCTTCCAAACAAAGACTGAAGGCTAAGCCTTTCTCACCATGTCCTCACTGTGGTTTCAATGATCATCTTCCTGATGATTGTATGATGAAAGTTTGCTGTGACATCTGTGGAGATCCCTCCCATGAAACTAGGGGACATGACAAAGTTATTCAGTCCAGAAGGAAAAACCTGACCAACACTTCTCAGTCACCTGAGGCATCAACCTCCACAAAATGTAAAACATGTGGAAGCTCAGGTCACACAACTTCAGACCATGATTCATTAACTGAGTTCAAAAAGTCCCTGAGGACTAAGCCTACTAGAAAGTGGGTCAATAAGAAAAACTAACCCAGTTTACTGTTTGTGCAGAAACACATCAAGGATCCTACTTGGCATCTAGACAGTGGATGCTCCAGAAGTATGACTGGTGTGAAAAGTTTTCTGCACAAATATGTAGAAGAACCAGGACCCAAAGTAGTATTTGGTGATAACTCATCAGCTCCCACTGAAGGTTATGGTTCAGAAAACTGCAATGGTATAGTTTTTACAAGAATAGCTTATGTTAATGGTCTCAAGTACAACCTGATAAGTGTTTCCCAACTGTAACACCCCCAAAATACCGCAGCGGAAGACTGTGTCATAGGGTGCTACTTCATAATACAAAGTACAAGTTATAGAAAACGAACTCTAAATGAGACGTTTTGAAAACTTACCATTCGATTAATGAATTCAAAGTTACAAACATGAGATTCCAAAGTACGATACAAAAATGTATACAAAATGTTTTGAATGGTAAATGATAAAAGCGTAAGTCTTCAGAATATGCAGCTTGACTCTAAGTTCCATGCACTAGCTATCGCCTTACTAACCTGAGATAAACATGCTAAAGTGTCAACACAAAGGTTGGTGAGTTCATAGAGTTTGTCTTAAAGCAGTTGAAAAGCCTTAAAAGAATGTTCACACAGCAAAGGCATCGTGAATCCACTCAGTTACAAGTCCCGCCATAAGAGACTTGTAACCTGTGTGTTCACAACCCACTGCTACAATATATAGTATGATAAAGACATGTATAAGTTCATCAAGACAATTAAGCAATTAGTCGTGAGTCTACTCTTCATCTCCGAAGACCTCACGTTTATGATGTATCCAACATTCGCAAATGTTAGGATGTATCAAAGACAACTGGGAGCCACTTCCCAAAGATAACTGGGAGCCACATCCCAAAGAAAACTGGGAGCCACTTCCCAAAGATAAAAGACAGTCATGTATGTATGAAATCAAGTATAATGCCATCAATTATAAGACAATCAAGTATAACACAGTCACGTATAAACGTTTTGAGTATTTGTACAAGTAAGCAAGTAGTTGAGCATGTATCCCCCCCCAATAGTTAAAACAAGTACGAAAAGAGTAGGGGCTATGACTCACCTTAAGTCTATGTAGTGAGTAATGAAAATGGTAGTCGAATCGCGAAAGTCTCTAAGAGCAGCCTATAATAGAACGTTGCGACTTAGGTTTGGAGTAACGTCTAAGAATACGACGAATTGCCAATATATGTCTTGCATAATGTTCATGATGTAGTACTTAGTATATAGTGTAAGTCGTTGAATATAAGTGGTCTATGAAACATGTATAGGTTGTAAATCTCTTACTACCGTTCGGGCCGACATAATTCAGAAGTCATGGAGTAAACGTTCGAGGAGCCAGGACACTTTAACTCGTAAATCCACAACTCGTCTCGACGGCTTACTCAATGAACTCCTCACATGAGGCTCCCTACTATTGTAGTATTTGATAACATATATATATATATATATATATATATATATATATATATATATAGGCTTTTTTATCTTTAAAAGTTATATGGTCTTTAGCCGTGGCTTTGCCGTGACCTTGGTCATTGTTACCATGATCTTGAGACTCAACCTTGGCTTTAGCCATGGTTGTGGTCTTGGCTTTAGGTCATTAGACCTCTTGGTCTCATCTAAATATAATCATTATATAGTAACTTTGGTCTAAAAATGGGCTGTTAAGAATTTGAAGAAAATATCACTCGGAAAGCCTTTTCAGGGCTCGAGCTTCTTTAATCCTGAACGAAAACGTCGTTCCGGACAACTTTCGTGTTTTAACTTTTTGATGAATCGGACCAGAAGTGGGACTTTCAAATTGGCAGAATGCAAACAGGAGGTTATGGGCAGTTTCGGCGTTTTGGTGTCGCTAACTTCAAACGATCATAACTTTTGACTCGTATACTCGTTTTGGGTGATTCAAATTGCTATGTTTTCCTTGTTAAGTCCTCTTTAACAATAAGTAAGTGTCAAATATCAAAGTTATACTATTGTGGTCGTGGTTTTCCATAAAAATCACTAGTTTGCTTGTTTACTTGTCATAAGTTAACATATGTATACCAATACTTGTTTTATCCATTTTTAAACATCATGAACACAATACAAAGACCATATATAGCATGAAAGAAACATAATAAGCATGAAATGATATTGAGCAAGAAAGTGTATAAGGGTTTGCTTACAACTTTTGGCTTTCTAAAGAAAGGAAGTCAAGTATAGAACTAGGACACTAAACCTAAGCTTGTAAACCCTTCACCATAACTCTTGTAACCCTTGCTAGCCTTGATCTAACCCTTGTGAAAACCCATTAACTTCAGCCCTAGCAACCTTGTGTAGCTCCTAATTCAACCATGGAATCACCAAACAAACTTAAGAACTAGGTAGAGAATACTAAGACCTTGAACTTTGTAGTGTAACTTGTATATTGAAGATCAAAGGATCATGGTGCTAGGATATAGTAGTGTGGCGTTTTTATTGATGAAGAATGAAAGGAATGAGCTCTCTATTTATAGCAAGAATGAGGAGGTTAGGAAGGTGGCTAGGAAACTACATAAACTTGGAGACAAAGTTGTAAATAAAAATGATCCAATGGCTAAAGTCATGAGATGATGCCACAAGTGTGAATGCCCCCCCCCTAGTGGCGGTTCAAGAACTTGGAGAACAAGGTGTGGACTTTTGATGGTATTATCCTAAGTATGTAGCTAGTTTTGACTCCGTAAATCGCTAACCGTAAATGATTAAGCCTCAAAACGTAAAACCGGGTATCCTAAAAATATGAAACTTATAAATATGGTTAAACATGTCAATATAGTCCATAATAAAATATAAAATGAGTGGTAGGTTCTATCGGGTGCTAAAACCCTGCTAAAAACTGGAAACACGGGTCTAAAACGCGTAATACGTAAAACGTACGAAAGTTGCGTAAAATTGAGAAAAGTAAAATGTAACTTTTCTAATAGGATAATAATGACTTAAAATGACTTATAATGTCTAGGCTGGGCTCAGTCTAGTGTCGGTTGGTGTTAAATGTCTTTTAGACCTAAAACCGCAAGCCTAAAAATCAAGGAATGACTTATAAAATCAAAGAATGATTTTTGGTCAAAGGAGGAGGGAAAAATATGTTGACTTTTTCTAATAAGTTGAAAACTCAAATTGTCTTAGAAACGCGTTTTGTGGTCTAACGGTTAATCGCCCATACGGTTAAGCGTGCTCATGCGAGAGTAGTACAGGCTTGGGTGACCTGCCGGGAATAGAAATTAATCTGAAAATGCGAATTGTTACAGTCTCTACCCCTTCAGGAAACTTCGTCCCGAAGTTTAGTTGATGTTAACTACTTATGGTGTGTCTAAGAGAATTCGGGATCTCTAATATAGTGGTGTTCACTCTGATTCGTCTAAGATTCTGGTTAAGGAGTTGTATCGGCTACAATTAAGCCCACTTATTTATAACACATTACTTACATAAAGAAGCGTCCAAATTTATGTAAGTAAGGTCTCATAAACTTATGGTTCGGTGATTTACAATTTCTTTATTTAACTGAAGAGGCGTCCCAATCCATTTAAATAAGGAGATTCTAAAACATCCTACTTAAGAAATTCCGACACAAAATCCGCCTTCTGAGGCCGATAGTAAGATAATCAAGTCATCAAATCCCTAAAGCTAAGCAATAATATTATTTAACTCAAATCTTGTGTCTAATCAAACAAGAACTGTCACAAGATCAAGTTAACTAATTAGTTATTACTGAGCTCCATGTTTTTAATGACTCGACGAATCTCTGGGGCTCCTTATAATACTAAAGTCACATCATCTAACAGCATGGAACTAAGCAAACCTCTAACCAAAAAGCATAAGTGTATGTATTGTGTGTAAGGCGAATAAAGAGGAAGGTCCCAACGTATATAGCAGTTATAGTCTAGGCACTAAATGCAACCTAGTTCTCTATAACCAAGGCTCTGGTACCAATCTGTAACACCCCCAAAATACCGCAGCGGAAGACTGTGTCATAGGGTGCTACTTCATAATACAAAGTACAAGTTATAGAAAACGAACTCTAAATGAGACGTTTTGAAAACTTACCATTCGATTAATGAATTCAAAGTTACAAACATGAGATTCCAAAGTACGATACAAAAATGTATACAAAATGTTTTGAATGGTAAATGATAAAAGCGTAAGTCTTCAGAATATGCAGCTTGACTCTAAGTTCCATGCACTAGCTATCGCCTTACTAACCTGAGATAAACATGCTAAAGTGTCAACACAAAGGTTGGTGAGTTCATAGAGTTTGTCTTAAAGCAGTTGAAAAGCCTTAAAAGAATGTTCACACAGCAAAGGCATCGTGAATCCACTCAGTTACAAGTCCCGCCATAAGAGACTTGTAACCTGTGTGTTCACAACCCACTGCTACAATATATAGTATGATAAAGACATGTATAAGTTCATCAAGACAATTAAGCAATTAGTCGTGAGTCTACTCTTCATCTCCGAAGACCTCACGTTTATGATGTATCCAACATTCGCAAATGTTAGGATGTATCAAAGACAACTGGGAGCCACTTCCCAAAGATAACTGGGAGCCACATCCCAAAGAAAACTGGGAGCCACTTCCCAAAGATAAAAGACAGTCATGTATGTATGAAATCAAGTATAATGCCATCAATTATAAGACAATCAAGTATAACACAGTCACGTATAAACGTTTTGAGTATTTGTACAAGTAAGCAAGTAGTTGAGCATGTATCCCCCCCCAATAGTTAAAACAAGTACGAAAAGAGTAGGGGCTATGACTCACCTTAAGTCTATGTAGTGAGTAATGAAAATGGTAGTCGAATCGCGAAAGTCTCTAAGAGCAGCCTATAATAGAACGTTGCGACTTAGGTTTGGAGTAACGTCTAAGAATACGACGAATTGCCAATATATGTCTTGCATAATGTTCATGATGTAGTACTTAGTATATAGTGTAAGTCGTTGAATATAAGTGGTCTATGAAACATGTATAGGTTGTAAATCTCTTACTACCGTTCGGGCCGACATAAGGGATGATGTATATGTCCTTGACATGTCATCCCTGACTCAGAATGGGACTTGTCTATTCTCAAAGGCAAGTGAGACAATCAACTGGCTATGGCATAGGAGACTCTCTCATCTCAACTTCAAGAGCATCAACAACCTGGCCAAACAGAACAAAGTTTTGGGCCTTCCATCCCTGCTGTATACCAAAGACAAGCCTTGTTCTGCTTGTGAAAAAGGAAAACACCACAGGGCATTGATTCGTGCAAAGAAACAATCTTATTATAGTATAGTAGTAAAGTATCGAAATGATCCGCGAGAAATACGGATCACCCGAGTCGTTTCCCAGTGAAGGTGAATGGAATCAAGAATATTGATTCGTGTAATCGTGATTTGAAAAGTGGTGAAAAAGGCAAATAGTGATCAAATAATTCAATTATCAACTAAAAATTATGAAATATGCAAAGAGTACAAGCTAGTAATGCATCAAAGTCTAAAACGCAAAAACGGGAATGCATGCGCGATTATTAAACGTAACGCGCGAAATAAAACGCGAGTTTTAAGCTACACTAATCCTACGGACTTCAAAATAATTTTAAAAAGTTAAAAATGATAAAAGAAAATTTTAAGAAAAAGAAAAATATTTTTTAGACTTTTTAATAATTTTTTATGAATTAAAAACTAATTAAACTATTTAATAATTAAAAGAAAATATAAATAAGGTGAGAAAAAATGCAAATTTAATTTCTAAAATTATAAAATAATTGAAAACTATTTTCTAAAATATTTTTGGATTTTTCGGGGGTTTTTCTGATTTTTTTGGATTTTCTAGTAATTAAAAAGTATTAAATAATGATTAAAAATGAAAATTAAATAAGAAAAATAGCAAATTAACTCAGAAAAATATGAAAATTTTAGGGAAAATCTAAAATTATATTTTAAATCTAGGAAAAATATAAAAAGTGAAAAATAAGCACTGGAAGTGCTTAATGGCTTAAAAACAGCTTATATTAGTGTTTATTTATAAGCACAGTTGACCAGGGTCTGACCAAACTTTTCCAAATGATTTTAATACTTAAACAAGCTTATAGAAACAACCCAGAAGTCAATTGATGCTCAGAAGTACAAGTTATGATGAAACATGGTTCAATAAGCACTAGATATGAGAAATAAGCCAAGCAGAATAAGCACAGGCCAACAATCACTTGAAACAGATGCAATATACTATATTAAGCCCAGAACAATCAATATTTCCAACTTTAGATCACAAATAAGCTATTGCAGCCCTAATAAGCAAAACAGATTAGGCAGAATTGCACAATAAGATGAGCTAAATAAGCTATGAAGATAAGCTCTGAGATGCAAATTTTTGTGAGAAACTTGTTCACTGCCAACCCAAGAACACAAATCAACCTTAAATTCAGGTCCTTGTATCAATTTGTTAACCTAGAAATGCCCAAGAACTTGGGCTCAGAACTGTGGTACAGGGTATGTAATATCTCAACAAGCCAACTTCCCAGGCTTTTTCTAATGAGCAAACTATATTCAAACCCAAATTTTCTTGTTGAAATATTATAACTGAGTACCAAGCTTTTCAAAACAACAATTTTTATGTATTTCCAATCTATTTTGAAGCCTACACAGGCTTCCAAAATTTTAAGCAAAACCTGAGTCTAAAAACCTTTTTTGACTTTTTGATTAAAACAAAATGTTGACTTTTCTGAGTTTTGATTACTCCTAAATGACCATAAAGATGTTAATAAGCTATTGTAAGATTACTATAAGCTACTATTACTTATATTGCAACTACCTTAAAGCTTTTCTAACCTAAAACTGCTTATACTAACTGTTAGGCTAATTAAACTAGCACTTCGACTTTTTTACTAATAAACTACTAGTTTTATGTTCTAACTAATCTAATATTACCCTAAGTGAACTTTCTAAACCAATATTAGCCTCTGTATCAGTCCTTAACACAGCAAACAACAATCATCCAAACACCCCTTAAGGGTCTGTCAAACTTATAAAACCACCTCAGAACCTTTCAAAACCTCTTCAAACCACACCAAGCCTACTTAATATTATCCACAATCATGATACAACTCAGTAACACAGATCAATAACATCATTATATTAGAATTCAATGATCCACAGATGTACACTAGATGAAACAGTATACTAGCAAATCACACCAAAGCACTTCAAAATGATGAAACAACAATCAATAAGCAATACTAAGCTATTATAAGCAATATTCAATGTAAATAAACTAGTATTATCAGATCTACACTATAATATCAATAAGCTATAAGAGATGAGAAAATGAAAATGAAACTCACAAGCTCAAAACCCCTCAGCTTGAACAGAGGGGTGTCACTAAGCTAACCTGTCTTTAGACAGGCCACTGGTCACCTTTATGGCTGTCTTTTACCACCAAAACACTCAGCTTATTGAAATAAGCTGAGTTTGACTTTCGTTGACTTTTGGTACTTTGAGTTTTTGGAACAGGAAAACAATCAAGGTTCAGTACAAGCTATATAAGCTTGAATGAGCTTGAACAAACAACAAAACAAACACTAAAAAGAATTTGAACAATGAAAACAAAACATCTATTTTTTTTTTTTTTTTTTTTGCTTTTATAAGGTTTTTAAGATTTTTTTTTTTTTTTTTTTTTTGGTTTTTCTTTTGATAAATAAACAACAACAAAAAGAAATATTGAAACTGCAGATTAAAACTAAATAAGTAACAAAAGAAAGGAACTTGCTTTAAAAGAAATAAGAAAGAAATAAGCTAAAATAAGCAATAAGCAAAAAAGGAATAAGTAAATAAGCTGAAATGAAAATGAAATAAGAAAACAGAAATTAAACTTTCATTAATATAAAACTGAGTTACAAAGTAAATTTGGCAGAGTAACAATACAAAATACTCTACACCTCTAAACGTATCAGGGGGGGGGGTTTATATAGGGTAGCCCAAAGTGAGGGGTGTTAGGGTTTAGAAGAGCCTAGAAGCTCAATCTCTGCCACATATCTTCAATTCTTATCCATATGTCGACATCCCACCATCTTTTAGCCGTTGAGAGAGCCTTATCCTCATTCCCACGTAGGAGGAACCAATCAGAGAGCTTGAAAATGCCACTTGGAGGGGATTATGACAACATCCTCTGACAAGTCAGACCTTCTGGAAGGTCTTAACCTCGTACTAAGAATCTTGGTAAAAGTGGAGGTGCAGGGTAACTGTGGTGAAGAAGCACAGTAACACGCGCGTATTTTATTTTAATTGGTGGGTGGGGTTGTGTGGATCGGGTTATTTTATTTAGGGGGGTTGGGCTTTTGTAATTCTGGGCCAGGTGGGGTGATGGGTTTGTGTTTATTTGGGTTAAGGTTATTTGTTGTGGGTAATATAAGTTTTGGGTTAAATGGATTACACATCCGGTTGTGTTTGTTATTTTAACTAAAGGACCAAAGTTGTATAATCTGAAAAATAGAAGGACCCAAACTGCCAATCATCATAAATATTATTCCAAGGGCTCTTTGTGACATTTCATGAATGATGAGGGGCCTGAGTTGTTAATCTTCCAAAGTATCTTCATAAGGACCAATGTTGACAACTCTTCAAAGTTGAGGGACCAAATGTGAACTTTCTTCAAACTTTATTCCCGGGTCACTTATGCAATTACTGAGACTTTGAGGATTCCAATTGACCATATGAGCTTTACTTTGACCACTAGCTTCCCCGGCTCCGGCTTTATTCAAACTTTTCCAATTCTCGTGCCCGTTTTGTCATTTTCTCGTGATTTTTCGTCTTTTTCTTAAATATCCGTTCCTGCACATTCACAAACACAAAAACACACATTCTTTGGCATTATTGGTTAGTTTTTGGTTTATTTGGTCCAATTTTGGCTTAGAAAAGGTGAGTGAATAAGCACTCACCAGGCATCATTCAAAACCAAACAAACCTTTTCCATCAAAAGCTGCCTACATCTTCTTCATATGGACCTTTTTGGACCTGTCAGTCTAATGTCCATTCACCATGAGAAGTATACTCTGGTCATTGTGGATGAATACTCAAGATATACTTGGGTTTACTTCCTGACCAAGAAGAGTCAGGCAGCTGAAACTATCATGTCATTTGTCAGGAACATTGAAAATCAAAATGATGTCAAAGTTAAACAGATCAGGACTGACAATGGCACTGAATTCAAAAACCAAGACCTTGAGTGTTTTTGTGATGAGAAAGGAATTTCTCAAAATTTTACTTCTCCCTATACTCCTGAACAAAATGGAGTAGCTGAAAGGAGAAATAGAACACTCATTGAGGCAGCAAGAACAATGTTAAATGGCTCAGTCCTCTCAAAACATTTTTGGACTGAGGCAGTTAAAACAGCCTGCTACACTCAAAATAGGTCAATCATTGTGAAAAGGCACAATAAGACTCCTTATGAGATATTCAAAGGAAGGATTCCTGACATCAGCTACTTTCATATATTTGGGTGTCCTGTGTTTATACATAATCACAAGGATCACTTGGGTAAATTTGATGCCAAAGCTGATGATGGATACTTCCTGGGATATTCCCTGGTTTCTAAAGCCTTCAGGGTGTTCAACACAAGGAGACAACAAACTGAGGAAACTTATCACATTACTGTTGATGAGAGCACTGAATCCATCAGGTTCTCAAATTCCTCAGTAGAAGAAATTGGTATTGATGACTCATCAAGGTATCCTCCTGATGAGTATCATCCTGAGAACAATCCCCCAACCCAATACCAAGCTGATGTTGACGTCTCCTATTACATCATCCCTCACAACCTACCCCAACCTCCTATCAGTGAGTTCATTGAAACTCAGCCTGTCTCAAATGAGACTGAAACCACTGAACAAATTGTTCAGGAACCCTCAGAACAAATTGTTCCTACTGAAGTCACTGAAACACATAATGATGAGTCACCTCATGTTCCTGAGTTTGAACCTAATCAGGCTCCTTCAAGCTCAAATTCTTATCCCAAACCTCAGGATAGCTGGACTAGATCCAAAATCATTGAGCTTGTGAACATCATTGGTGAACCCACTGAGGGCATGCTCACAAGAAGCAGGGCTGCTAAACTCAAGGCCGCCACTGCCAATATATGTCCTTATGCTGACTATCTCTCAGAGATTGAGCCTAAAAATGTCAAAGAAGCCCTGACTTATGAAAGTTGGGTTCAGGCCATGAGAGATGAATTGGAACAATTTGACAGAAATGATGTCATGACCCTTGTTGAATGCCCCTAGGGTGTTTTAATCATTGGTATGAAATGGGTCTTTAAAAACAAGACCGATGAGAATGGCACAGTCATCAAAAACAAAGCAAGACTAGTTGCCAAAGGATATAATCAACAGGAAGGTATAGACTATGAGGAAACCTTTGCACCTGTTGCTAGAATGGAAGCCATCAGGATCTTCCTTGCCTATGCAACTTACATGAACTTTAAAGTTTACCAAATGGATGTTAAAAGTGCATTCCTGAATGGTAACATCAAAGAAGATGTTTATGTGCAACAGCCTCCTGGTTTCGAAAGTAGTGAATACCCCAACCATGTCTACAAGCTTAACAAAGCCCTTTATGGACTGAAAACAAGCACCCAGGGCATGGTATGAAACTCTTTCAGCCTTCCTAATCCAAAACAAGTTTGTCAGTGGAAAGATTGACAACACACTGTTCATCTACAGAACAAAGGATGATGTCATTCTTGTCCAAGTATATGTTGATGACATCATCTTTAGCTCAACAAGTTACAAACTTTGCAAATAGTTTGAGAAACTGATGACCCCAAAGTTTGAAATGAGCATGATAGGTGAACTCACATACTTTCTTGGACTCCAAATTAAACAAACTGAAAAAGGAATATCCATTTGCCAAGAAAAATACCTCAGGAACCTACTGAAGAAGTATGAGCTCACTGACTGCTCTTCAGTAAAAACTCCTATGGTTCCTCCAAACAACCTTGGCCCTGATCTCACTGGGAAATCAGTGAATCAAACCCAATACAGAGGAATGATTGGCTCCCTGATGTACTTACTTGCCTCAAGGCCTGATATCCAATTCTCAGTTTGCCTGTGTGCCAGATACCAGGCTGACCCTAAAGAATCACATCTTACTGCTGTCAAGAGAATCATCAGGTACCTGAAGGGTACTCCAAACCTTGGTTTGTATTACCCAAAATGTTCAGGATTTGATCTCAAAGGGTACACTGACTCTGACCAAGGCTGTCAAGATCGCGATCTCACGCAGGATCGTTTTTGTCTTTGCAAGATCGAGATCGTAAGATCGGATCGCGATCCTACGATCCTACCAATTTGTCATATTTTGTAAACAAATGATATACGAGTCAAACTGTTTTACATTTCTACTCAACGTCAAAGATAAATTCGTATAATATCCTCTTGAAAATGACAAAGTTCAAATTTCAAACACCAAAGTAATAGTAAAACACAAAAAAGTCAAATTTCAATCATTACATTAACGATTTAGTGGAATAATATTACATAACATAGGTCCTAAATGTCTCAAAATATACGAGCCATCAACATGATTTCAAGAAAACAAACGTTTCATAAGTGGTATTCCAAAACATACCCTTTGATTAGTTTAATCACAGTGAAGTAAAGTAAATTAAACTATTTAACACTTTTAGACTATAATCTATTTAGAAAAGTAGAAAACTATATATAAACTATAATCTATTTAGAAACTGAAACAATAGTGGTTTACTCATTAGACATTAGTAAAACACACGTTTGTTTTTTTTTGCCTAAGCAAGTGGGATGGACTTAAAAGATTAAAAAAAAAAAAAAAAAAAAAAGGTGAACTCGGATCGCGTGTCGATCCTACGATCTTACGTGCGATCTTACGATCTTACTTACGATCCTACCTCAGATGCGATCCTACCACGATCCTACACGATTTTGACTGGTGTGCACGTAAGATCGTACGATCTTACGTGTAAACTCGCGAGTTTGACAGCCTTGACTCTGACTATGCAGGATGTAACATGGATAGGAAAAGTACTTCAGGATCCTGCCAATTTCTTGGTGGTAAACTTGTGTGTTGGAGTACAAAGAAACAACAGTCAGTGGCCATGTCCTCAGCTGAAGCTTGATATATGGCTGCTGCAGGATGTTGTGCAAATGTACTATGGATGAAGAGCCAACTGAATGACTATGGCATTCAGTATAAGATGGTACCTATCTTTTGTGATAATACAAGTGCCATAGCCATCTCAAACAATCCAGTACTTCATCAAAGAACCAAACACATTGACATCAGATACCACTTCATCAGGGACCACATCACTAATGGAGAAATTGAACTACATTTCATCCCCACTGAATATCAGCTACCTGATATCTTTACAAAACCTTTGGATGAACCCACTTTCACAAGATTGAAAGCTGAATTGGGCATGTTGGACATAGAATCAGGAAACTGATCAAAAGTGTTCCAACCTGATGTAAATTCTTCTAGGTCCCTGATCACACCCTTCCTGAAAACTTTTTTTACGAATGAAAAATTCATTCAGGGGGCTCAGGATGAAAAATGGCATTGAATACCCTAACTAAATGCTCTAAGTACTTAGTTAGTTAATGTCTCAGGTAGGTAACTGAATCCTATTAAATATAGGAATATATGTCACTTACACAATTGGCATTCACTCCTTGGGCCCCCACATCTCTCTCACCAAACACCACTGAGCATTAAATGCTCCCTCACACACAAAAGTTGTGATGATTTTTCTCTGCAAAAGTGCATTATTTGCAGAGCCGCACAACTGTTCACCCACGATGTGAGAGAAAATAGGGTAATGGGAATCGTGATATTTAATGCGGATATCAAACCAACATTATTATGCCGTTTAGGTTGAATAAATTAAACCTTTGGTACCCACAAAATCACTACCCTAATTCCCACCCTATAAATACCCCCACAAAGGAGAATACACACACGCTTTTAAAAATTCTTAACAAAACTCTTGCAAAATTATTTCAAGAACTTTTGCTTTCAAAATCTGTGTGTGCTTCTTCTTTATTCAAAACCAGACCTTTAAAAACTAAAATGGCATGTTCTAAGGTCATAAAATACGCACCCAATGTGGAATTCCAAATGGAAAGCGTAGACCTCACCAAAAACAATGTGGTGGGGAACTTTGCCTACCCTGAAGGGTTCCCTGCTTACAGGGATGTGGTGAAGTTCCTACAAAACTGTTTTCTCACCACCACATTCACAAAGACCCCCTCAGTCATCTATCATGACTACTTGAGGGAATTTTGGTGCTCAGCGGTGGTTGAAAACCCTGATGCGCCAAAGGAGGCCAAAATCAAGTTCTCAGTGAAGAATGGGACAAAGTCCCTTGTTCTTGACTACAAAACCTTTGTCGAAGCCACTGGCCTTGACTACACTGAGACTTTTGTTGCCCCACCCACTGAAGAGGAGGTTAAACAACTCCTCTTAGAACAAGGGCCCTATGATAAGAATCATCCTGATGTTGCACCAGGGGCCCTACTGAACAAAGCCCCCATCATCAAAACATGGTTCCCTGCCCCTTGGAGGATCCTGATGACATTTGTTATTCAGGTCCTTGGGGGGAATAAGTCCTCAACTGAGCAACTAAACACTACTCAATCAATGATAGTGTACTGTCTCATTAAGGGTAAAAAGATTGACCTTGGAGAAATTATCTTCAGGGACCTCATAGGCAAATTGGGTGGGAAGTCTAGGCAAAAACACATGTCTTACCCTAGATTCATTTCCTGTGCCCTGAATGACCTACTAGGGTCTGAGTATATCAAGCCTGACAGTGTTGGCTTTGAACCTGATGTCTTGCACAAGGCAAACTACTCACGTGACCCTAATGAGGTAACACCTGTCGCCCTGACCACATACATGCTGACTACTATCCAGGGTGACAACATAGTTTCACCAATTCCCTCTCCCACCAAAAGGTGAAGAGGAAGAAGGGACAGGGGTCCAGGAAGGTGGCTCAACCCAAGCCACTCGCCACTGAGGTCTCTGCCCCTAAGCCTGACAAAAGGGGGCAACAACAACAACAGACCCTGACTGCTGACACCCTCAGGATCATTAGCCATTCTTTGGCCCCAAAACAAAGGCCAACGGAGGGCACTGAGACATCACACTCAGTGTCCTCGGGCGAACCCGTTCCCAAAGGCCCTGCTGGCATAAACAAGTCAGTGGGGTCGGAACCAACTAAACCTTCACATCCTGCTAAAGACTCTGGCAAATCATAACCAGAGTATCAGGGAGTAAGGGGTCCTATACCCTTGGTGGGGCAGCACTACTCCACTGAGAAGGGGACCCACAAACAATCACATCCTGCCAAAGGCTCGGGTAAATCACAACCCAAGCAACAGGGAGTTCTCGCCCCTAAATCTTATACAGGCCAGCACAAGCCTGTTAGAATGGGGGGCATAACCACTCAGGTTCCTAATGAGGACATTCGCCAATCAAAGCTTTTGTCTGAGGGCACAACAACTCATCCCAAAGACTCAGAGGGAAACATACAACCCGCTGATAGGGACACAACATTCACGGCTCCAAGTGATGGTACTGAGAAACACCCATCAGTGCCTAAAGGGGTCACGAGGGACAAAGATTCAGAGGGACACATACCACCCGCTGATATAGAACTCACAACCAATCCCGAAGGTGCGCATAACTCGGGAACTGACCCTGAAGACCAGGTAGATAAAACCCAATCTACCGGATTTGAGGGGTCAGGACCTGCCCAAAACAAAGGCGAATCTTCTTATGAAGAGGAGCCGGCAAACCCTGTTTTGCAGATTTCAGTCCCTAGCTGAAGCTCAGGGTGTTTTGTACTCTGATGATGAAATCAACAGTGATGAGGAAGTCTTCAAGGCCGGAGATGATATGGAGGTTGAGGAGACAGTCCCTGAACCAATTCATCAGTCTCCTCAATCTTCTAACCATGACGATGCTGACACACAGTCCGAGCCAGAGTCCTCTGGAGATGATCAGGCTCCTCTCACTGTGAAGACCTTCACCAAATTCATCAAAAAGATTACTAACATTTTGTACAGGGGGATCACTGATGAGGTCTTTGACATGCACACTGAACAGGCGGTTCACTTTCACAATCTCAAAGATGCTGTCGAAGACTTCGATGAAGATGTCAGGGAACAAAATTCCTCAGTCAACCATTCCCTGACATAGATGATCACTCGCCTGAATCAGTTTTTGATAACCCTCAACCAGCTGAATGTAGGGGTTTAGTCAGTTCAAGAATTAGTCAAGGATGATCCTAAACTCACCAGGAAGCTACTTCAGGCATCCGAGACGTATCAGGTAAAATCGGTGGCTCTCACTAAGTTACTTGACTTGATGAAGGGTTCTAATCTGCAGGGTCTCACCACCACTGTGGAGTCTCTCAAATCTTCCTTCATCAAAATGGAGGAATCAGTGACAGCTCAGTCCCAAAGGTCTACTTCTCTGGCATGGACTTTGGGATCCAGGATGACTGCTCTTGAACATGCACAGGCTGCACTTGACTCCAGGGTGTCCATCATTCAGCAGGATACTCAGGAGATCAAGTCTATGATGACGGAAATTTTTCAAGCCTTCAAGGGAGCATCTACTTCTTCTTCAGTACAGCCAACACTTGCCATCACTGACATTCAGGCAAATGTTGAGGGGGAGAATGCTACTGAAGCCCCTAATACTGTTGAACAAGAAGCTGGACAGCCCTCTCACACTGAGGGGGAGCATGTCACTGAAGCAACACCAATCACTGAAGTTCCACCACAGGAGGAACCAGTCTCCTCTTCTCTCGGACAGGACAGAGGAAAAAGTATTGCTACCACCTCTAGTCCTGAAAACGTTCTCAAGCCAGCCTCAACCATGGTCAGATTTGACCCTGATGCACCTATCAAGGTCCCGTTTGAAATCAATGGGGTAGTACATCATCTCACTCATGACTAAATTCAAGCTCACATGGAAAGGACTGAGACACTACTCAAGGTGGCTAAGGAAGAGAGAATGAGCAAGCCTGCTATCATTAAGGTTGTTCATGAGGAAGCTGAAAAGATTGGTTTGAATACTGAGGCACTAGCAACTGTACAAGTTGGTGCAGTCTTTAAAAAGGCTCAAGAAGAAGAGCTAAATGCTCTCAAAATGGAAAGGGAAAACAAGCTCAGGAAGGATGCTCAAATCAGAAAACACAGGATCGAAAAGTATACGTGGGTGATGAAAGAAAGGTTAAGACCTGAAACCATCACTGACATTCAAATCCACAGAAACACCGATCTTGCAATGGTCACCGTCTTCAGGGGACGTGATAAAAGAATAATTGACATCCTTAAGCCTTTCAAGTTTGCAGACTTTGGCATCACTGAGCTTGATGAGCTTCGTTATATCATTGCCAAAAAGAACAATGTTGTGGTACCTAAACTTCTCGAATCACAGAAGGATAGGTACGACAGACTGAGAGCAATGCCTGAGGCTCTTAACATTTCCTCACTTTTTCCTGACTCAGCAGAAGAGACTGCTCCATCTAAGGCTTCCAAGAGGAAAAGGAAGCAATTTGAGATGGAGCCTGAGATCAAAGTACCAGGGTTAGAGTGTGACAGGTCGCTTCCTGAAGGGATCACGTTCGTGAACAATGCGGTCCTTGAAGCTCCTGAAAGAGGCTTATGCTTTACTGATGAGTATGGAAGCCTGGCGTTCCAAAGGTGGTCTGATATGGATAAGGCAGGAATCAAAGCTATGCTCATGTATCTCATGTTGGCGTCCCCCATCCAGAGTGATGAGAACAAAAGATTCTGCCAGGACTTGGAAGCAATGATCAATGAACATCCTGAAAGACACCTACTCAGATCAAAGAAAGCTAAGATTGAAAACCTTGGATACCACCTGAATATCTGATCTGCAACAACTATCTTTTTATTTTTTTTGTAATTTGTAGGACTTGTAATAACTATGAATAAACTTTGATGTTTTGTTTAAAATTATGTGTCCTACTTATAATTACAACAACATTCAGTAAGAGATGAAGACCCCTGCCAACTCACACTGAATCAAGAAACACTTAGGCTATTTGTATGTTCAAATAGGGGGAGATTGTTGGGTCATTGAATTTCCCAATCTTCTTCTAACAAGGATTTGAACGTAAAATAACCTAAGTATAAAGAAGTCACTGAGTGAACAGTAACTCAGTGAGTCATCTTCAGGATGCTTAGACCGAGCCTAAGAAGAAAGGTTCTCCATTCAGTGAGGCGGAACTCAGTGAAGTGTGATCTAAGCCAAGAAGAAGGTGATGGGTTCAGTGAGGATGACAATAACTCACTAAACCCCATGACTCCTCAACAACTTCATGGTACTAAAGACTGATGACTAGAAGACTGAAGTTTTGGCGGGACTGGGCGGGAAAGTTTAATCTGTTTCACTAAAGTGCTTTATCATTTTAAGGTCAAACTTTCCTCAAATGGCTAAAACCAGGCTGTCATCAGAAAGTGCCTTTTGGACTTAACCCAAAGAAGTTTCCCTTGCCAGAGAATAAAATCTATCAAGATTTTATTGAGGAACACTTAGGTCCATTGTATAATAGGGTTGTTCACATTTGTGTATAAATAGGTAGCATAAGAGAGTAGTAAAAGTTGACAAGTTTGTGCAATTAATGCAAAGCATTAACAAACCACTTTTACTCCTCCAAAGAACAACACAACCCCTGAGATAGCTCAGTGGGTCCTGAAAGTTGTCACTCAACATAGATTGAGTTTAGTGAGGAGTCAATACCATACTTGTCGTTTTCAATCCCAAGTGTTATTCCGCAAACACTTGGGTACGATTCTTTTTGATTAACTTCTAATAAAGAATTAAACGTTGGAAAATATTGTCTCTTATGTTTACGTTGCTTTATTGTTAATCATTTCATACATCTTTGTTTAAAGTCATATAACTTGGTTACTTTAGCTTTGTAGTTATAGTTAACCAAGTAAAAGGGACCAACAAGTGCCCTCCTAGAAAAGTATGAGAAGTTTAAACTAGGTAAAAATGGGACTGCCTTCGTTCAAAACAAGTTGCCTAAAAAGCTTGATGATCCGGGTATATTTGTTTTGCCTTGTAAGATAGGAAGATCCGAAGCTTTCGACACACTAGCCGATTTAGGGTCAAGCCTCAACTTGATTCCCTTATCCCTTTTCACCACTCTCAAGCTAGGAAAGTTAGAGGAGACGGAGGTATTAATTGGTCTAGCGGATGGGAGTATTGCCCACCCAGTTGGAATGATTAAGGATGTAGTTGTTCACGTAGGGAAGTTAACTATCTTAGCGGATTTTCACATCCTAGACATGGTTAGTGACACTACATGCCCATTGTTGGTAGGAAGAGGATTTTTAGCTACCGCTAGCGCCGTGATAGATTGTAAAGAGTCTAAGATAGGGGTAGGTGAGGGCGATACTTGGTCGGTATATGATGTTAAGAAACATAGCTACGATTGTGAGGATGAACCGACACCACATTGGGTAGAGATGAATAGGAGACCATCTAGATATTGACCTTGGATAGAAAGGAACTTTATAGGACCTCAACGCCCATTCTATCTAGAAAAAGATTTCATCGATAAGTCACATTCGGTGGAACAACTCATAGCTAGAGCTGAAGAGCTAGACACTTTTGAGGACCCCTTAGTCTTTAGGAAGATGATCGAGTTCTTAAGCGTAATGCCTGTTAATATAGAGATGAACAAGTGGAAAAGAGAGGGAGATAAGTGTAAATGGAGGTGGGACAAGCCACCTAAGGAAGGTGACGGATCATGGCATATGAAGATGATTTTGTATGATCCGGATGGAGAGAAGTTTGAAAGGTCATACCGTACTAAGAAAACCGATAGGAAGTTAAAACCTAAGTTTGATCCCAAAGATGTCCTCAATGAGGAACTCACCCATGTCACGTAGTAACCCATGACCTTGAGTCTAGCTACAAGACTCGTAAATAAAGAAAAGCGCTTCTTGGGAGGCAACCCATGTTTTGTGTGATTTTCATTTTTTGTTTGTTTATTATTTGCTTCCATATGCATGCTTTATTTTTATTTTTGGTAGATCATGTTTCAAAACTAAAATGATGAAAATACTTTGCTTTGTTGTTTGGCTTAGTCTTAACTTCATCCAAAGGTATTTCGCAAAAGATAAGTGTAAGGGGAAACCCCAAATATGTTTTTAAGAAACAAAACCGATCATGAATCTCCACAATATTAAATGAACATGTATATTCGTATTTGTTAGAGTCAAATGCTTGTATCGAGTCATAATGATGTTTTGCAGGATTTTCCAGGAAGTAGGACAAAGTTTTTCCAGAAATTTTCCGGAAACTTAACACAAGAATTTCTGCAGGTCACTTCTGACGGCGTCACGAGTTTACTCTTGACAGCGTCACGTGTAAAATTCTGGAAATTTTACCAGTTTTGTTTTTCTAACAGAGTCTTAAAGTTTTTATTGAATCATTAGTTTTATAATCTCCAGGAAATCCGCAAACATCATTCCACAAGCATTATATCTTATTTTGTTTTCTAGGATTTGTTAGCATATATAGATTGCCGCCGATTTTATACGAGGTTGCCTTGTCTGTTTTCTCAGGTTTCACAGGTTATGCATGACAAGAAGATGATTTATATTCTGGAAGGGAAGCTTTGATTGTTCATTTTCTTGGAGGAAGATCTAACCTGGCCACCTTATTTTCAATACCGAGCGAATCAGGGGAGTATTTGATTTCATTTGTTTTACTTATTTCACTTTTACATTCTTTACTTGAACATTGGGGACAATGTTCATCCTAAGTGTAAGGGGAGGGTAAAATGATGATACCTTACAGATACACTTTCGCTTGAGTTCGTTTGTTTAATAGTAGATGTGTAATAAAACTATGAGAAATACTTGTTAGTGAAATTTTAGCGCCAAATTTAAATTTTTTTTACAACATTTAGGAATGAAACTTTAGCCATAGCAAGCGTCTCATGGATAGGAGATTGTATGACTAGCACAAAACCGTACTATTCAGAAAAATTTTCCACCCAAATATGTGAGGTTCGCCTTTAGATTTGATAGGAAAAGCATTTACTATTAGTGCTTATGAGTGATGAGGCGAAAAATGATCCGTTTTTAGGGGGTCATTTAAGCCCGAATCCGAATTTATTTGATCAAATATTGCCCTAAATCGTTCCTTTTGTGATTTTAGGTACTTGGAGAGTGAATTCTGGAAAAGAGGCTATTTTGGACGTTTTTGGAGCATAAAGTGAAGAAAACGACAAAGTACCAAAAATCCAAGCTGGAAATACAAGGTGACGGCGTCAAGGGTTTGCTCTTGACGGCGTCAGACATGAAGAATAATTTACCGTAGCTGGTGACGGCGTCAGATGGAGAGGTGACGGCGTCAAAGTGACCAAGATTAATTTACCGTGGGTGGTGACGGCGTCACATAGGCCGTCACGATTGGATCTAGGGCGTCCGAGGAAGTGTATGGCGGCGAGTTGACGGCGTCAGATTTAACTCTTGACGCCGTCAGGACGATTTTCCTATATATAGTTTTCTAGTTTTTTTCATTAAAAGAGGGGAGAAGTTTTGGTGAAACCCTAAAGACGATTTTGGTGCCTCTTTTACAGGTTTTTCAAGGGTTCCAAACCCTTGAGACCTTGCATTGTAATTGAGATAAGTATACTCTTAATTCAATCAATATGTTTATGTGTTGGTTGTTTATCTTTTGCTCTTATCTTAATTCTACTATGCTAGGCTAGATTTCCTTTGTGTTTGCTTAGATCTAATGAAACCTAGATGTTGATTATGTGTTGATTACTTGTCTATTCTTGTTCTTGGATGAATGATATTATATGTTAGGCTTAAGAAAACTGGCAGATCTCCAAATGGTAACATGCTTGAACGTCTTAAGAAACATAAACCGAGGCGTACTAGGTCTTTATTGGTTGTATTTAATGCATGAGCCACTGTTTACAATCCCTATAGTTGTGCTGGGTCATGGTGTAGGAGGAGATAAGAGCTCATAGAGTTGGGGAGTTATGTATGCCACTCCACGAATGGTATTAAGGAATACAACCCGTCATTCATACAAGTGTAACAAGTAATTAACATGTAAAAGATATCTAGGGAGTAATGAAGTCTAAGTAAACACAATTTCTCCATATACTGCTCACAACCTTAGTTTAATATTAGCTTAATTTCATTTTCATTAGTTTAATTAGTTACAAAGTAGTTTTTGGGTTAGTTGAATAACAACTAATTCCGCCCACTCTTCTAAAAACCGAGATTTTACTTGCTTTCATAAAATATAAAAACACAAAAATAATCATCTTTCATCTCTAGAACTATTAATTAGGTTTTCTAATCCTAGCGACACTATTCCTAAGCTGAACGATCAATCCCCCGGTACTTGTCATTATACTATACTACAACGATCAGGTACACTGCCTGGTGGGGGTTGTAAGCCTCGCGAGATCCCTCGAGAGGTAAAGCAAGGTGCGATTCCCACGCATCAAGTTTTTGGCGCCGCTGCCGGGGAATAGTTATTGTCTAGGTTAGAATTTCTTTTTATTAGGTCTACTTGCTAGATTCCTTTCTAGTAATATTTTTATTTTTATTTTTAGGTCTTCTTTAGTCTATCTTATTTCTTTGTGTTCTTTGTTCGTAAACAATTTCGATGGATAACAATAACATTGATCGCTTCATTCCTGTTATTCGTGTTTTTCGTCGTAGGATTTTCCAAATGCCCGCCCCACTTCCTTTAGCAGAAAATGAGAACCCACCTAACCTGTCACCCAACCACCACTTTGACAATAATTCTGAGTTGGAAGAGTCTGATCATGATAATGACCATAGGGCTAGTCCTTTTTACTATTCAGACTCCGATGAGGATCTTGATGATGGTGATGTGATTAATGAGGATAGAATGGAAGAAGAAGTAAACCCTCTTAGGTATGTTGACCCTAGAACTAGGATTGAGTGTGATAGTTCATTTAACATGCAATTCCCTTGTAAGATTGGATTTAAGAGCTTTAACGCCTATCTCAACTCATCTCTTCCCATGAACATAATCTCACGTAATGAATACAATAAAATCATGGTAGATGAGTTAGAATATAAAGGAGAAAACATTGTGGCTATGGCAATACCATTACATGTGTTTGTAGGAAGTTTGGTTTATCTTGTTGAATTCATGGTTATGGAGAATCTAGGAGAATTTATTGAAGATAAATTGACCCAAGTTGTGTTTGGAAGATCTTTCAAACGATTGACCAACCTCGATGAAAAACTCATAGAAGGGTTAATTACATTCTCGGATGGGGATGAAGAATTTGTCTATCAAATGCCCCGCACACACCCTAGGTTCAAGGATTTCTCCATGGAAAAGTGTAGTAGGTATCCGCCTATGGAAATGCTAAGTGAGAATGATAAGAGGAAAGGACTTAAGTACACGTATGAAAAGAATAAAAGATATTATCGCGGGTGCTTAGAGTTAGGAGACGAATACAAGAAAGATGAGGCGACTATTAGATGGCTCACACTTGGTTACGTGAGCATAAGCGATACACGTTAACCCACGACTTTGAGTCTAGCTACAAGACTCGTAAATAAAGAAAAGCGCTTCTTGGGAGGCAACCCATGTTTTGTGTGATTTTTAATTGTTTGATTGTTATTTGCTTCCGTATGCATGTTTTATTTTTATTGTTGGTTGATCATGTTTCTCTATTAAAATGGAAATACTTTATTATGTTGTTTAGCCTAGTCTTAACTTCAACCTAGAGGTATTTTTGCAAAAGATAAGTGTAAGGGGAAACCCCAAATATGTTTTTAAGAAACAAACCGATCATGATTATCCACAATATTTAATGAACATGTATATTCGTATTTGTTAGAGTCAAATGCTTGTATTGAGTCATAATGAAGTTTTGCAGGATTTTCCAGGAAGTAGGACAAAGTTTTTCCAGAAATTTTCCGGAAACTTAACATAAGGATTTCTGCAGGTCCATTCTGACGGCGTCAGGCAATTGCTCTTGACGGCGTCAGGAGTTAAAAATCTGGAAATTTTACCGGTTTTGTTTTTCTAACGGAGTCTTATAGTTTTTGTGAATTATTAAGTTTTATAATCTCCAGGAAATCTGCAAACTTCATTCCACAAGTATTATATCTTATTTTGTTTTCTAGGATTTAGTAACTTATATAGGATGCCGCCGATTTTACGCGAGGTTGCCTTGTCTACTTTTGTCAGGATTTACAGGTTATTTGAGACAAGAAGATGATTTATATTCTGGAAGGGAAGCTTTGATTGTTCATTTTCTTGGAGGAAGATTTAACCTGGCCAACCTAAAATCCATACCGAGCGAATCAGGGGAGTATTTGATTTCATTCTCTTTACTTTTTACTTTTACATTCTTTACTTGAACATTGGGGACAATGTTCATCTTAAGTGTAAGGGGAGGGTAAAAAGATGATACCTTACATATGCACTTTCGCTTGAGTTTGTTTTGTTTGATAGTAGATGTGTAATAAAACTATGAGAAATACTTGTTAGTGTAATTTTAGCGCCAAATTTAAAATTTTTTACAACATTTAGGAGTGAAACTTTAGCCATAGCAAGCGTCTCATGGATAGGAGATTGTATGACTAGCACATAACCGTATATTCAGAAAAATTTTCCACCCAAAATTGTGAGGTTTGCCTTTAGATTTGATAGGAAAAGCATTTACTATTAGTGCTTATGAGTGTACCGGTAGCATTTAGATTCTAGAACTTGTGTTTGTGATGCATCCCGAGACCGCTAGTGAGACTACATTCGTGTGGTAGGATTTACTACATGATAAGAGGCATTAGGATCACCCTTATGTTAAACCCGTATTATAATTACTTGACCATTTAAGTCATATTACTTGGCTAGTTAAGTCAACTAATTTTTCCCACACCCTTTGCGTTGTACTCATTTTTAGTACACGATACCCCTAGTACACCCCTCCGAGCCTATCTTTTCGTTTCTAACTTTAAGCATTTTACTTAAAGGAAGAATTTGTTACACCCCACTTAAATGTGCAACCAAATCGCCTTAGCCTTCCTTGTATGCACTCATCTTTAGTGCATTATTGTTAATTGTTTAAACCCTTTGTTAGTTGTCTAATTGATTACATGGTTGCTAAGTCGAGTCATATCTTGTACATATTGTTTTGGGACGATTGGGACTCATAGGTAAAGTACTATTCTAATGGAGTAATGGGGATGATGTCAATTATTACCCCCATATGTGCATTAATATTTAAAAGTACTCCAAGTGTTTTGATTATCTTGATTCGAGTCATTAGAATAGTTGATTGTAAAGTATGTAAAAGCTCAAGTGTAGGGAGGAAACGAGCTCCCTTTGATGTATTATTTTGGATGGTAGGGTAAGAATGTATGCAAAAAAAAAAAAAAAAAAAAAAAAAAAAAAATACGGACTACCATCCCGTTTTTATTTTATGTTCATTTTATGTTTTTGTTATTTTTCATTTATTAGCTTAAGTCGAGTCTAGTCTTGGCTTAGCAACGCCATCTTGTACATGTAATTTACTAAGATTGTTAACTCGCCACCAGTAAAATTCCCTTTATCCAACAAAACCGTGTAATTCATATCCCTACACCTAACGTTATAACCCTTTAAAAAGACCTCTTTGATAGTTTATCCTAGGTGCTTACGCCATGTGGTGGAGGTTTGATCCTTTCCCAAGCCTATGGTAATGTATTTTGCTATTACAGGTAGTGAGAGATATCTTCCATTTCTATAATGTTATATTACTTTATTACACCCAAGAGATGTGAGTATCTAAACACTATTTGTGAGGTGCTTGTGTATGACCTCCGTGCTTGTCTATTGGTCTTTAGTGGAACGATTATTTGTTGTAATTACTTTTATATTAGTGTTAAATGACCCCTAACTTGTCTTTTGAGTAGAATAAAAGCTCATTTGCTTGAGGACAAGCAAATCTCAAGTGTAAGGGTATATGATGAGGCGAAAAATGATCCGTTTTTAGGGGGTCATTTAAGCCCGAATCCGAATTTATTTGATCAAATATTGCCCTAAATCGTTCCTTTTGTGATTTTAGGTACTTGGAGAGTGAATTCTGGAAAAGAGGCTATTTTGGACGTTTTTGGAGCATAAAGTGAAGAAAACGACAAAGTACCAAAAATCCAAGCTGGAAATACAAGGTGACGGCGTCAAGGGTTTGCTCTTGACGGCGTCAGACATGAAGAATAATTTACCGTAGCTGGTGACGGCGTCAGATGGAGAGGTGACGGCGTCAAAGTGACCAAGATTAATTTACCGTGGGTGGTGACGGCGTCACATAGGCCGTCACGATTGGATCTAGGGCGTCCGAGGAAGTGTATGGCGGCGAGTTGACGGCGTCAGATTTAACTCTTGACGCCGTCAGGACGATTTTCCTATATATAGTTTTCTAGTTTTTTTCATTAAAAGAGGGGAGAAGTTTTGGTGAAACCCTAAAGACGATTTTGGTGCCTCTTTTACAGGTTTTTCAAGGGTTCCAAACCCTTGAGACCTTGCATTGTAATTGAGATAAGTATACTCTTAATTCAATCAATATGTCTATGTGTTGGTTGTTTATCTTTTGCTCTTATCTTAATTCTACTATGCTAGGCTAGATTTCCTTTGTGTTTGCTTAGATCTAATGAAACCTAGATGTTGATTATGTGTTGATTACTTGTCTATTCTTGTTCTTGGATGAATGATATTATATGTTAGGCTTAAGAAAACTGGCAGATCTCCAAATGGTAACATGCTTGAACGTCTTAAGAAACATGAACCGAGGCGTACTAGGTCTTTATTGGTTATATTTAATGCATGAGCCACTGTTTACAATCCCTATAGTTGTGCTGGGTCATGGTGTAGGAGGAGATAAGAGCTCATAGAGTTGGGGAGTTATGTATGCCACTCCACGAATGGTATTAAGGAATACAACCCGTCATTCATACAAGTGTAACAAGTAATTAACATGTAAAAGATATCTAGGGAGTAATGAAGTCTAAGTAAACACAATTTCTCCATATACTGCTCACAACCTTAGTTTAATATTAGCTTAATTTCATTTTCATTAGTTTAATTAGTTACAAAGTAGTTTTTGGGTTAGTTGAATAACAACTAATTCCGCCCACTCTTCTAAAAACCGAGATTTTACTTGCTTTCATAAAATATAAAAACACAAAAATAATCATCTTTCATCTCTAGAACTATTAATTAGGTTTTCTAATCCTAGCGACACTATTCCTAAGCTGAACGATCAATCCCCCGGTACTTGTCACTATACTATACTACAACGATCAGGTACACTGCCTGGTGGGGGTTGTAAGCCTCGCGAGATCCCTCGAGAGGTAAAGCAAGGTGCGATTCCCACGCATCAATGAGTGTACCGGTAGCATTTAGATTCTAGAACTTGCGTTAGTGATGCATCCCGAGACCGCTAGTGAGACTACATTCGTGTAGTAGGATTTACTACATGATAAGAGGCATTAGGATCACCCTTGTGTTAAACCCGTATCATAATTACTTGACCATTTAAGTCATATTACTTGGCTAGTTAAGTCAACTAATTTTTCCCACACCTTAGCGTTGTACTCATTTTTAGTACACGAAACCCCTAGTACACCCCTCCGAGCCTATCTTTTCGTTTCTAACTTTAAGCATCTTACTTAAAGGAAGAATTTGTTACACCCCACTTAAATGTACACCCAAATCGCCTTAGCCTTCCGTGTATGCACTCATCTTTAGTGCATTATTGTTATTTGTTAAACCCTAAGTTAATTATCTAATTGATTACATGGTTGCTAAGTCGAGTCATATCCTTGTACATATTTTTTTGGGACGATTGGGACTCATGGGTAAAGTACTTATTTTATGGAGTAATGGGGAAGAACATCATTTATTACCCCCATATGTACGTTAATCTTAAAAGTACTCCAAGTGTTTTGATTTTCTTAATTCGAGTCATTAGATTAGTTTATTGTAAAGTATGTAAAAATTCAAGTGTAAGGGGAATTTTCATTCCCTATGATGTATTATTTTGGATGGTAGGGTAAGAGTGTATGCAAAAAAAAAAAAAAAAAAAAAAAATCGAAAAAATCAAGAAAAAGAAAAAAAAATAGAAAAAAGAAAAAACATACGGACTACCATCCCGTTTTTATTTTATGTTCATTTTATGTTTTTGTTATTTTTCATTTATTAGCTTAAGTCGAGTCTAGTCTTGGCTTAGCAACGCCATGTTGTACATGTAATTAACCAAGATTGTTAACTCGCCACCAGTAAAGACTGCCTATATCCAACAAAACCGTGTATTCCATACCCCTACACCTAACGTTACAACCCTTTAAAAGACCTCTTTGATAGTTTATCCTAGGTGCTTACGCCATGTGGTGGAGGTTTGATCCTTTCCCAAGCCTATGGTAATCTATTTTGCTATGACAGGTAGTGAGAGATGTTTTCCATTTCCATATTGTGAAATATACTTTATTACACCTGAGAGATGTGAGTATCTAAACACTATTTGTGAGGTGCTAGTGTATGACCTTCGTGCTTGTCTTTGGTCTTTAGTGAAACGATTAATTGTTGTAATTACTTTTATATTAGTGTTAAATGACCTCTAACTTGTATTTTGACTAGAATAAAAGCGCATTTGCTTGAGGACAAGCAAATCTCAAGTGTAAGGGTATATGATGAGGCGAAAAATGAACCATTTTTAGGGGGTCAATTAAGCCCGGAATTAAATTTATTTGATCAAATATTGCCATAAATCGTTCCTTTTGTGATTTTAGGTACTTTGTGAGTGAATTCTGGAAAAGGAAGCATTTTGGACGTTTTTGGAGCATAAAAGTGAAGAAAACGGCAAAGACTTAATTTTCCATGCTGAGAACAGTACTTGACGGCGTCAAGAAGAAAATTTTGACGGCGTCAGGAGTAAAATCTATGACGACCTAGAGAAAACCTTAAGGCGTCAAGAGAAGGGCGTCAAGAGTTAATATGGTGACGGCCTGCATAAGGAGTACACGTGACGGCGTCAAACCCAGATCTAGGCAGTCCGAGAATTTATTTGGCGGCGAGATGACGGCGTCAGACATTTGTTCTTGACGCCATCACCTCACAAAATCTATATATACTTTTCTATTTTTCATTCATAAAGAGAGGAACTGGTGTGGAGAATACTAGGGTCGAACCTAATAAACCCTAGGTCGTTTGTAACAGTATTTTCAAGGGTTTTTACCCCTTGAAACCTTTCATGTTCAATTATGATAAGTCCTCTTTCAATTCATTCAATATGTCTATGTGTTGTTTGAATATATCTTATGCTTGTCTTGATTTCAACATGTTAGGCTAGATCTTTCATTTGTTTGCTTAGATGTAATGAAACCTAGATGTTGATTATAGGTTGATTGCTTGTTTATAGTTGTAATGGATGAATGATTTCAATGTTAAGCTTAAGAAAACTGGCAGATCTCCATTGCGTAACATGCTTGAACGTCTTAAGAAACATGAACCGATGTGTACTAGGTTTTATTGGTTGTATTTAATGCATGAGCGAATTCTAGTGATCCCATGTTAGGAGCTTGTTAGCCGGCTCGACATAGGAGTGAAGTAGGAGCTTATAGGATTGGGGAAGTAAGTACGTGATACGTGGGAATCGCACCAGGCTTTACCTCTCAAGGGATCTCGAGAAGCTTACAACCCCCACCAGGCAGTGTACCTGATCGTTGTAGTATAGTATAGTGACAAGTACCGTGGGATTGATCGTTCAGCTTAGGAATAGTGTCGCTAGGATTAGAAAGCCTAAATACTAGTTCTAAAGGTGAGGGATGATTATTTTTGTGTTTTTATATTTTATGGAAAGCAAATTAAAATCTCGGGTTTGAAGGATTTGGGCGGAATTAGTTGCTATTCAACTAACCCAATACTAAGATGCAATCAAAATAAAATACTAGAAATGAAAATAAACTAATTTATACTAAGGTTGTGAGCAGTAATTGGAGAAAATGTGTTTACTTAGATTTCACTACTCCCTAGATATCTTTTACACGTTAATTACTTGTTATAATTGCATGGATGATGGATCGTATTCCTTAATACCATTCATGGGGTGGCACACATAACTCCCCAATTCTATGAGCTCTTATCTCCTCCTACACCATGCCCAACACAACTATAAAGATTGTAAACAGTGGCTCATGCATTAAATACAACCAATAATGACCTAGTGCGCGTTGGTTCATGTTTCTTAAGACGTTCAAGCATGTTACCAATTGGAGATCTGCTAGTTTTCTTAAGCCTAACATATAAATCATTCATCCAAGACAAGAATAAACAAGTAATCAACACATAATCAATATCTAGGTTTCATTAGATCTAAGCAAACACAAGATAGATCTAGCCTAGCATGATGGAATTAAGACAAGAACAAGATATAGACAAGCAACACATAGACATATTGATTGAATTAAAGGAACACTTATCTTGATTAAACATGCAAGGTATCAAGGGTTTCGAACCCTTGAAAAAACCTGTAAAGTTACACCAAAATCGTACTTAGGGTTTCTCCCAAAACTTCTCTTTTTTAATGTGAAAAACTAGAAAACTATATATAGAAAAAGGGGTCTGACGGCGTCAAGACCAATTAGGTGACGCCGTCACCTCGCCGCCAAAAACAATCCTCGGACTGCCTAGATCTACATTTGACGCCGTCAAGTACAAAACATTTCCAGGCCGTCATGACTTTTACTCTTGACGCCCTACCTTCATGACGCCGTCAAAACTCTTCTGGGCCGTCATGGAATTTTACTCTTGGCGCCGTCATGGAACTACTCTTGACGCCGTCATGCACTGTTCCCAGCATGGAAAATTAAGACTTTGGCGTTTTCTTCACTTTTATGCTCCAAAAACGTCCGAATTGCTTCCTTTTCCAGATTTCACTCCCAAAGTACCTAAAATCACAAAAGGAACGATTTAGGGCAATATTTGATCAAATAAATTCGGATTCGGGCTTAAATAACCCCCTAAAAACGGATCATTTTTCGCCTCATCAGTACGCCACCCCATGAATGGTATTAAGGAATACAATCCGTCATCCACGCAACTGTAACAAGTAATTAACCTGTAAAAGATATCTTGGGAGTAGTGAAACCTAAGTAAACACAATTCTCCCATATATTGCTCACACCACTAGTTTAATTTAGTTTATTTTCATTTTTAGTATTTTATTTTGATTGCAGATTAGTAATTGGGTTAGTTGACTAGCAACTAATTCCGCCCATTCCTTCAAAACCGAGATTTTTAATTGCTTTTATAAAATTAAAAAATACAAAAAGAATCATCCCTCATCTCTAGACCTAGTATTTAGGTTTTCTAATCCTAGCGACACTATTCCTAGCTGAACGATCAATCCCCCGGTACTTGTCATTATACTATATGATATGTGTCTAAATACACATATCTTTTATACTGTTTAAACCCACAAAATGACCAAAAACACACAAATGACCATATAAATGTTACAAATATCATTGAAATGTGTTTTTATGTGATTCAGGTACAAAAAGATTGAAAACAAGTGAAAAGCATGCAAAGTTCACACAATTGTCATTTTCAGTCCCTGGAGTTTCACAAATTGGCAAATCTAGTCCCTGAAGGTTTAAAATGGAATAAAAGTCAACTTAAGTCCTTGGGAAGTCAAACTTATTCACAAATAGTCCCTGGATGAAAGTTTACACAAAATGGCAACTTTTACCCCTCAAGTTTCAAAATTGGCAAAATTAGTCCCTAGGTGTTTAAAAATGGAAATTTAACAAGTAACACCCTTGTACTATTCATAACTTACAAATTGGAACTATTTTGATAACTTTTGGTAAATTACAATTTCACCCCTCAAACTTTGGTGAAATTACAAAAATGGTCCCTGGGGTTTATAAAAATGGAATTTTACAACTTTGGTCCTTGTATTATCTAATATTGCAGGTTTGGTCCCTTGGAAGTAGTTTGGAAACTTGCCACGTCAGGCCCCTCAACTTTTGCATAATTACAATTTTAGTCCTTGTGATTAATGGGCTTAAATTACAAACCGGATCCAAAGTTATTATAAAACCCATAAACCAAAACCCTTATAATCCAAATCCATAAACCCACCTTATCTCCTTCCTTTTCCCTCCCTCACTCACTGTAAACCAAACCACCATCAATACCACTTCTCACCCACAGTTTTCACTACCACCTCACTCCCTATTACTCCCCAACTGTCTCTTACACCCCTATAACCCACCATGGTGTATTTAATGCAAGATTTCGGCTACACGCTACCATTGAGACTTTTGGCGCCAAAAGTCTATTCAAAGGCTAGGATCATCTCTGCTTAACCAAAGGACAAGATTTAAAGTGGGATTTAACCAGGGACATGTGGGGAACTCAGAAATACTATAAAAGAGGAAGAAGGATGAAGGAAAACTTACCTTGGATTAGCCTTGGTCAAGTAGTGATCATCTTTACTGTTTTTCTTTATTAATTGTCATTTACATGCTTTCAGGACCTTATTACTCTTTGACACATTGTATGATGAGACGAAAAATGATCCGTTTTTAGGGGGTCATTTAAGCCGGAATTCAACTTTATTTGATCAAATATTGCCCTAAATCGTTCCTTTTGTGATTTTAGGTACTTTGGGAGTGAAATCTGGAAAAGGAAGCAATTCGGACGTTTTTGGAGCCTAAAAGTGAAGAAAACGCAAAAGTCTTAATTTTCCATGCTGGGAACAGTAGGTGACGGCGTCAAGAGCAATTTCTTGACGGCGTCAAGAGCAAAAGTCCATGACGACCCAGTACAGATTTGACGGCGTCACGAGGGTAGGGCGTCAAGAGTAAAAGTCATGACGGCCTGGAAATGATTTGGTCTTGACGGTGTCAAATGTAGATCAAGGCAGTCCGAGAATGGTTTTGGCGGCGAGGTGACGGCGTCACAATGTTTGTCTTGACGCCATCAGACCTCTTTTCCTATATATAGTTTTCTAATTTTTCACATTTAAAGAGAGAAGTTTTGGGAGAAACCCTAAGTATGATTTTGGTGTAACTTTACAGGTTTTTCAAGGGTTCCAAACCCTTGATACCTTGCATGTTTAATCAAGATAAGTGTTCCTTTAATTCAATCAATATGTCTATGTGTTGGTTGTCTATATCTTGTTCTTGTCTTAATTCCATCATGCTAGGCTAGATCTATCTTGTGTTTGCTTAGATCTAATGAAACCTAGATGTTAATTATGTGTTGATTACTTGTTTATTCTTGTCTTGGATGAATGATTTATATGTTAGGCTTAAGAAAACTGGCAGATCTCCAATTGGTAACATGCTTGAACGTCTTAAGAAACATGAACCGACGCACACTAGGTCTTTATTGGTTGTATTTAATGCATGAGCCACTGTTTACAATCCCTATAGTTGTGCTGGGCATGGTGTAGGAGGAGATAAGAGCTCATAGAATTGGGGAGTTATGTGTGCCACCCCATGAATGGTATTAAGGAATACGATCCGTCATCCATATAATTATAACAAGTAATTAACGTGTAGAAGATGTCTAGGGAGTAGTGAAATCTAAGTAAACACATTTTCTCCAATTACTGGTCACAACTTTAGTATAATTTAGTTTATTTTCATTTCTAGTATTTTATTTTGATTGCATCTTATTATTGGGTTAGTTGATTAGCAACTAATTCCGCCCAAATCCTTCAAACCCGAGATTTTTAATTGCTTTCCATAAAATATAAAAACACAAAAATAATCATCTCTCACCTTTAGAACTAGTATTTAGGCTTTCTAATCCTAGCGACACTATTCCTAAGCTGAACAATCAATCCCCCGGTACTTGTCACTATACTATACTACAACGATCAGGTACACTGCCTGGTGGGGGTTGTAAGCTTCTCGAGATCCCTCGAGAGGTAAAGCCTGTTGCGATTCCCACGCATCAAGTTTTTGGCGCCGCAGCCCGGGGAATAGTTATTGTCTAGGTTAGAATTTCTTTTTATTAGGTCTACTTGCTAGATTCCTTTCTAGTAAGATTTTATTTTTATTTTTAGTTTTCTTTAGTCTATCTTATTTCTTTGTGCCTTTGTTCGTAACTCTTTACCATCGGCCATCATGGCAAATGACGAATCCCTTAACCTTAGGATCACTAGGAGTCGTAGTTCCACTCGAAACCTTGTCTTGCCTTATGCGGAACCCGAAAGAGAAATGCATAGATTGAGACAATATCACTCAACTTCTGAACCATCTAGCGTTGCCATCGATTTTGATGCACCTCTTTCTGAAGAAAATTCAGAAAATCATGTCACAACCCCTAGCTCCCAACCCAACGACGAGTCGAGTACTCCCGCAACCCCCATTCCTAAGCGTCTTAAAGACTACTCCTCCCCAACCTCTCATGGCTTCTCAAACGCCATTGTCTACCCAAACGAACACACCAACGAGGTCTTGCATGCAAACGATGTTTGGCTTGTCAAAAGTGTGTGTAAGTTTCGCGGAACAGATGAGGAAGATCCAATCCAACACATCAAGGACTTCCTGAAAATAGTAGACACCCTCCATACGGATGGGGCTACTAGAGACACATCCCGATTGCGATTTTTTCCTTTCACCCTATATGAAAAAGCCCAAGAATGGTATGACAAACTCCCTGCTGAATCTATTTTCACATGGGAGCAACTCATATCCAAGTTCTATGAGAAGTTCTTTCCACCTGGAAAAACCTCAGCGTTTAGAGATAGGATCCTCCGTTTCCGAAAAGGGAAGGACGAACCCTTCCATAAATCGTGGATTAGATTCAAAGATTTAATAAGACAAGTTCCCCATCATGGCATTGAGCTTTGGATCTTGGTCCAAATCTTCTACGATAATATCTCCTCTAACGATCGAAACGGAATTAACCAATCTAGAAAAGGGAGATTGGCCAACCTTAGTGCCGAAGAAGGATGGGATAGGATTGAAGAATATGCTCAAGACCAGGATGACACTTGGGATGAACCTGAGTCGACTGTCAGCATTTCTGAAATCACTTCTGATCGATTGAGAAAAATTCACAAAAGAGTGGAATACCTAGCTGGATCGCAGTTACCTAAACAACTCTCGAATCCTTACCTAATCTGCGATTACTGTGGGGGCCCGCATGAGGTAGAAGAATGCGGAGGAGCAGCCACAACTGAACATGCATGCTTGTCAGGAGGGGACATTTATGCTGATCCCTCCCTTTTGCCTTTTTACCAAAATGACGATTACACCCTCTGGGGAAATCTGGTAAAGAGAAGAGAAGGAGAGGAAGGCCCTGAATTCAAAATCAGGAGCAATTTTGAAGATGACCTTGGTCACTTCACTCAAGAAAAAGGCTTGCAAATGAAAGGTCTTAATGAGCTGTTCGACGAGCAGCATGAGGATATTGGAGAATTTTTCAAAAAGCTTAACTCTGCCCTAGATAATCTTGAAACGCCATCAGTAAGCAAAAAAGACCCCATGCTCGCGATAACCACGCGAGCTGGAACAACAACTAAGGATCCTCCTTACCCAAACTCATCTCCCATCACCCCCGATCCAAACAAACCTGGGGAAGAGGAGGAGGATGTCGGCGGTAATACCCCCGACCAGCCGCCCTTGACGACCCCTTCCCCATCAACCATGCCTAACCAACCTGTGAGAATCCCGTTTTCGTCCCGATTAAGAAACCAGAAAACTGAGAATGATAACAAGAGATTCATGTCTTACCTAAAAGACTCGGTTGTCACCATACCTCTCCTTGATGCTTGCTATCACATGCCAAAGTATAGCACATACTTCAAAAAACTACTTGCTAATAGGAAGAAACTCGAGGGTCTTGTGACCCTGGGGGAAGAATGCTCAGTGGTGACCCATCGAGGGCTACCAAAGAAGGTAGACGATCCGGGAGCTTCACCTTGCCTTGCTCCATAGGACCTCTATCAATCAAGAATGCTCTTGCCGATTTGGGAGCGAGTATCAATCTCATGCCTCACTCTATGTTCCGTAAACTAGGATACTCTGGATTGAAGTCTACCCGTATGAACATCCAACTAGCCGATAGATCGGTCAAGTACCCCGTAGGGATATGCGAGAATGTGCTAGTCAAAGTTGGGAAATTCAAATTCCCGGTCGACTTCGTAATCCTGGATATGGAGGAGGATGACTTGGTATCCATCATCTTAGGTAGACCATTTCTTGCTACCGCTCGTGCAGTCATCGATGTCTACGATGGCAAATTAACCTTACGAGTGGGAGATGATAGCACAACCTTCGACATTAAGGATTCTATGGACCTCTCCCTCGAAGCAGCCAACCGGCTCTATTTTATCAGGGAAGTAGACGAACTGACAGATGTCATTGATAGTTGTGTCGATGAACAGATCGATGAAGGCTGGCTACGGGACGAGAGTTTTTTGCCTTTGCTAGAGGTAGAAAAGATAGAGGACGTTAGTGCAGTCTCCTTCTACCCCAGACAAGAGGCAACGGAGCATCTCGAGCTCCGAAAACCCGAAAACAAGCTCAAACCTTCTATTATCGAACCTCCTGATGTAGATCTTAAAGAGCTTCCTAACCATTTGGAGTATGCCTTCCTTCAGGGAAAGGATCAACTCCCGGTAATCATAAACTCTTCCTTGGAACATGAACAAAAAGGTAAACTCTTAGAAGTCCTAAAAAAATACAAGGGGGTACTCGCATGGAGTGTGGCCGACATAAAGGGGATTGACTCAACGTTTTGCACACATAAAATTCTCACGAAAGAAGATTATAAACCTACCGTGCAACCCTAGAGGCGCGTGAACCCTAACATTAAGGAAGTAGTGAAGAAAGAAGTCATAAAACTTTTGGATGCAGGATTGATTTACCCAATCTCGGATAGCCCATGGGTCAGTCCTGTGCAGGTTGTACCTAAAAAGGGTGGAATGACTGTAGTTAAGAATGACAAGGGTGAGATGGTGCCCTAAAGAACAGTCACTGGATGGCGGGTATGCATCGACTATCGAAAGCTCAATGATGCCACGAGGAAAGATCACTTTCCCTTACCATTCATTGATCAGATGTTAGAGAGATTATCTGGACACGAGTACTATTGCTTCTTGGATGGATTCTCTAGATATTTTCAGATTCCCATAGCACCTGAGGACCAAGAAAAGACCACGTTTACCTACCCTTATGGAACATTTGCCTACAAAAGGATGCCTTTTGGGCTATGTAATGCCCCCGCCACTTTCCAGCGATGCATGACCGCAATCTTTCACGAACTTATGGAAGACAGCATGTAAGTGTTCATGGATGACTTTTCGGTCTTCGGGAACTCCTTCGACCGCTGTCTTGCTAATCTAGAAAAGATGCTTAAACGTTGTGAGGAAACCAACTTGGTGCTAAACTGGGAAAAGTGTTATTTCATGGTAAAAGAAGGGATTGTGTTAGGGCATAAGATCTCAGGGAACGGAATAGAGGTGGACCAAGCTAAAGTTGAAGCTATATCTAAGTTACCATACCCCACGACTGTTAAAGCAATACGCAGCTTCTTGGGGCATGCGGGGTTTTATCGGAGATTCATCAAAGATTTCTCAAAAATCGCTCGGCCAATGACTCAATTACTTGTGAAGGATGCTCCGTTCGATTTTTCCCAAGAATGCAAGGATGCATTCGATCTCTTAAAAAGGGAACTCACTCAAGCTCCAATCATGATCACACCCAACTGGGAGTTAGCATTTGAAATCATGTGTGACGCTAGCGACTTCGCTGTCGGGGCTGTATTAGGTCAACGACGTGACAAGCTTTTCCAACCTATTTACTACGCTAGCAAAACCATGAATCCCGCTCAAGAGAACTACTCCACCACCGAGAAAGAACTATTAGCCGTAGTGTTTGCATTCGACAAATTCCGACAATATCTTGTCCTTTCAAAAACAGTCGTCTTCACTGATCACTCGACTCTTAGATATCTCTTCGCGAAGCAGGATGCTAAGCCATGACTAATTCGGTGGATCTTGTTGCTACAAGAATTCGATGTTGAGATTCGTGATAAGAGGGGAGCTGAAAATCTTGCCGCAGATCATCTATCTCGTCTCGAAAACCCCTTGGATGAGCATGATAGAAGTGAGATTAGGGATTCATTTCCTGACGAACAACTCATGTTAATGAGTGACTCGGAGCCGTGGTACGCCGATTTTGCCAATTACCTCGCAAGTAGACTCGTTCCTGAACACCTGACTAAGTACGAAAGGAAGAGGTTCTTTTCTCAACTAAAGTACTACTTTTGGGATGAACCCTTTTTATTCCGAAGGTGTCTTGACCAAATTGTAAGGCGTTGTGTTTCGGAAAATGAGGCAGTAAAGATTATGAAGGAATGTCACTCTGGTCCCTCTGGCGGGCACCATGGGATAAACATCACCGTCTGAAAGATTCTCGATGCGGGATTCTATTGGCCTACAATTTTCCGTGATGTAAAAGAAATGGTGCAGGCGTGCGATGCATGTCAACGAGCCGGAAATATATCACATAGGGATGAAGCACCTCAGAACTTTATACAAGTTTGTGAGGTCTTTGATGTTTGGGGGATTGACTTCATGGGACCCTTTCCATCTTCAGGAGGGAACGAGTACATATTAGTCGCCATTGACTATGTTTCAAAATGGGTTGAGGCACAAGCCCTTAGGACCAATGACGCCAGAGTAGTTATTCATTTCCTGAAAAAGCTTTTCGCAAGATTCAGGATTCCTAAAGCTCTCATCAGTGATAGGGGAACCCATTTCTGCAATGCACAAATGGAAAATGTCATGAAGAGGTATGGAGTACCCCATCGGTTCTCCACCGCCTATCATCCACAAACCAATGGTCAAGTCGAAAACACCAATAGGGCTATTAAAAGAATACTTGAAAAAATGGTTAGTCAAAACAGAAAGGACTGGTCATTTAAACTCGACGAAGCTTTATGGGCATTCTGAACCGCCTACAAAACACCTATTGGAACGACCCCGTTCCGCATGGTGTATGGTAAGGCATGTCACTTACCAGTGGAATTAGAACATAAGGCTTATTGGGCGCTTAAGACATGTAACTTAGATTACACAATTGCTGGAAATAATAGGTTCTTGCAATTACACGAGCTTGATGAGCTTAGGCTAGAAGCCTACGAATCTTCCATCACATATAAAGAGAGAGCTAAAAGATGGCATGACCAGACAATTAAGAAACCCAAAGAATTTTCAGAGGGAGATAAGGTCCTATTATACAATTCTCGGTTGAGATTATTTCCGGGAAAACTTAAGTCTAGATGGTATGGACCGTTCACAGTAAAGAATTCCTCTAAATTTGGAGCCGTGGTGTTACTAGATGATGAAGGTAGGGAATTTACTGTTAACATACAACGTGTCAAGCACTACCAAGAGAATAACAATGAAATGATTAGTGAGGAGGATGTGACGTTTGATGATGAGGTCACGTAGTAACCCATGACCTTGAGTCTAGCTACAAGACTCGTAAATAAAGAAAAGCGCTTCTTGGGAGGCAACCCATGTTTTGTGTGATTTTATTTTGTTTGTTTGTTATTTGCTTCCGTATGCATGCTTTATTTTTATTGTTGGTAGATCATGTTTCTAAACTAAATAGTGGAAATACTTTACTTTGTTGTTTTGGCCTAGTCTTAACTCCACCTAAAGGTATTTTTGCAAAAGATAAGTGTAAGGGGAAACCCCAAATATGTTTTTAAGAAACAAACCGATCATGATTCTCCACAATAATAAATGAACATGTATATTCGTATTTGTTAGAGTCAAATGCTTGTATTGAGTCATAATGAAGTTTTGCAGGATTTTCCAGGAAGTAGGACCAAGTTTTTCCAGAAATTTTCCGGAAACTTAACATAAGAATTTCTGCAGGTCACTTCTGACGGCGTCATGAGTTTACTCTTGACAGCGTCTTGTGTAAAATTCTGAAAATTTTGCTAGTTTTGTTTATACCGGAGTCTTAAAGTTTTTGTTGATTCTGTAGTTTTATAAACTCCAGGAAATCTGCAAACATTCATTCCACAAGCATTATATCTTTAATTGTTTTGTTTCTATTCCTAAGTCTGGAATTACATCTAGTTGTGAGTTATCATTGTTCGGGTTGATGCTTTGGGTTTTTGTTTGTTTTCTCAGGATTTACAGGTTATGTTTGACAAGAAGATAATTTATATTCTGGAAGGGAAGCTTTGATTGTTCATTTTCTTGGAGGAAGATTTAACCTGGCCACCTTATTATCCATACCGAGCGAATCAGGAGAGTATTTGATTTCATTCTCTTTACTTTTTCACTTTTACATTCTTTACATGAACATTGGGGACAATGTTCATCTTAAGTGTAAGGGGAGGGTAAAAAGATGATACCTTACATATGCACTTTCGCTTGAGTTTGTTTTGTTTAATGGTAGATGTGTAATAAAACTATGAGAAATACTTGTTAGTGCAATTTTAGCGCCAAATTTAAAATTTTTTACAACATTTAGGAGTGAAACTTTAGCCATAGCAAGCGTCTCATGGATAGGAGATTGTATGACTAGCACATAACCGTATATTCAGAAAAATTTTCCACCCAAATATGTGAGGTTCGCCTTTAGATTTGATAGGAAAAGCATTCATTATTAGTGCTTATGAGTGTACCGGTAGTATTTAGATTCTAGAACTTGCGTTAGTGATGCATCCCGAGACCACTAGTGAGACTACATTCGTGTAGTAGGATTTACTACATGATAAGAGGCATTAGGATCACCCTTGTGTTAAACCCGTATCATAATTACTTGACCATTTAAGTCATATTACTTGGCTAGTTAAGTCAACTAATTTTTCCCACACCTTAGCGTTGTACTCATTTTTAGTACACGAAACCCCTAGTACACCCCTTCGAGCCTATCTTTTCATTTCTAACTTTAAGCATTTTACTTAAAGGAAGAATTTGTTACACCCCACTTAAATGTACAACCAAATCGCCTTAGCTTTCCGTGTATGCGCTCATTTTTAGTGCATTATTGTTATTTGTTAAACCCTAAGTTAACTATCTAATTGATTACATGGTTGCTAAGTCGAGTCATATCCTTGTACATATTGTTTTGGGACGATTGGGACTCATGGGTAAGTACTTATTTTATGGAGTAATGGGGAAGAACATCATTTATTACCCCCATATGTACGTTAATCTTAAAAGTGCTCCAAGTGTTTTGATTTTCTTAATTCGAGTCATTAGTTTAGTTTGTTGTAAAGTATGTAAAGATTCAAGTGTAAGGGGAGTTCTCATCCCCTATGATGTATTATTTTGGATGGTAGGGTAAGAGTGTATTGAAAAAAAAAATCAAAAAAAAATCAAGAAAAAGAAAAGAAAAAAAAAATAGAAAAAAGGAAAAATGAGAAAAAACATACGGACTACCATCCCGTTTCATTCTATGTTTATTTTATGTTTTTGTTATTTTTCATTTATTAGCTTAAGTCGAGTATAGTCTTGGCTTAGCAACGCCACATTGTACATGTAATTAACCAAGAGTGTTAACTCGCCACCAGTAAAACTTCCTTTATCCAACAAAACCGTGTATTTCATATCCCTACACCTAACGTTACAACCCTTTAAAAGACCTCTTTGATAGTTTATCCTAGGTGCTTACGCCATGTGGTGGAGGTTTGATCCTTTCCCAAGCCTATGATAATCTATTTTGCTATGACAGGTAGTGAGAGATATCTTCTGTTTCCATATTGTAATTTACACTTTATTACACCCGAGAGATATGAGTATCTAAACACTATTTGTGAGGTGCTAGTGTATGACATCCGTGCTTGTCTATTGGTCTTTAGTGGAATGATTATTTGTTGTAATTACTTTTATATTAGTGTTAAATGACCCCTAACTTGTCTTTTGAGTAGAATAAAAGCACATTTGCTTGAGGACAAGCAAATCTCAAGTGTAAGGGTATATGATGAGACGAAAAATGATCCGTTTTTAGGGGGTCATTTAAGCTGGAATTCAACTTTATTTGATCAAATATTGCCCTAAATCGTTCCTTTTGTGATTTTAGGTACTTTGGGAGTGAAATCTGGAAAAGGAAGCAATTCGGACGTTTTTGGAGCCTAAAAGTGAAGAAAACGCAAAAGTCTTAATTTTCCATGCTGGGAACAGTAGGTGACGGCGTCAAGAGCAATTTCTTGACGGCGTCAAGAGCAAAAGTCCATGACGACCGAGTATAGATTTGACGGCGTCATGAGGGTAGGGCGTCAAGAGTAAAAGTCATGACGGCCTGGAAATGATTTGGTCTTGACGGCGTCAAATGTAGATCAAGGCAGTCCGAGAATGGTTTTGGCGGCGAGGTGACGGGGTCACAATGTTTGTCTTGACGCCGTCAGATCTCTTTTCCTATATATAGTTTTCTAATTTTTCACATTTAAAGAGAGAAGTTTTGGGAGAAACCCTAAGTACGATTTTGGTGTAACTTTACAGGTTTTTCAAGGGTTCGAAACCCTTGATACCTTGCATGTTTAATCAAGATAAGTGTTCCTTTAATTCAATCAATATGTCTATGTGTTGCTTGTCTATATCTTGTTCTTGTCTTAATTCCATCATGCTAGGCTAGATCTATCTTGTGTTTGCTTAGATCTAATGAAACCTAGATGTTAATTATGTGTTGATTACTTGTTTATTCTTGTCTTGGATGAATGATTTATATGTTAGGCTTAAGAAAACTGGCAGATCTCCAATTGGTAACATGCTTGAACGTCTTAAGAAACATGAACCGACGCGCACTAGGTCTTTATTGGTTGTATTTAATGCATGAGCCACTGTTTACAATCCCTATAGTTGTGCTGGGCATGGTGTAGGAGGAGATAAGAGCTCATAGAATTGGGGAGTTATGTGTGCCACCCCATGAATGGTATTAAGGAATACGATCCGTCATCCATACAATTATAACAAGTAATTAACGTGTAAAAGATGTCTAGGGAGTAGTGAAATCTAAGTAAACACATTTTCTCCAATTACTGCTCACAACTTTAGTATAATTTAGTTTATTTTCATTTATAGTATTTTATTTTGATTGCATCTTAGTATTGGGTTAGTTGATTAGCAACTAATTCCGCCCAAATCCTTCAAACCCGAGATTTTTAATTGTTTTCCATAAAATATAAAAACACAAAAATAACCATCTCTCACCTTTAGAACTAGTATTTAGGCTTTCTAATCCTAGCGACACTATTCCTAAGCTGAACGATCAATCCCCCGGTACTTGTCACTATACTATACTACAACGATCAGGTACACTGCCTGGTGGGGGTTGTAAGCTTCTCGAGATCCCTCGAGAGGTAAAGCCTGTTGCGATTCCCACGTATCATTGTAATAAACCTATTTACAGTTGTAGTTTCAATCTATCTTTATGCTTATTTCGTACCATTCAATTTTCTTATCATTTAATTTATTGTTGATCGTAGTTTTTTAGAGGACACATTTTTAAGCCACTTAAGCTCCTGACAAAAGCTTTCAAGCTTTTAGATACTTTAAAAACAGCTTTAATCTTTAAAATCAAAAATCACAAAAAGAAATTAAGAAAAACAATGAAAAACCAAAAAATCAGTTTCAATGAAGAAGAAGCTTGGATCAGGGTCAATTATGGATTGCTTGGGTATTAGAAGCTTATTGGGAAGCCTATAGGTGTAATCTAAGTCCTTGGTTCACAGTTCTCACATGAATCCCATTTTGTAAGTTTCTTATTCATTTTTGCCAATTTACTGTTCTTGTTATTTATATGCTTTGAAATTTGTGTTTTTGTGTTCCTTTGTTGTTATTTAGTTAAGTTATTGCTTAATATTCATAGCTTGTTTGTTAGATTATGGTATTGCTTGAATTTCAATTTTCACTGTGAAAATTGTATTTGAGTGATTCTTGTATTTTGTTGTTATAAATGTTCTTTTTCTGTAATTTGTTCTTATTATATGTTAACAGATAGTTTGTGTTCAGTTTCATGGCCTTAATCCTTGTTAAACCTTGAAATTGATATATATCATTAAGTTTAAGGTGTGTTTGGGATTGCTGAATTATTGGTGCTTAACTGAGTCCAGGGTGTTACTTTTGGTTAGTATATGGTATACTAAGTTCCTTAAGGTCAGACAAACCTTTAAGTCTATTGCATACCTATACAAAAGTCAAAATCAACATCTTGGAGCCTTAACTTGATCACTGTTGTAATTTACATGTCCATACTCATCATTTCAGTGTAAAACTTGTTTATATAGCTTTATTTCATGTTATTATAGCTTATTATAACATTTTAAGTCCATATATTAGGATTTAAATTCGTATAAGTCAACTTTTCAGTTTATAGCAAAAGTCAGTATTTATTGTTAAAAAGTTTTTGAATAAACTTGACAATTTATTCTAAGCTTATTAATGAGTTATATGACTAATGCTTATAGGGTTTTATAGTTTTGTTGCTAGTCTTTCTTAATGATTTTTGTTGATTTTTAGTTTAGCTTTTAAGCTGCTTAATTATGCTTATCTCTGAGCTAGTTTTTCAAAAAGGTGCCCTGTGCACAGGTTTGCTAAAATTTTCATAAGTTCAAAGATTGTTCATTAGTGCATGATTAAGTGAATTATTTGTTGTTTTGATCAGTTAACCATGCTTCCTGTTTATGCGTGTGCTTTAATTTTCATTTAGTGCTTATTTTAGTGCTTAACTTGTCTAAATCAAACCTCAATATTCAACTGAGTATACTGAGCAATCAGTATACTCATGCATACTTCATAAGCTTATCAAAAGCTTAATAGTGGACAAGAGTTTGTGTACCTTAGCTTTTTAGGAAGCCTATGTATCATACTTATTGGATTTAGTCTTATCTATAGCTTAACAGCTTATTTGATATGCTAAACTTAGCTTAACAAAAAGCTCAAACTCACATTATAGACTGATCATTCAATCTTAAGTGGCTCAATTCATAAGCCCTTATAGAGCTCATTAATGAAGTTTATTGTGTGAGTTTGGACTTTTTGGAAAGCTTATCAACCAGTCTCAAAGCTTTTAAGCTATTATATCATTTTCTGGCTTATCTAATAGGCCTGCTTATTGCTTAAACCTTGTCCCATTATTTGAATACACTGAGCATTCAGTGTATTCCTAGCCTTTTCATAAGCTTCCCTAGAGCTTATTTGTGGGCCACATCCCATGAAATTTGGCTTTCTGGAGACCTTTCCAGACACACTTGCTACTCAAACTCTGACTTTGGCTTTTGAAGCTTATTTACTAAGCTAAATTGACCATGACAAAAAGTTGCAGGGTTGTTTGGATCTTTGGGCATTTGAAAGTGCTTATTTGCTTGTTTCAAGCTTATTAGCAAATTCCATTGTACCACTTTGTTCATATCTGTCTATTATACATTTGTACTTATACTTTTACCTTTGGCTTCTAGTTTGAAGCTTATTACAAGCTTTTGTGAGCTTTTGACTTGACTGTGAGCCCATAAGCTCAACTGAATTAGTCATAAGTTCACAAACTGCTTATTTTTAGGTTTGTAATTCTTATACTTGTCCATTATATTTGTACATACATATATTTACATTTGGTTTCATTTATTGAGCCTATTCCAAGCTTATGGCAAGTTTAAAACCCATCTGTGAGCCAAAAAGCTCACTGATTAAGCCATAAGCTTGGTATTTGCTTATTTTGAAGCTTGTAAAGTTTCATTTTTGTTAAACATGTATAATATATGTATATAATGAGTTCCATAAAAAGAAAATACCAAAAACACAACTTTAAAGCTAAGTGATAGCTTCTATTTAGAAGTTTATGGCTTATTTGCTTATTTTGATGAACTGATGAGAAAATAAGCTTGTACAGAGCTTATTTTGATTTTGTAAAAAGTTTTCATTTATTAAAGTTAGTAATAATTAGTTATTAAGTAGTTTTGTAAAGTAAAAAATCAAAAAATAAAATAAATGGCAAAAATGGGGTGTGTGGGATTTGAACCTGGGACCTCATGGATAGCATACATGCATAAGTAACACACCCCCTTCCAAATGCTCTGGGGCACCAGTTCCATTTATACTTGTACAAACAATATAATTATAGTAGTTTTAGTTCATTTGGCTTATTTAAGCTGTTTGGCTTATTCCAGCTTATCTGGATAAGCTGTTGTGCCCAGCTTATTTTTCCTAGCCTCCTTATCAGTTAATATACTTTAAATATTTTTTTCACATTTTTTACTGTTCATTTGATAGTTTTTAGATTTAATTTTAATTAAATTAGTTTAAATTTAAAAGTAAAAAATAAATTAGTTCTAGTATTTAATTTTTATCCTAGATAAATTTTTTATAATTTTTCTAACTTTTATAAGTTATTAAGCATCTGTAAAAATTACTTTTTCAATTGTCACTTTTAATTTTATAATTTTTAGATTTAAATTAGTATATTTAACTTTTAATTAACAATTAAGTAATTAATTAAGAAATAGCTTAAAAATTAGTTGTAAAAATAATTTTATAATTTTTTAGGATTCCTGTGATGGTTAATTAGATTCATAAAAATCTTCTTAATTATCTAAGTCTTTTTAGTATGTGTAATAATTTAAATCAGTTTAATTAGTTAATTAATAAGTAAATAGTTTTTAATTAATAGTAATTACATAAATACTTGTAAAAATCATTTTAATTCATAATTAATTTTCTTATATTATTAGGATCACAAAAATATAAATTTCACATTTGTGGGGTTTGTATTGATCAGTTTTCACTTTTTATTTTGTACGTAGACGTTTATTCAAACGTAAACATACACGTTTTAAGTTTTTAGGTTTTCTTAATGTTTAAATAAGTTTGTAATTAATAAATAAATATTTTAAGTTTGTTTAATTTGCATTTAAGCCGCTAAGGCATGCAAATCCATCTTTTGTTATAATTCCCCGTTTGTTTTGTACGTTTACGTTTATTTTGAACCTAAACATACGTTTGTATATCCTTTTACATTTTAGGATTTCTGATTGCACGTTTTTTTTACTGATATAGCTGTGACAGAACTATTACTATTCACATTTCTAGTGTTAGTCAATCAGATTCCTGTTTCTATATTTTAACTTCACCAGATCACAGATTCGTTGTATTACAGAATTCACGCCTCGTTGGGACATAACGACCTGGGAATATTCTATACTCCTTGGACAATAATTGCATTTCCTGCCGGGCTGTTTGACTTTTATTTATTGACCATTCACAAGTGGTTGAGAAATAAAGTTAGCTAGTTTGGGAGGAATCACTATACTACATCGATCAGGTACACTGCCTGGTGGGGGTTGTAAGCTTCTCGAGATCCCTCGAGAGGTAAAGCCTGGTGCAATCCCTACGCATCAGTAACAGTTTTTTATGCATAAAGTACAATGTTTATAATACATCAAAATAATATATATGTAATTTTTGAAATAAGCAAATGAATTAAGGAACACAATCATGCATGTAATTTTTGTGTTTGTTTAGAATCTCAAATTAACTATCTTTAAGAGCTCATCTTTTCACATGGTTTTTTATATGTAACTTCACCTCAAATGTACTTTAGTGAATAGTTAATACAACTATTCACATTTTTAGCAATCAGTCTTATACTTGTTTTGACTTCTCTTTCCTTTTTTGCTTTTAGGAAGTTCCGTCAAGTCTGTCTTTAGAGATAGAGTATTCAGAGTTAGCTAGACTTTGTCGGATCTCAGTGACTTTGATGTTGTTTGTAGCTCACGTACTTTACTTACTGACAACGCATCAGTGAGGTAAAGCTTTCTTCAGTTGATTTATCAAGTCTCTGAAACCTGTTGTTGATTGAGCTTTATACAACACTCACTGATGGTTTCAGAGTGAGTGTTGTATAACAGCTTTATACAACACTCACTGATAGTATAAAGAGAAAGCTTTCTTCAGTTGATTTATCAAGTCTCTTTATGGTCACCATTACATCTAGCCGACTAGCCTTATACTATGGGAGGTGATTTGCACACTTTTTATTTTGATTGGGATACTCACAGTATAACTATATAAAGCACATTGTAAACACTGTACAACTAAGTTATGCATAATTTAGAGTGTCCCAATAAAAAACTTGAGTGTGCAAATCAATTTCCTTATACTATTGGTCTTGATGGCAAAGCACGTTGCATGTTATCATTTATATTTTTACACATATTTCTTTCCATAACACCATTGCAATGGTTTTATTCAGGCCGGCTTTAAAGGAGTGCAAGAGGTGTCATTGCACAGGCCACCATCTAATGAGGGCCAAAAAATTTCATTCACTTTATTATACGTATATACACAATATGAGGCTTGAGTTAAATTAGTTCACGCACTAGAGATACATGTGTATTTTATATGTGTGTTTAAGGGCCTTGTTATAGTGATGGCACGAGATCATCGAAATTCATGAGTCGGCCCTCGTTTTATGCTTGCAAATGACTTTGATTTTCCGAGTGACATTACATGGGCAGGTAAATCACCCTGATTTACCTTCTTTTGGGTTTTGATAAAAGGATTCTAATTTTCATCTTGTGGGTAAAACTGAAGTAGTGCAGCTGAGGGCAGAAAAAACCACATGGGAAATTGTTGTCTCTGAGTGTAGTCCACCGTACATATATACAGATGGCAGAATTCATGCAGAACCCCTAACCCTTTGATTGATTGACCTCACTATCCTTCAATTTCCAAATAGTTTTGTTTTTTGTAACTTGATATCACAATCGTACACGTGTCACATTTTTGGTAAAATGGCCCTACCACACACTTTGCTGTACTTTCAGATAGCCCCGTACCTATGTTATCTTTCCACTTCCCAATTATTACTGTCACTACTATATCATATCTTTGTGTTACATGTATATGCTACTTTATTTCTAACTTGTATTTTACATTTGCTATTTTTACGCTTACTTTGGAGCACAAATAAGTGAGTTATATTTCCAATATTCGAAACGTGATAAAGAAGTTTTGGAAAAACCATGTATATGTCGACCAATTAAGCTTTCTAAATGTAACTTGAAGATTGTGAATAAAACAAGCACACTCACAAGTTCAAAGTTAAACACAAAGCTTAAATACAACATGTTTTTGCAAAATATTTGATAACTAATAACTTTGACGGATTATGAGATTTTGTGTTATACTTGTACCTTCATAATCTTTTGGATTATTGAAGATTTTCCATAAATAAGCCTTAAAATTTGATATTGTCTTCCACTTATTGAATATGATACTTATATTTGAGATCAATGATTGTTTAATAGTCACGTCAATTCTCAAACGAAATCTAGTATAAATGACACTAAATGATAGTTGGTTGGCATGTTATGCATATCGTGGGTTAGATTCAAAGCTAAAACAAATGTTGGACCTACTGTTGAAATACCAAAAAATATGATTTAAGTAATTAATCTTTGTATAAAGCATGAAACTTACTAGTATTAGTTTTAGGGGCAAACCCCTATAGTAGCATCTCATTCTGTACGTTCATGATTAATGATTGTTCTAAGATTAGTTTATTTTCAATCATACTACAATTTTAGTTGAGTATAATTTATTCTCACTTTTGTTATACAAATACTGATGACATTGACTTTTGTTCCGTATACTATATAGATTTATATTAGTCTTCATTAAAATACGTCTTTAATTAGCAAAAGCACACAAATATCTTATTTCAAAGTTTTAAGATACCTCATTGCATATTAAGTTTGACATGTTGCATATGTTTACTTTATTTTGCATATTTAAATTTGGAAAAACCTAGTCCTTTCAATTTATTTGAATCAATCTAAATCATTCAATTAAAGATTCCATGTCAAAAATAAAACAAACCATTCACAACAAAATTCTTAGAATTGTACATATAAACAAATTATGATATCTTGTTTTCACTTTGCAAAACCACATACGCACGACACACATACATATTATGGCCACACTACTATAGTATTATGTTATAAACATCTAATCTAATCTGGTTCATATAAAGTATATGAGAAAAATATTATTCGTGTTAAGAAATTTCAACATCTTTCGATGTATCGTAGCATTAATATTTGGTTAAAAAAAAGAAGACTAAACTGTGAATATCGATATAAAGCATAGACACGTTTATATGCATCATTCACATATATTTTGTGATGTCGTAAATTAGAAACTTCGTTCTGTTTCCTGAAAAAAATAAAATAAATAAATAACTTTTTGCAAAAACAGAAAAGAAAAAGTTGATAAAAGCAAAACAATAATATTAGCACCAAATATGGGCTCCATTAAGTCTATATTTTCCGCACCTTGACTATTGGCCCAAAGAGTGTATAAAATACTAAATAGTTTAAACTATATTGAATTAATAAATAAAAAGCGAAATAACTAACATTTAATAAAGAGAAAATGATTAGGAAAAGGATAAGAATAATATAATTAATTAAGTTGATGGTGGTGAAGAGAATTTATAGCCAGTGAAGGTTATGCAAGGGACCCAATATAATGCTACCAAAATAATTTTTTTGCTCGAAACTTAATGATGCCTTATTTCAATTTTAAAAAGTAGTTTATTTTATAATTAAGAGATTGTATTAAAAAGTGGAGATGAAGAAATGAAGTTGTATCCCTTTACTATATCAATGATGTTAATCAAGAAATTATTTGCTTATAGCATGTACGTAATGTACCGAGTAAATTGCAAAAATCGTCCTTGTGGTTTGGCTAAATTGCACATTTCGTCCATGTAGTTCAATAAGTGCAAATATCGTTCTTATTTTGCACTGTTGCGTGCACTTTTGGTCCTCCATCATTGCAAAAATCGTCCTTGTGGTTTATCAAATTTCACTGTTGAAGGACCAAAATTGCACGTAACAGTGCAAAATAAGGACGATCTTTGCAATTATTGAACCACAAGGACGAAACGTGTAATTTAGCTAAACCACAAGGACGATTTTTGCAATTTACTCTAATGTACCACTATGAATGTCAAGGTAATAAGTTGTAAATTGTTATATAAATTTTTCTTGAGTAAATTGCAAGAATCGTCCTTATGGTTTGCCCAAATTGCAAATTTCGTCCCTGAGTTTTCGAAAGTGCAGGCGGCCTCCCTGTGGGGAGTTTTTGGTTCCGTTTTGGTCCTTGTGGTTTGCTCAAAATTTCAAGTTTAGTCCCTGTGGTTTGCTGAAAATTGCAAGTTTGATCCATGGCCAGGGACCAAAACGGAACCAAAAACTCCTCACAGGGAGGCCGCCTGCACTTTCGAAAACTCAGGGACGAAATCTGCAATTTGGGCAAACCACAGGGACGATTCTTGCAATTTACTATTTTTCTTTGAGCAAATTTTTGTTATATAATGAAAAAGCCAAACTTGCAACACTTTCGGCTAAGGTTCAACAACAAATAATATTTTCGTTTGTCGGTAAATAATTTCAATAAATATAATAGTATAACTTATGTACCATGCAAAGCCATGAAAGGAAAAATAAAAGTATGAGTAACGGCGAATTTTAACAACTTTTGGTGATTTGTATTGTGCGACATGAATGTCATCAACAACTCCGTGGCTTTATATGCGTAAAAAAAGCCTACATGTCCTAGGTAGGTATTCTTTATTACTTTATCTTCTGGTTATTTTTATTTTTTCTTTTGTAAAAGATGGGTAAATGGTACGTGATTTTATGTTTGAAAATGATATTGTGAGAGATGGTTTAAAGGTGCTACCAAGAATGGTGGTCTTTTCATAACTAGAGTTGTGAAAGAAAGAAAAAAGAGTTGTGTGTGTGATGTTGGTTTTTGTAGAGCTATGTTACAATTGTAAAAGATTTAAAAAAAAACATTCACGTGAATGAGGTGTTATGTTTTGATTATGGTTGTAGTATAACACGATTTTCATGAGGTATATTTGTGTTTAAATGTGATATGTTTAGGTGATGAAGTGATTGTCTTATTACATTATGTTGATGATGATATGGGCTGTTTTGAAAAGCTGACGTGTGAGTTGACGGTTGTGTTTACGGTCACTATTACAAACATTCTTTTCAAACAAGTATGTTCATTAGGTATATATGAAACACATGTTATTTATTTATTTATTCATTTATTTTTTATTTTTTTTAACTCAATGGTAATAAAGTGAATATATGTAAAAGAATAGACATGTCGTCTCCGCTTTAAGGCGTAAGGCACCATCACCACCTATTATTTTCACGCGTGAAGCTCATTAGCTTCACCCCTTTTCATGTGCAGTCCCTGATTTTGTGTAGTGGTTTCCTGGCGCAGAGTACAGACAACCAGACGGTTCAACAACTTTTATTATTATTATTTTATTTTATTTTATTATTTTTTTGTTTTAATTTTATTATTATTATTTTTAATTTTTGGTGTTTGTGAGGTATATTGTGTGGTATATTTGAATACAGTAGGGTACTTTTACGTGTTTTGTTTGGTCGCCACCACTACCTTTGTAAGGTGGTGGGTCTGGTAGTGTGCTGAATGGTAATGTGACACTCATGTGGAGGTGGTGAGTTTGATGACCATTATTTTTAGTGTAAGACTGGGTGTAGTGGTGACCACGATCACCGCCACCAACTTAACGCCACACCAATATAAGTAAGTCCTTAAAATTTTGGGAGGGTTGTCGCCCTCCGCGGTCTCCACTAAGGTCTGTCCATGCTAGCAAGGTGACTAGTGGGTGATAAGTTATCCCTAATCAACTCACTTCATTAGTTATTTACGTAGATTACAAGCCGTTTTTCAACTGTTTTTTTACATTCAGCCATCTTATTTTATAGACATGTCTACATTCATAAATAATTACTACGCAACTTAAACAATAAAAGACAACATTATAAAGTAATGTTTGAAACGATAATTATCTCTATGACTTTTTGTGTTAAGCACGACCGACCCCCTTTAACTAAAAATCTTGACTCCGCCCCTCCAATTACCTATATCTTCCTTGAATAAATATATGCATTCTACTTCACGCGTGTATAAACACTCATGTAACAAGAACTACACACGAAAGTCACTAAAATTTGTGTATCATACATGGGTATACTACACACTTGTAGATGTTGTTCGCATTACTCAAAGATCCATCTTTGCAATGTCATTCGCATATGGTAAGGGTAACATAATTTTAATTCCATCATGTCATGTACTTCTATCCACAATATAAAGAATCTGATAGGGTTATGTGGTGGCGCTATCCTTTTCGCTTGAACTCAACTGGTACTTGCACCAAGTCAGATTCAAGATTTTCTTGCTTGTTAAATGGGTGACATCGTAGTGCTTACTCGTCTTTTCAAACACGTTTCTCTTATGTCTTTCACCAATGAACTATCTTATCTCATGTATCTTTGTCTAATGCAGTTTAGGTTCTTAACTTTGCCAACCCGCGTGTGTGATGATTAGTTTTATGTGTTACTACAAGCAAGAGATAATGGTAGCGCGACTGATCATATAACATAATCACTACAATAGGGCTGTTTTCAAGCAACAAATTTGATCATATAAACCGCACCATAATGCACTAGTAACAATCAAAAACAAATGAACTAAATCAGAATCTAACTACATCACAAGACCAGATAAATATATAAAAAATGTACTAAACCAAATCGATGGTAATACCAAAGTAATATATTGTTGAAACAAATCAATACCATCAAATTGCTAAGAGAAACACTGCTAAGAGTTCATCTACATTAAAACAAATGACGCTATCCATCTATTGTATCAATTTTAGAATGAAATAGCTATTTTGCCTATAGTTACTAAGATTTGAATACACACAATTTAATTATCTTCAAAATATTTTGAACAGGAATGGGAGTAAACACTTGGCAATAAACTAGGAAAGCCTAAATCAGTTAGAATGTAATTAGATACTTTCCCTATAGTTACTAGTAGTTCTTTCAATATATGTACCTAGCATGATACCAGATTTTGTTTCCAAAACATTTGTATTTGAGCTTAGCCCAATACCATTAGGCATATAGGCCTCACCCTAAATGGATGTCATATACCTTTAGTCCAAAGGTACACAATATATCAGTATAATTATATATTGTAGCTTTTTGTCTAGCTATATATTATAAATATAAACCTAAACTAAAAGATAAAAACAAAAAGCAAAATCAAAGAGCATAAGTGTAGCAAGGAGTCAGGAGTCTTTTCCGTACAACATTTGCACCAGTTTGATGGGTACTAAAGCATCATGTAAGAAATTTTGGTTTACATTTATAAGGTGTAAACTGTAAACCATGCTTTATTACTGCCAAAAATGTATGTAAATCCATGTTCTTACCTCTGAAATGCATGTATTATGCACTTATAGAATTTGCTCGAAAGGCTCCAAGTAACGATCTCCTCCAGAATGAAAATCTCCATGCTAATGGCCACTAAGCTGTATCATGTCCGTAAACCAAATGTTAATGAAATTACAAAGAGGGTACACAACCCACATGTAGAAAAATGAAAAGAGATTGGAATACTTACGTGTGGTTTTAAAAGCTGATCTAAACACGGTTTCAAACAATATATTTGTTTTATTTTGAGCTATACATTCTTGGCGGCCAAAAACATGCTATTTACCATTGATGTTTTTATCGTATTTTTTGTTTTTCCTATGTCATCTTTGGCATCTCGTAGGTGTAGTTTTCAATGGGCAGAATGTTTGCTTTCAGAAGTGGGAGGAGATGAACCTTTCCCAGTTGGAAGGTAAGACCAAGCTAAGGCAGCACTTCCAAGCGTGATTACAACACCAATTGAACCCCATATCCATCTCTGTCTTCTCTTCCTCCTTTGCCTAAGACGACGCATGGTTTCTGCAGCAAATGTGATTATTAAGGCAAGATAGAGACACTTTATAAAATGTAATAAGTATAGATCAATCATGCAGAATTAATACAACAGTTTAAGCACATTGTTGCTCATTCTTACCAAATTCCATTGACAAATAATTATACTAGAGGTGGACAGACAGGTTGAAACGGGTCACTTTTGGTAAGGGTCGCAACGGGTGTGGCTAGCTTAGGTTGACCCACAAACATTTTTTTTGTCCATTATTTATAAATAAATAATGCATTGTATTATGACTAAAAAATAATAGTATCAGAATAATAGTCTAAATCTTTGAATAAAAACGATTTAGGAGGTTGTGTGTATATAATTAGAACAATCAGTGATTAGCAACCTGCTAGACCCAAATGGCACATTAGTAATTAGTAAGTAAATGGGATTGCCACCCTTGATCGTAAATAATATGTGAGGAGACATGCATACCGTAGTTCTGAAAGACGATAAACTAATTAAAACTTACCGATACTTTCTTGATTCCTTTGGGACATCTCGTGATTTACAGCCTCATAGTAATGTAGTCTGTCCAACAATCGAGCAATCTCAAAGTTCTTAGACTGCATCTGAGATTCCATTTCCACCTCAAGCTCAGCCCTTGCAATTCTCCTCCCGACAGAATTGGAAACAAAGCGGAGAAGATCAACCTGACGACATAGCTCTTCTCCAGGATCATTGGTGGGTTCATCCTCCAGCATAGTAGGATCTGCAGGAAGACTCAGCCCAACAACAGATAATTGTTCTCGGATCCTCCCCCATTGGCTTCTCATATCATTTAGCCTGGTTTCTGCTTGCTTCTTTTTCTCTACCTCCATTAAGAAACCCATTCGTAATTCACGTAACTCACCCTCGGCATCAGTTGCAGTATGCTGAATTCCAGTCTCAGACGCTAGTTCTGTGGAAATATAGGTAATCAACATACTTCCATTATCTTGAGAAACAGTAATGATTTTAACTTCATGGCATATTAATCACAAGAATCGACAGAAAAAAGTGATGAGCTAATTGAAAAACTACCCTTACGCCGAATTTCTATTTTAGTTAATCATCTATGTCTTGCTACTAAATTATCTCTAAAATTTCGGTTTAAGGTAATCCAAACTGGTAATGTATTGTTAAAGGCTGTAAATTACTGTACAATGAATTGAATTTTTTGAAAACTTGACGGCTTTGTATTGTGCGAAGCACCCTTAATGCAGCAAATATTGCAGAAATAAAATGCCTCCATTAAGCAGCTACTCTAGGTAGGAACTATATAAATTATATATAAGAAACCATATTACCTTCCCAAGCATCATAAAACTCGGCAAATGGAGTGTTGGCATTTAAGGACCGCTCTAATCCGTGACTACTTTCCACATCAGTGCTGCTCCTCACACTCATTGAATCGTGAGGATCAAAGAAATCATCTAACTCACCGTCTCGTTCCAATATATCAGACTTTTTTGAAATATCAAACTTGACATGTTTATCCTCAATAATGTCCGAAGCCTTGCTAGTTTTAATGTCTTCTGCTTTTCCACGAACTACATTAGGCTGAAACTTGACAGGAGTACCCTTAACATCACCACAAACAGAATCCGCAATGTCAAAAGCCTTGCTCGATTGAATATCCTCAGCTTCTAAACTTTTCCTAATCTCAACAGTCTTTTCCTCAGCTACAGCTTTGGAAAGAACAGAATCATCCTCAGAAAAAGTCTTTGAAAGTCGTGGCCCACGTCTCTTATGGTCAACAATGTAAGGTGATGCAGGAAATGATAAAGGGGGGGAATTGGGAATAGGTGTCGGTTCAGGAGTAGCATAAAGAGCAGGTGATATCTGAGTCCAATGATGCTTTCTCTCAATTGTCATTGTATTAGGAATTCCACTAGCCTCTCTTGTAAGAGTAGAGTTACCATTGTTCTTATTCAGTTTCTGGTCAGATTTAGTTCTCCCTACTTCTGCCAGCCTCGATGCTTTTGGTTCTATTAGATTATCCAAAGCTACTGTTGTAAACGTAGGCATTGAACTATAAAGAGATCTATTTTACTATATAGCTTTCAGATTTTTGATAGGTCACCTGCAATCGATGTTAAACAGCAATACTAAAAACAGATTACAAAATGAAACATATGCTCACTTCCGCAGCATCTGCATGCTTATTTAGCCACATAGTGACATAATGTTTACATTTTCTAATAATTTCCTAAAGTTTAAAACAGCATTCATCGTTTACACACATACTAAAAAGTTAATTGAACAAATAACTTTAACCTGAAATCCTTATAGCACGCAGATTCAAATACTTAACATCATAACATAACCTAATCACTCCGCATATCCGAATACATAAATGCAAAAACAGCACTTCATCATGTACACATGCATACTGACATACAATAACATTGTATTGAACAAAACTATTAAAACCTAAAATCACAATAACAGGCAACCTCGAATTCGTGACATTTCAAAGACAAAAGTAAATACAGAAGAGAAATGATTGAGAGACCAACGGTTTTTATTGGTCCATGCAACCAACAGGTGCTGCCATGCAAGTTTAGGCATATCCTTCTTTCAGCCTCCCAATCATATCTCAAAACGGATTTCATCGTGTACATAAACACAACATTTTATTCAACAGATGAATCGAGCCTAACAAAATATCCTAAATCGAACCTAATTAAAAAAAAAAAAAAAAAAAAAAAAAATTATTACCGTACATTTTTTTATGCAAACTGATCGAACCTGAAATCACAATAACAAGCATGTTCGAACACCGCGAAATAAACATAAACAAAAAGAGATGATCGCAATTTGTGTTAGAGATGACACGTACATTTGAGGGATCGTCGAATTAGAGCAAACGAGGAAGAAGATTGATTGATTTATTTTATTCATCCCATGGCGTTGAAGTAGGTGGTTGTTATCATGGATCTCTTTAATCCATGTTGATATAAACAAGCTTCTTGTGTTTCATTTTTTGTAACATTCTCATTAATCCATAAAACTACATGTCCCCTACAATATATCATAACGGTTTATTGATCTTAATCAATTCATTTAAGTGGCTTTTTTTAAGCGTTTATATTATACTTCTAAGGGGACTGGCAACGTACTCGGCAAAGCTTCGGGGTGGATCGGCATGGATCGGCAAAACGTTGCCACTTGATCGGCATGGGGAAATCGGCATAACAAACGGTATTGTTTATCGATTCGGTAAAAGGTTTGCGTTTAATGTTTTGGACCGTTGCACATTTAATTTGTTACCGTTTGATGTATTCACTATCACATATTTTCTTCAAATCACCAATTCACTTTAAAAATCAATCACATGGATCCAAGTTCAACATCAAAAGGTTGAAGTCGTGGTCGTGGTCGAGGTTCTCGATCACATCCGGTCCGGCCGAAGGTTCAAGCACAACCACGTGGTCAAGAAGCCTACTATCCCCGACCTCCACCACAAGCCTACTATCCGGCACCTCCACCGTTGAATCCAAGTCACTATAATATAGCAATGACAAGCGAGTTCAACCCTTTTAATGACTTTCGAGACGGTCCACCAAGACGTGAACAAAGTGTCGAAAAAGAATTACCGTTATACGATTATGAAGATGATAAAGATGAAGTTATTCCTGAAACCCAATTCCCAAATCCAATCGGTATACTTTTTATTTTAAATCGTTATATATATATATATATATATATATATATATATATATATATATATATATATATATATATATATATATATATATATATATATATATATATATATATATATATATATATTTGCTTTGTTTTAGGTGAAGAACAAAATGACGATGACGTTCAAGAAATAAAAAATCCGGGTAAAGCGGGAAAAAAGAATTGGACGACCGACGAAGAAGTATTTTTGGCAAAAGCTTTGGCTCATGTCTCAACATGCCCAAAGGTCGGGAATCAACAAAAGTCCGATAGCTTTTGGGGAAGAATTCTAGAGCACTTCAAGCAAAATGTGCCGGATACTTTACGCACATTCTATGGGTTGAACACAAAATGGAAAAATATGCATACCGATATGAATACTTTTAACGGCCTATACATCCAACAAGTAACTTTTAAATTATATACTTTTTTTCTTTATATTAATTATTTGTTTAAATTTATACTTGTTTATTTTAATTAGTAGTGTAAATTTAAATTATATTTCTTATTATTGTAGAACCGATGTCGTGATAGTGGGTGTGACGAGCTTAACGTGATGAGAAATGCATTGGCCGATTATAAAAAGAAAACCAAATGCAAGAATTTTACTCATATTGAGGCGTGGGTGATAGTTAGGAAATCGGACAAATGGTTGCAACAACCAACCGTTAGTCAAACATCTTCGTCTAATACGGAGAAACGAAGAAAGTCGTCGGACTCTAGCAATGACAATGTTGAGACTATTATTCCGGATCTAAATGACGACACAACTCCTACACGGAAGAAAAAAAGGGAAAAAGGCCGAAAACGAGTCGACAAAGAAGAGTATTGAATCGTTAGCAGATTATGCGGCAAAGAAGTCACAAATAATGGATGAAAATGTTGAAAAGAAATGTGCGAAGGAAGAGTTGACAGAAAAGTTAATGGCGGCACAACTAGAAGGGGTTCAAGAAAAGAATTTTTTTCGAGCAATGAAGTTCTTCAACGACCCCCATGATACCATACTTGATCCAACAATGCGCAACATTATGATTGCTGATGAGGTGAAAAATGATCCGTTTTTAGGGGGTCATTTAAGCCGGAATTCGAATTTATTTGATCAAATATTGCCCTAAATCGTTCCTTTTGTGATTTTAGGTACTTTGGGAGTGAAATCTGGAAAAGGAAGCAATTCGGAGGTTTTTGGAGCATAAAAGTGAAGAAAACGCCAAAGTCTTAATTTTCCATGCTGGGAAAAGAGCAAAATTCCATGACGATCCAGTACAGATTTGAAGGCGTCACGAAATAGGGCGTCAAGAGTTAAAGTCATGACGGCCTGAAAATGATTAAGTCTTGACGGCGTCAAATGTAGATCAAGGCAGTCCGAGAAGAGTTTTGGCGGCGAGGTGACGGCGTCACAATGTTTGTCTTGACGCCGTCAGACCCCTTTTCCTATATATAGTTTTCTAAGTTTTACACATTAGAGAGAGAAGTTTTGGAGAAAACCCTAGTACGATTTTGGTGCGAATTTTACAGGTTTTTCAAGGGTTCCAACCCCTTGATACCTTGCATGTGTAATCAAGATAAGTGTTCTTTTAATTCAATCAATATGTCTATGTGTTGGTTGTCTATATCTTGTTCTTGTCTTAATTCCATCATGCTAGGCTAGATCTATCTTGTGTTTGCTTGGATCTAATGAAACCTAGATGTTAATTATGTGTTGATTACTTGTTTATACTTGTCTTGGATGAATGATTTATATGTTAGGCTTAAGAAAACTGGCAGATCTCCAATTGGTAACATGCTTGAACGTCTTAAGAAATATGAACCGACGCGCACTAGGTCTTTATTGGTTGTATTTAATGCATGAGCCACTGTTTACAATCCCTATAGTTGTGCTGGGCATGGTGTAGGAGGAGATAAGAGCTCATAGAGTTGGGGAGTTAAGTGTGCCACCCCATGAATGGTATTGAGGAATACGATTCGTCATCCATGCAATTATAACAAGTAATTAACGTGTAAAAGATGTCTAGGGAGTAGTGAAATCTAAGTAAACACATTTTCTCCAATTACTGCTCACAACTTTAGTATAATTTAGTTTATTTTCATTTTTAGTATTTTATTTTGATTGCATCTTAGTATTGGGTTAGTTGAATAGCAACTAATTCTGCCCAAATCCTTCAAACCCGAGATTTTAAATTGCTTTCTAAAAAATATAAAAATACAAAAATAATCTTCCCTCACCTTTAGAACTAGTATTTAGGCTTTCTAATCCTAGCGACACTATTCCTAAGTTGAACAATCAATCCCCCGGTACTTGTCACTATACTATACTACAACGATCAGGTACACTGCCTGGTGGGGGTTGTAAGCTTCTCAAGATCCCTTGAGAGGTAAAGCCTGGTGCGATTCCCACGTATCAATTGCAAAAAAAACGTGAAGTCGCGGCCAAATATGGATGGCCTTGCAATTTTTAGAAATTGTTTTGTTTTTATTTTCCTATCTATCATGTAACTTTTGTTTTAATTATTAATGAAATTTGAAGTTTTTAATTTAATTGTTAAATATAATTATGAGTTAAAAAAAGTTTAGGCATGGTTAGGCAACATTGCCACTAAAAATATGTACTTAGGCATCATTAGGCATGAAATTAGTTGGATTAATTCTACTGACTAATTACAATTAAAGTTTAGACATGGTTATGCAACATTGCCACCCCCTAAGTTCTAACTAATTGCACGTTATAGTTTTTTAATTTTTAGTTTTACAGGTATACTTATCCTCGATAGCTAGTAATCAAATCAGGTAAAGTCATCCTATTCGGTTAGGCTACTTTTATATTGTTTGCATCATGCAATGGTAAAGATGTGAAAAAATAGTGCCTATTATATAAAATCAAAGTATAGTCATGGTGAGTGCACCAATGGTATGTTATAGGGCAATTTTTGTATCTATGTCACCACTATAGCATGCCAAATTGCACCGCCCTCATCATGTTGTAGGTCCATCGCCATTTGGTTCACATCTCGTTATCCATTTTTTTTTGTTATATGCGTGAGTGTGATATTTTTGATGGTGTACTATAGAAATTTTATTGGGAAGGTGTTTAATTTAAAGCGGTGTTATAAAGTGTGTTTTGATGTGGCAATCTTATAACATGTTATAGGGTTGCACCGCACTCACCACTCTTAAAATCGAGAAAATGAAAAAATAGAGTGATTATTGAGTCATTTTTCGGGTCAATGAAGTCATTGATTTAACTTGATCATCCAAAGGAGAGGGGTGTGGTGTTTTTTTCTTTTTTTGATGAGATCTCGTGTTTTACGAGCACAAGATGGACCAGGATTCTTCCACCCCCTCCGCATATTCAAGGCCCTCACTACGGCTTTGATCAAGAGTAATAAAAATGATGTGTAACGGTCTGATAGGTTAGTATAATTATATAACATTATGTATATTAATATAAAGTGGGAATGACAAAGTTGTTACGAAATGAAAGTGATGTGACGTTTATTTGAAAACATGGTTAGGTAATATTCTTTGGAAAATTTGCATTTCTGTGACCCAAGATGTCACTTATAGAAAGGATTTGCGAGCAAAGAAAAATATCGTCTTTCACAACGGTACTCACAGAAATGCCGATAGGTCATATTGATGGACACTAAATAAAACACGCAAATTGGTAAGGAAAAAGAGTGACAAAATGAAATGGAAATGAAGAGGAAACGAGAATATAGTAATATTCTTATAGAGAGGCAAAACGGTAATTATCCATGGTATATATATATATATATATATATATATATATATATATATATATATATATATATATATATATATATATATATATATAAAGCTAGGTTGCAAAAATCGAGAATCGGTAGTTGGGCGGTTGACCCCTTATAGCTTGTAACCGGTCTAAGGGGGATTAATTGCTGATTAATCGGTTTGGCATTTTTGGTAAGTTTTGGGTATTTTCGGCAAGATTTTCCTTAATAAACATCCTGTGAACTATATGTGATTGAAGCTAGTTTACGCCGAGATTTGGGTATTTCCGGCAAAATTAGCAAGTTTGCGGAAAGTTTGACCATCGTTGACCGCCGTTGACTACGGTTGACCAATTTGTTTGACCGATTTTCACAAATCGAAAAGGTTGGTGGCCCAATAGCACCTAGGCGGCGATTAATCGGCCTTGTAGACCTTTTTTTTTTTCCAACAGTGATATAAAGTAATTAAAAAGGCAAAACCAAAAGCCTAATGGTTTAGGTGGTTCGGCCGACCCCCAGGATAGTGAGGGGTTAAGTTTGATTTATTATCTAACTTGTGTACTTATGAATAATTACATGGAATCCTAGTTATATTATGAATGTTCCATGATATCCTAGAAATATGAAGGTTCCCTAATGAGATTCATAACAGTTACTTTAACCCTAAAAATCCCTCCTCTCTCCCCCTTTTGCTCGATCGGGTTGAAACCCTTTTTGGTCGATGATTCGACTTTAAGTTGATTTCCACGGTCGACTACCTTAGTCAACCTTGTACTTTCCAACCTGCGCAGGTTCTAAGCTTTAGTTCTACCTGTGCAAAACTGGTGGATACCTGATGCAACTCATGTGGTGATTCTCCCCAAAAACCTTAACATGTCGAACCAAGCATCAAGATCAAGAAGAAGCGATTTCATGCAAGCTGTAAAGGTTTAGAAGCTTACGTTATTGCAAGATCAACTAAGTAATTCTTAAGCATCATTTATATATGTTAGATTAGGTTATATCAATGATTAGGAAATATGTCTATTAGGGGTTTGATATGCATGACCGTTATGTGTTTATTTTCCGTTGTGCATGTTTTATAAGACATGTGGGTGACCACTAATATGCTACACTAAAATCTAATTGGAGTTAAATTTGTGGCATATTGTTAAAACTAAAAATGTTTTTGTGAATGATGAAATTCTCCTCACTTTTACATGTAAAGTATTACTTATGCCACTGGCTCCAAAAATATTATCTTTCATGCAAATTACACAACAATTGTCTTTTAATCATGTATATGTAAAATTCTAAAGTTATTCGCCAAACAAATTACACCAATTAACGTATTGTTTGAAGCTCTTTAATTTGATGTCCATTTGTTATGTTTCATTAAATTTGTTTTTACACTTTTTCTACAAAATATCGTGATATGTTCATAATGAAAGATTTTCCGTTCTTATTAACATAAAAAGTTATAACTTTAAAAAAAATGACATATTGCGAAGTATTACGAAATTAATAAATGATTTTCTCTCCTATAAAGCTTTTCTCTTTCTTATATTTATGTCTCTCAAATACACACTTTTCTATGCTACTTTTTCTCAAACATAACACAATTTCTTTCTCCTTGTTAATTTTAATAAATATTCTCTAAACTCATATTCTTTTCAATTTTACCATATGAATTTATTATGAATCTATTGCGAAATTCAGTTACAATTTTTTTTATATATTTTTTCATATATATATATTTTTTAAAAGCATCTACACACTTTATAAAATATTTACAAAGTAATTAATAAAATTATTAAACATTTTATATCAAAAATGTTACAATTTAACCCTCTTTCATTAAGATCAATTTTGCTCTATATATAAATTTTAAAAAATTTCGGTTCATAAATTTTAAAGTTTATAAAAATCATTTCGTAATAAATTTCATTTGCGATTCATATGATAAAACAAAGAATAAAACTAGATATCACTACAAAACATACATCTGACATTCCAGATTGACTGCAAAGAAGACATCCAATCTCAGGAAGAAGCTCTTCAGCTTTTTACACCACATATACCACTGCACTATCTCACCTTTATTGCACCAACCATCTAGCTACATTTTCCCTACTTCACTCTAACAAATCACTCAACCTGCCACCACAGTAACAAGCTAGAAATGAAGAGGGGCTTCACTAGGAACCCATAACCCATCCATGGAGGGGCTCTTCCAAACAACCTACATTTCCCTCTCAAAGGAAGGCTTCAATTGTTTGGAAACACACTCCCCCCATGATGACCACCTGACCTCCTTGACAATGCATTGTATGAACCAAGAAGGATCATCTTACACTCCTCTCTATTCCAACCATCATGCATTGTCCCCCCAGCCATTTACCCTTCACAATGGGAGTCCCTACTTTATGGTACATCCATATTGAATTAGATCTCCTATCTAGTACCACTTTGCTGTCCAATCTCCTCCCAAGGCCAGACTGAACCACAAAGTGACTATAATAGGTACAATCACACCAATTAGAACTCCAAGATACATGGTGACTACCCATTATAATGGCCTGATAATAAGTAACAGAGCATAAGATCATACATTTAGTGCTCTTTTTCCATTTACTAGTTAGAACCATACATCTCTTAGTATTTCCTTTCCAATCAGCTACAATTCCACACTTTACCAAACACCCCTTTAAATCCTCTGTTTCCATACTAAACTTTCCTGTCAAACTTAATATTCCACATTTCTTCAGCATTGAGTACATTGGAACTTGTCTTGACCTTGATTGTAACCATTCTTGCCTTAATTTCATCACATATTATCTTGACCATGTCTTCTTTACTTCTTTTTTGATCATTGAATATTCTACTATTCCTTTCCTGCCAAATATAATAGACTGTGGCAGCAAAACATAGCTTCCTTATTAAATGCCAAATACCATTGCCATTCGTTTCACTACTCATTCTGTTCACAGTTATCCCCCATGTAATGTTAGCATACTGAATCTTAGCCATCTTGCACATACTTTGCCACACACTTTTTGCAAACTCACATTTGAAAAACAAATGGTCATGTGAGTCTACTGCATTCCCACATAAACTGCACTCATACACTTTATTTGGATACCATTTTTGAAGTTTGTCTTGAGTACATAACTTTTGTTTAATTGCAAGCCACAAAATGAAAGTGTGTTTTGGAACACAATGAGAATGCCACACAAGGTTCTTCCATACAACTTGCTTACTTTCTTCCCTCATATCTTTCCAAACTGTGCTAATAGCAAACTTCTTTGCATTACCATTCCTATCCATCCAAACAGGCTTATCTTCATTATTACTTAACAAAGGAAGCAGGGATGCTATTCAATTGAAAAAATTTCACAAACCAATGCATTAGCCATTTTCACCCATTGGCATCAATCACATCTGCAAGTTTAGTATCATCTTTAAATCCAGCATAGAATATCTCCTTTTTGATAACATAAGTATCTAATGATACCTCCATGTACCATTTGTCATGCCAGGCATTAACAGTTTTGCCATTTCCAACTTGATATCTCATAAACTTCCCCACCCAGTCTCTTAAATTCAAAATACATTTCCAAAACCAACTATCATTCTTTTCAACATTTACCTCCCAAACACTTCTATTATTGAGCTTAACAACATTGATCCACTTGACCCAGAGAGATTCTTTTCTTGAAGCCACATTCCAAAGGTGTTTAGATAATAAAGTTTTGTTCCATAGCTCCAGAGGTTTAAAACCCAAACCACCTTGATCTTTGGGTTTACACACATCATTCCATGCCACTCTAGCCTTTCCTTTACAGCTATCTCCACAATTCCATAAGAATTTCTTGAACAGAGATTCAATATCATTGATCACTGTCTTTGGAAGTAAGAACACAGAGCCCCAATAAAGTTGCATTGAAGATAGAACAGAGGCAATCAATTGAGCTCTTCCTGCATAAGAAAGACTTTTGTTTTTCCAATCATTAAGCTTACCTGGTAATGGGTTTGGAGGTACGGAGTGTACACCCATTTTGGTCACTGAATCCCCTGACTCAATAGTGGTTACATTAGTGTGAATCTGTTTCTGCTGATCTGAATCTGCTGCTAGTGGGATTCTGCTGCTAGTTGATTTTGCTGATAGTGTGATTCTGCTGCTAGCATCAGTTTATTCTGCTGCTCGTTTTTAACCACTGTTTTCTACTATTATGGAAAGTATTATGATATAATTAATGGGCCGTTAATTATACATAATTCCATAGGCTAGGGTTTGAATATTTTCTATTATAAATAGAGGTCATAATACATCTGCATGAAGATACGATCAACACAAACCCTAAACACTTGAATACGATTCTGTTCTTTATTTGTGCCTAAAACAAGAACATCACTTGGTCTTATCCCATAGAGATATTCGTGTAACCCAGGCATAGGGTCGAATAGTTTCTATTAGAAAGTGATAACATGATTTCAAGTGAATATCCGGTACTAAAATTGATTATCTTTACCCTAATCTGGGAACACTCAAACACATAATAAAAGGGCAGACAATGGTTTAACAATGTGTAATCCTTGTCTTGTATGTGAGGACTGTGGAGAGAGTAGTTTTGACATTTAGGAAAAAAAACAAAAAAAGGTCATAAATTTAGAAAATAGTCTAATAAAGTGAGTCAAGTTGGAAATACCATTAATACGCTCCCGTGATGATGCAACTTTAGTGTCCCTCGATCACCAGATGTCCAGATACCTTGAAGGTCAATATTCATGATATCATGCAAATCGTTCTATGATTAAAGTTACAACATCGTGAAGTAAATATCATCATAACATTTGTTTTGTTTTTCTAATAAGAGCACGAGCCTACTCAATTAGTTGTTTCACCGAAAAAAAAATAATCGAGAACACTTAATCACCTATATAACCATTCAGTATGCTTTAGATAATTGGTTTATTTATTTAGTTAGTTTTGGGTATGCTTTAGATAGTTGCATACATTAGTTTTGTTTAGTTTTATTTTGTTTTGTTTAGTTTCTTGTTTTTCGTTTGAGAATATATATATATATATATATATATATATATATATATATATATATATATATATATATATATATATATATATATATATATATATATATATATATATATAAGGGATCAAGTAAGAAGAATAATTAAAATAAGAAGGGTAAGAAGTAATTCTAGCCACACATTTCAAATTAGGAGGGAAAATTTGAAGGAAAATGCATCCACTTTTGTAGGTGCATCTGAAATGTGTGGTTGTGGTTACTTCTTATCATTCCTATTTTAATTATTCTTCCTATTTGATCCTATATATATATATATATATATATATATATATATATATATATATATATATATATATATATATAATTGTCTTGTTAAGAAGGTGGGTTGGCATTTTTTTTATATCTTGTTCTTGGTTTGGTTCCTTAATAAATGTTGTCTTTCTAAAAAAAACCATTGAGTGTTAAATGGAACAGCACACTCTCAGTGTTTCACAGTGCATTATTTTGATCATGTTGCAAACTTGCATTATCTATGCTCTAAATATATTCAAAATGTTTTATGTTGTGCAAAAAGAACACTGTTGTTTATGACTTGAATCTTGCTTCTTATATTCAAAATGTTTTACAATTTATGCGAAACGAACAGATAATTTATATTAGAGAAATGACCACATAAATCATGATCAAGGTGAGAAAATACATACATCCATGAAGGTGATCTTTGAACCCAATCATACAACAAACATGATCATTAATTCAGTACCAAAGAGTTACAAACTGGCAACACAAACTCACATATTGCATCAGAACTTCCTTACAACTGGGATTGCATCGTGTTTACACTTTAAACTCGATAAAGACAAATATGATATGATGTTTCTGTGACCTGATAAAAGGTCCGAGGAGATACCTTATCATCCCTGTTGCGTTATTTAATGCTTCCAGATTTTTCAATTACTGGCGATTAATTAGATTCTTCCTGTGTATACTCATGAACTTGGCAACAAACTCTGCAGGGACAGAAGATGTTATTAGTTTCGTGCATTCATATGTCATTATGAAATATGAAATGCTATCAATTATATATAACCTTCTAACTTTAGTAAGGCACTGGTTCCAACCGGTAGTCTCTTTTCCTGTAGGAAAACATTGAACTTTTAGCCACACATTTTCCATAAAAGTAATTTATGGTGTAAAGGCAGGAAGTTACATAATAACCATGCCAATAATATAGTTCCCTTTTGACATTAGCTTCAACACCCTTAAGGAACTGTTCAATGAGTTTCTGCATAGTGGAAACATTGTAACATATAAATCAGAATTATGAGGGATCTTGAAATGATTAATTATGTGAAAAGTTGTCGCTTTACCAAAAGAATCAGTTTTGGATGAACAAATTCCACCAGAAGTTTCTGAAGCTTTCCACGTATTAAAAACAGCCTGATCGAAACACACACATAAATTTATTTATGGTACCAGGCATGAAAGTTAATAGAAAAAGTATTTGAAAATTAGAAACTTGCCTCTTATGTGATGGATCAGCTAAGATTTCTGCAGAAAGGTCAATAAGTACATCTTCCCATCCTATCGCAATTGGTTGATCTTCAACAAAAGGATAGCTGCATACATATATGACTTTTTTCATCCGATTACAAAAAATTTATTTGATAATAAAATCATAAAGATATCAGCATTACGTGTTCTCTTACTTGTGAGACTTGCAGGCTTCAAGAGCCATGATTGCTTTCCTTAAGTTCTGCTTGGATTTAGTGGCAATCTTTGAAGCAAATTTCATGGATAAATCAAAGTTCTCTTTTCTTGCTATCTGAATAAGAACTTCCATGATCTGAGATTATAAGACACAGTTATTAGATGGCACTATGACAGTTGGTGAATATAGCTCATGAGTATTCACTGTGTCTAACTTAATGCTCGAATATACAAGTTCAAGCTTCCAAAAAAATAAATGACAAATTCAGAGTTGGAAAAATGAGAGGGCTGGGTAACGAGTCAAAACACGCCGAATTGAAGTGCCACACCAAGTACTATTCAAATTTTTGCAGTCACATTTAGCACATCAATGCGGTGTACGATTCACATTTTACCAATATATGCTACACACTGAATTCAACTATTTCTGCAACATGCTTACTGGTTCTTACTAAGGTATGCAATTCGTTGTGTCAAATGGCTCAAAATTGCATAAAACGAAAAAGTAAGTATATTGCATTAAATGGTTAAAATATGTAAATGCGTATATGGGTAAAATGTGACTAATTTTGATGTGCTAAATATGACAGCAAAAAGTATTTTTTAACATTGACTAACTTTTTTTAATATAGTGATTTGGGAGTTTTTATGCATTTGGATAAACTTCAGATAAATTTCAACCTGTTTCCCCATTTTGACCCGTATTCTGTTTAATTTAATCTTAAAAATTCAACCGGGTACAGATAAAATATAACCCAAAACTTGCCACCTCGAGACAAAATATATAGGCACATACTTCATGAGTTACAGGAGCATCAAGCTTGATAATATGGCACCGACTTTTCACCGGTTCGAGAATCTCAACATCATCCTCGCAACATAGGACCAGTTTACAAACATCTGAATAGCAATCAATAATCCACTTAATCAAGTGCTGGATGCTCTCAGCAGCTTTGTCAACATCATAAAGGACCATCACTGTAACAAGACAACGAGAACACTAGGTTCAAATTTAAAGTTAAACCTTCTAGAAATATATTTAAAACTTTCAAATGAATAAACCTGTATAATCCGGCTTCAAATTAACTGTGCTGATCTCAGGCGCAATTGAGTGGTTGTTACTTATTTGCTTTACTGAAGCCATAAGAGCATATCTAGCATTAGCTTCCAAATGCACATTAAGCTCTACGTGGTGACAACTTGAGGTTATAGGAACAGCTACTTGAGTCAGCTTTGCTTCCTAATAACATAACGATATGATATATAATCATGTGAATAGAAATTTGATGATAATTTACGTATGGATGGTGTAGCATCACAGTGGAGATTAAGTATCAGTCACAAGGATTTCCTTTTTGAAATGGAAAAACTGAAGTTGCTAGAGGGGGAATTTTAAACATCATTTCGGTATAAAGTGATAAGACATTTGAAAAGACTTATCATATCTGATATACCTGAATCTCGAAGTATCTTAATTCATGAGTGATCTGCAAAAATAGACCAATTTAAGTACACAAATTATAAAAGATATATATCGTTGCACTTAATGAAAGTTAATTACATTCCGGGCAGCATCTCCATATATTTCACGAAGTAGAGCCATCGTCAACGCTTTCCTCCCTGACCCTTGAGGTCCCTTCAAAAGAATGTGTGGAAATATATCTTGGGATGCCTAAAAATGAAACACGTTAACAATCTATAAGAAACCAATTACTTGTATAAGACTAAAGATTTAAACCCTTAAGACACTTAAATTACCAGTTGTTGAAGTTGCAGTGCTTCTTGTTTATGACACGTGAACCCGTTCAACGAAGAAGGCTGATGCTTATCAGCCCAAAATTGTCTTATACTCTCGTTGACAAAAGCCTTTTCAATAAATGAAGCTTCATCAAATGCTCTGGCTCTTTCGGGAGACTTCTTACTGGAACGACAAGATCCTTTCCCTATACAAGAAAACCAGGCATCCGTTTGACTTTTCCGCCTATTTGCAGCAAATTTCCATGAACTCCCAGTTGACTTCGTGCTCACATCACTTATATTACTACTTTGCCTACTTACAACTGAGCTCGAAATAGTAGTTGTATGTGTTAACATACTACTAGAAGAGATACCAATACCATTAGTATTATTACTATTAGTATTATAATTAGGAACAGGATTTGATTTATAACGCTGAACCGGAGCAGGTGTCTTAATCTTCTGTGCTGACAAAGCTGCATAATCTTTAGAAAAAAATATATCACCTCCCGGAAGAGAATCAGTACTATCGAAAACTGGACCTTGTCGTGCTGGACTCTTAGCCAACTTAGCATTTGCCACCATCTCATTAATCTCACCAACAGAAGGAACATTCCTATGGTTACTTCTACGTGATGGAGGTGTTCTACTTCTTTCCTCTCTACGTTTCACACGTTGATCCTTATCCCTTGGTCTTAACCTAGGTGCTGACAACGTTCTATTGTAATCAGGCTTCTGAGTCTCACGATAACTTTCATTATTGGAATCTCTAGCTTTGAAAGGCGAAACATGCCTCCTACGTTCAGATTTAGAGAACGGACTAATATTTCTCCCCGGTGGAAGAGGAAGTGGGCCTAGAGTAGGTGACTTCGGATTCCCATCATCTCTACGAGTCTTATACGGAGACTTGCTATGTCTCCTTGGTGGTGGAAGCCCTTCAGGATCAAACTTTGAGGAATGTCTTCGTGCAAGTCTTGGCCCATTCAAGTTCCTAACTTCATCAACACTCGCCTCCGTTATCTTTTTATTAAACTCAATCCAATTCGCTTCTTGTAACTCCGTCTCAGTATCAGACGGCTCATACCCACTTCGTCCTTGCTTCATAACCGATAACGAATGCTTTTGCAGCCCTCTACCATACGATATCGGACTCTCCATATCCAAACACCAAATAATCTAAACTCTAACAAACAGAATGGTTACAAAATAATCTGGTTAAGGAATATTATTATGCGCGCAACAAGAAAATGATAAAATCAACAACAGCAAAAGACCAGATGTCGAAACAAGTATTGGGTTTCGATGCGAAGAAATGTCGTTTATCATGACAGAAATACAGGTAAAATCGATGTCTACCAAGTATAAACATCGTTGAAGACAATGTTTTAAAATTTAACACAGTGAAAGTGAATATGCTATGTGCCGTTTACAAGGTTAATTTGCATAGGTAAAGATTGTTTATTTTTTTTAATAAATACGTTTGTTGTCTGTTAATAGCTGTTGGAAACAAAGTTATTATCGTTCGCGCCAAAACTTAGGCTAACGGTTTTGTCACTCTCTTTGAAAGCTGTTCGTTGTCGGATATATATAGGTATTAAAAAATAGTAACATGTTGGGTTAATATGTCAAATATGCCACTTGAAAATATTCTAGTAATTACGAGGTAACAAGTTAATTTCTTTCTCATTTTAGTACATGCGTTTCAGTTCATTTTTTACTTAGATGTACGTGGTGGTTTGACCGGGGTATCCCAATGACGGTTTCCTACCATTCCCTTGATCACTTCTATTCTAAGATGTGTAGTTAGTGAGGTTTGAATATGAGGCATCTTGTGAGGACGTCCGAGTGCCTAACAACTTAGCCACCATCATGATGGTTCATCTACGATGTTATAAAACGTCACACTAAACTTATACATAACATTTGCACATCAACGTTTTATAAACTTGCATTATTCTTTATGAAGTTGTGAAATGCTAAAAATATTAGACCACCCAATTGTTTTTTAGAAATCTATCCATATATATATATATATATATATATATATATATATATATATATATATATATATATATATATATATATATATATATATATATATATACCTACTATTCTCTCTTCTATAGACTTTAGAGTTGATTGTGATTACTCGTTCGAATTTAATCTGTTCAATTTTCTTAATGCATAAGAGATGAGATCAACATATATGACAAACTTTTAAAAATTAAATGGCCAAATATTTGCCTTTCACTTTTTCATTATAAAAAAAAAAAACGCCATTTTCCATCTTGTTTTAAAAACTAGATGAATACTAGCGCAAAACGGCGGTGGAGCGGTAAATAATAATACTTGCGAAATCGTGATTCTGTTTTGACTTTTGATGCAAAACGCAGGTTTTTTGAAATACAAAACGTGTTTTTATTTTTCTTTTTATTATTCTTTTTTTTTAAAATTAATAAAGTGTGTGTTTTTGAAAAGTTGTCAAGTTTAAAATTGCTCAACAAAAATACATAATTTAAGTTGCCAAGCTTTAAAAAGTTGTCAAGTTTAAGGGATGCATAGGGGTACTTTAGGCAAACTACATTAATTTAAGTTTAAAGATATCGTGATTCAAATTTCAAGAAAAGAAAAACACTCTTTATAAATAGCAGAGATAACTTATCTTTTAAATGATAAATTTTCAACCCTACGAACAATACATTATTGCGACGAGAATTGTTTTATCTCACTTCGATATACTTTTGACGATTTTTCTTTCAAGCTTTATCTTTTACTGTTTAATTTTTCGCCCAGAAAAATCACAAATAATTTGTTATTTTAAAAGTCAAGTGTGATTTGTAAGATCAAACATTTGTTATTTTAAAAATCCAATGTGATTTTATAAATGACATGTGATTTTTAAAAGGATTTTTCTAACTTGTGCCCTAGGGGCACAAGTTAAGCACACTAAAAGACAGCGGGGTCCCACAGAAAAGAACATAGTGATCTACGAAACTGTACTTTTCTGTGGATCCCTATGTCCTTTTTTGTGGGGTCCCGTTATCTTTTAGTTTGCTTAACTTGTGCCTCTAGGACACAAGTTAGACAAACCCTTTTTAAAATATCAAATTAACTGTGATTTTACGAATCACATGTGATTTTTTTAAAAGAAATTTCAACACTATAATAATAATAATAATAATAATAATAACTTGAAAAAAAAGTCCGTTGAAAATATATAAAAACACCCATCTATAGAAAAATTATTTAATTCTTATCGCGATGATATAATTTGTTTCGCATGACGATTAACGGTTGTGAGGTATTTAACTTTTAAAAATAAAGATGAAAGTAAGGATTTTTTTTATTTAATTTTTTTTTTCTTTTTTTGTTGATCATAATGATTGGTTATGATTCGTTAATTTGATCTTTAGAGAATTTGTGAAGACTAATACATAAAGGCTCATAACTTTGAAGCTCGGTTGAAATATGACTAGGGTTGGCAACGGGGCGAGGATTATCGGGGATTGGATTTACCATCCCCATCCCCGTTACTCACTCCCCATCTCTATCCCCGCCTCTATCCCCATCGGGGAATCGTTTTACATCCCCATCCCCATCCCCAATGGGGATCGGGGATCCCCACGGGGATTTGAGGATTTTCCGGCATTATAAATTGAGCATAAAAATTACATAAGTAATCGAAATTATAAAGAAACTGATCTATAAATGTCTTGAAAAGCATACATCATACATAGTTGGATTAATTAAAATGTCATTCAACTTTAAAATATCGTAAATGCTTAAACATCACATATAATACAAAAATAAACAGTATCGAATGTGTGTATTCGGACAAAATATTGGTAGAATAATATGTAGTTAGTGCTTAACATTTTTAAAGTATTTGATCAACTAAATATCATATATACAGACATATATACTTTAATTATAATACTTGTCACTATTCACTAACATATACATATACAAGTATATGTAGTATTAATATACATATAACTTATACAGTGTATACTTATACATTAAAAGTTCGGGTTCGGGTTTGGGGTCGGGGATTTTTGTTATCCCCATCCCCGCCCCCATCCCAGGTTTTATAATTCGGGGATTCCCTGTCCCCATACCCATCCCTGGTCAACTCGGGGATTCCCCAGTCAAATCAGATTTGGTAAACATCTAAAATCTTGGATAAAATTGAAACATGTCACATGAATTAAAGGTCAAGAAAAATGGAAGAATTCATGACACGGGGGAAAACCAATAGTTTCAAATTGAATACTGAATAATTAGTTTGAGTATAATATAAATAATGTTAAATGATTAAACATGATTGGCCTAACATAAACCATGATAATACTAAATACTAATCAACTAACAACCCCTCGCTGTTGGAACGGGAGGATGCGGAACACTCAAACTGGTGCAAAACTCATCAAATAGGGTAGATGGAAGATCCTTAGTAAAAACATCAGCATACTGATAACGTGAAGGAACATGCAAAATACGAGCATGTCCTATAGCCACCAGATCTCGGACAAAGTGAATGTCAATCTCAATATGCATTGTGCATTAATGTTGCACGGGATTAGAAGATAAATAAACTACACTTACATTATCACAATAAACAATAGTAGCACATTGTAGAGGAGAGTGAAGCTCTCGAAGAAGATTCCGCAACCAGGACATTTCAGCCACTGTGTTGGCAACACAACGATACTAAGCCTCAACACTAGAACGTGACAGAGTGTACTGCCTCTTAGATGACCAAGACAGTAAATTGTTGCCAAGGAAAACACAATAACCTGAAGTAGAATGATGTGTAGTTGGGCAGCCTACCCAACCAGCACTTGAATTGGCAACTAAAGAAAATGTCAAGGAAGAATACAACTGAAGACCATAATCCAAAGTGTCGCGAACATAACGTAAGATCCACTTAAGAGCAGCAAGATGAGGCTCCCAAGGATCATGCATATAGAGACAAACCTGCTGAACCACATAAGACAAATCAGGTCTAGTGAAGGTGAGATACTGTAAAGCCCCAGCAAGGCTCCTATAAATGTCTCATTGTAATCAACACCTACTTGTTGATTGTTCCCATTAGCGACAAGATGAGCCTTGTACCTACTTAAAGATCCATCTGCAAAAAACTTGTGCTTAAACAACCACATGGAACGAACAATGTTCGCGTTAGGTGGTCGTGGCACAAGAACCAAGTTTTATTTTTAATTAAAGCAATGTATTCGTCAAGCATAGCACGTTGCCAATTAGCATCTTTGATTGCGAGAGTGTATGATTTCGGAATGGGATAAATGGTGGACACATGACAATTATAACGCGAGTTCTTTTTTATTAGTACCAACATGAAAATATGCGACCATGGGATGAGTTGAGGTTTGGTTTGGATGATTATTAGGCGCGATTGTATTAGGCATAGGAGGAGGAGGTGGGTTGGGCTGTAAAAGTGGTGTTGGGTCTGTAGTAACCGGTGTGATGTTTGGGTCGGTGGTAGAAGGGACATGAGTAGTTGGGTAGGGAGTAACTGGTGTGGAGAGTAGGCTGGTGGTATGAGGGAGGGGAGCTTGGCCGGTGGTTTGTTGATTACATCAAATAAGAACTAAATATATGCATCATTTATCACATTTATATTGCCTCTTTTATGTTATTTATATGGGAATTGGTACTTAATCGTTTACTTTTGTTAATCTCAGTAAATATTGGAGAAATTGGAGAAAGTTAAGGAAAAGGACGTATTTTGGACTTAAACGAAGAGATTCGAGAAGGTCCACTGTTTAGACCATCGATACACAATCCGTGACACTATTTGAACTCATATGGCATATATACTTATAAGAATACGTCATATATGTGCTTTAGACAAAAATAAGAGAAGAAACGAAGCCAAAAGATGAAATCAAGATTACATGATGATACTCGAAGATGTTTTAGTATTTTGACCATAATTTCTTCATCTTGATTGTGTTTTAGTTGATTTAAGCAGCCACATGAAGAGAAAAAGGAAATCTACATGTTCCAGAGGTCAATACGGCATATTGGATGGATGGATATGCTATATTGGCAATACACCATATTGGGGACTTTGAATACGGCGTATCGATTAGTTTCAGACTTAAAGGCTATGTTTACTTTTGAATACGGCGTATTGGACCCTCCCAATACGGTCCCAATACGCTGTATCAACCCCAGATCCAGAAAATATAAATAGAAGACCCATTAACAACTTAGGGAATCATTGGGGACCCTCGGGATCATTCCTAGGCGTCCGAAAACATCTCCAAACAGCAAAAGACCCATATTGAAGACCAAATCATCCTTGAAGAACATCTCTAATCATTGTTACATAGATTAATCATTAGGTTAGCGTATCGTATTTACTATGTTTCATACTTTATACGTTGTGATTATGTTTATGAACTTTGTTACTAAGATTATGGGCTAACACCCTTAGGTGTTAGCCAAGTTTATGAAGATTATATGTTTTTGATTTGTTTTACATCGATTACTAGTTTACCTTGTTGGATATTATTTATGTTTATCACCTATGCTTGTTTATTTACTTGTTCTTGGTCATCTTGTAACTGGATTTTTGGAATATAGCCTAAAATTATGTAACTTAACTGGCGGCAATAGTGGTTATTTGAATTATAAACCTTAGATCTGAATCATGGTAATTGAATGTAGGAAACCATCTGTATCGGTCCTAACTTAGGAATACTAAGCCTGCAAGAGTCCCTAAGTAGGTTCCTTTAACGTGACTAGTGCGCGTGATGCTATTATGTAGATGATTACAAGAATGAGGCAAATAAGTTAGTAAAACCAGTTAGAAGTTTAGGTTGCATTTATGTCACCTCAGATAGATTATAAATAGTAGTTGAAGTACTTTATGCGATCTTCGTTAATGGTGACAATATTAACCCTCGTAAGAGCTTTAGATTAAATAGTAGTTGAAGTACTTTATGCGATCTTCGTTAATGCGATCTTCATTAGCAAATCACCAACGAGGTTCTGTACCTAACTGGAATCATTGCACTCATAAAACATAGTGATAACACGTAATTGGATTACACTTGGCTAGAACGTTCTTCCTATCTTTATTTAGTATCTTCTTACTTCTATTGTTTGTTTTATGCGTATTTAGTTTATTTACTTGCTTTATTGGTTTATTAGTAACCAAATTCGTGCCAGTCTCTCAGGTTGAACCCACATTTGCGTTAGTTTAGGATAACATAGTAGAGTAGAATACCCTTAGAATTAGTATATTAGAAATTCACTCATAACGAATGACTTGTACTTATCCAACTAGCTACATTGATTGGGTCCACTTCCCGTTAGTGTTAGTTTATAGGTTAGTTTGGCAAAATATAAATAGTAAAACTTGGTATAAAATATATAGACCTATTAGAACAAATCAGTTGTACATGTGGTGTTGGGCCGATATGAACTGGTGTGGTGGTTAGGCCAGTTGTATTTAGTTTAGGGGTTGGTTGTTTGAGAATATGGCGAGCAATAAGGTTTGGAGCGTTGTCGAGAAAGGCGTATGAAGGGGCATCATTATGTGTGACAGACCCGAATGGAAAAATGGTATCATCAAAGGTAACATTACAAGAAATGATGATTTTGTTAGTGAAAAAGTTAAGGAAACGAAATCCGCAGTGGTTTGATGGGTAGCGAATAAAAATACATGGAGTGGAGCATGGGCCAAGTTTATGGTTGGTGTCAATATGAGCATAACACAAACAACCATAGACACGCAAACACGTGTAGTTGGGTTTTGTGTTACATAAGCGAAAGTGAGGTGTATTGTTATTTATGGCGGTGGATGGTAAAATTTTTAAGAGGTAGGTGGCCATGTGAAGGGCTTCGACCCATAAATGAGGTGGAAGATGGGCCTGGAAAAGTAAGGTACGGATAAGGTTGTTATTGTCTGAATCATACATTCGGATTTACCCTTTTTTTTAGATGTACGGGGACATGAGAAACGTGTATGGATGTTGTGTTTGGTAAATAATCGATGAAAGATGGTGTTATCAAACTCACCACCATGGTTACATTGAAAAGCTTTAATTTCTTTATTAAATTGAGCTTTTACAAGATAACGAATTTCAACAAACTTAGCAAAAGTATCAGATTTGTTAAACAAAGGATATACCCACAAGTAATGAGAATAATGGTCAAAAAATAACATAGTATTTAATACCGCTTTGACTCGGAAGTGAGAAAGTCCACAAATCCGAATGCACAATATAAAATCAAAATTAACTAAAGTATTGGAAACAGAAAATGGAAGCTTTTCAAACTTAGCAAAAGTACCATATTTGTTAAACAAAAGATATACCTACAACTAATGAGAATAATGGTCTAAAAAATAACATAGTATTTAATACCGCTTTGACTCGGAAGTGGGGAAGTCCACAAATCCGAATGCACAATATCAAAATCAAAATTAACTACACTATTGGAAATAGAAAATGGAAGCCTAACATGCTTGCCAAGTTGACAAGCATGAAAAATATGAGGAGACTTCACTTAATTACACAAAATAACATTATTGGAAATTAAAGAATGTAGCCCTTCATTTCTCGAATGTTTTAGTCGTTAGTGCCATGTGTGATGACTAGCAAGAAAAGCTTGTGGGTAGGATATAGGCATGCTCACAGGATACAGGTTTATGGTGCTATCACAACGTATGAGAATTTGCAGAGTCAAATAGTCTTTCACAGAAAAACCAAACTGTCAAATTCAATGGAATGTTTTTTTTTTTTTTTTTTTTTTTTTTTTTTTTAACATATGAGAAGTAATTAAAACATTATGAAGGTGAAGAGGACAGTGAGGATTAGGCAACATGCGATGACCCGTGTTAGTGATGGATATGGATTTACCGTCACCAACAAAGACAGACGGACAAATACTTTTATTACAAATAGTATTAAGATTATTTGCATTTGAATTTAAATGAGATGACGCACCTTTTTGTTCCAACCTGCATCGCCATAATTTTGAAGAGTCGAGGTGCTAAAGACATGCGGGAGTAACGTGTCATGTCCACTGTATGCCATGTACTGATTTTGTTTGTAATGGTTGTTGCTTCTGTATGGAATTATGTTGGACTGAAGAGGCCAGGTGGGCATGCAAAATATGATGGGCTTTGATGTAGTTGATAGGGGTGTTCATGCGTCGGGTAATAAACCGAATAAACCGAAAACCGGACCGATTTTTTTTTAACCAAACAACCCGAACTGAATAAACCGATTAACCGAGAACCAAACAGATGAACACCCTTAGTAGTTGATGCAACAACCTATATTGGTGTAAAAGACTTTGTTGGGCTTGTGCCATCTGAAGTAATTGGCCTTGGTTTAGACTTTGAACTCCATTCCCAGAAGTAAAGTGACCGGTAGATGAAGTATTAAGAGACCAAGATGAACAAAACTCAGCGATTGTAAACAAAGTGAATAAAAAAATGACACCAGTAATTAATTGGTATGTAAACGGCAGCAATTAAAATTCTACCGTGGATGAAGACGAAAACGAAAAGTAAACAAATCTGTATGACGTCAACAACCATGCACACTATATTCAAATCGAATTTCAATAGTGAGGATGCGAAAGTCGTCCAAATCGAAATTAGCAGCTGAAGAAAGTTGTATTCATTCATTTATTTATTATTATTATTTTTAGGGTTTTTGCGTTGGTACCATGAAGAGTTGTGTAATTTCCTTAACTAATTAAATAATTAGTTTGAATATAATATAATAATGCAAAATAATCAAACGGGCTTGGCTCAATACTAACAATGATAATACTAAATACTAATCCACCGACACAAATGTGTAAATTACATATAAGTCAAAATACAAGAACATAAAACATAACATAGATGATCATTGCAATAGTAAAAACAGATATTTTAAGCAAGTGTAGTAAAATACTCATCAACAGAGGTGAACTTATACTCGGGATAGAGCTCACTAGCCTCCACACCGAAAGAAGGCTCGATCTCAAAGTTTGTTAAATCTCCATTTATAAAAACAGAATGCATTATGGCCAATACAATGCTTAAGAGAAACGACGGAGCCTCTGCAATACAAGTTACATACAGTATATAAGTGTTTTGAACTATTAAAATGATGTACATGGATTTTTGCGATCAGACTCACCTTGGATGTTTTTTACAAGTTGCTCTTCAGACACATATGTTTTCTCAAGGGTCTTTCCGATTTTGCTTTCCCATATGGAAACAATTTCATTAAAAGACACTGTATTACCCGAAGGTCTGAAGATCAATGTCTTATTTAAGGTACGTGGGTCGTCGACTGCTTTGATAGTCACTGAAGCTATATCCTCTTCTTTGACAAAAACAGCTGCATAAAAATTAGCAGATAATGTATTAAGCGAGTTGTCACGTTTGCATAATTATTAGCAAGTGTACATTTTGAATTAAAGAGTGTACCTTTCGGGGTTCCGTCCCCATAGATGTTAAGTTTTTCTCTAGGGGGGGTGTCAATGTCCAATTGACACACAGTTGATAAAAAGTACCCTGCAAAACTGTTGCAAGATACAAAAGTGTGTGGGATTTTAGCTGCTTCAACTGCTCTACGAATTGCAGTCTTTCCCTTAAACACACTCTTGACTGGCTCGATCGCATTCACATGATCGACGTCTAAAGTGAATTCTGAAGGTAGAAATCTCTGTAATGAATATTGAAAAGTACATTTTAATCATTTCAAGTTAATTTTTGTTATAATATACATCTAATGGCTTCTCGAACGTGATTTTACATTTTAGCATCTTCAATATGTATTGGTTTGTTTAGAACTTATATTCTAATTTAAATTCAAGTTGAATGGCATATATGCTTTCATACACTGGATCTTCAATATCTTAAAATGTTAAAAGCCCCCGCAACTTGTCGTTTTAAATTTTATAGCACTATATAGTCTAACACGTACTAAAAGAAAATGTTATGTTCTCTCTAGATTATGTTATTTATTTATTTAACACATTATCTTGAAGCGATCTTCATAGGGAAACAATTATTTTAGGGCATAATAATTGAGCCAGGTTTATCTTCCATTATTTGAAAAGCACACGAAAGGTACATTGCCGTTTTCAACTTTTATATCACTATAGTCTAACAAATAGAAGAAAAGAAAATGTTATGTCATTGTCCATCTTCATGCAATTTCTTTTGAAACTATCTATAACTATACGTAGTATTTTTTATATATCCATTTTTCTTCATTAACTTGTTCCAAGTCAATTATCCATTATTAAATAAATAAATATAATCTGGTGTAATGATGTAACTAACAATAGCTTTGTCTTTTTAGACTATGTTTTTTTATTTTTTTATTGAAGCAAGTTATTTCAAAGCGAATTTTTTAAGGAAACAATTATTTTTTAAGACATAAAGATTTTGAGCCAGTTACATTATCTTCCATTATTTGAAAAGCACATGAAAGGTACATTGTCGTTTTCAACTATAGTCTAACAAATAAAAGAAAATTTTATGTCATTTTCCATCTTCGTGCAATTTCTTTTGAAACTATATTTTTTATAAAATGTTACCTTAACATTTCCGGCTTCTTTAATGGCTGCAATCAACTTAACTTGGTCAGCAACCAATTCTCCACCAACTGTGGATATGACAACGTCAACTTGCTTGATAGCATTCACCAAACTAGCATGATCATGGATGTTGCCCTAAAATAATCATACAAAAAATAAATAAAAAATAACATAAATTTCCCTTTGAGATAAAACAAGAATCTCGAAATTTATAGAGTAGGTTGCGTTGTCCTGCAAACACTGACAAGATACTTACAATAAGAAATTTGGCACCAAGGCTCGTAAAATTATCTATGAGCTTGGATTTCTCGGGGTGTTCGGTTGTGGTTTCTCTAACCAAAAGGAAAGTCAGGTGTCCGGACTTTAAACTTGCTTCCACAACGAATTTTCCGATATAACCAGTTCCTCCAATGATCAAGATCTTGCTTTTTTCTGCCATTAAAATGTTAGTTTAGAAATAAGTTGTTGAAAATGGGTTGAATGAGGGAGAAAAAGGAGGTTTGGGTGATGACTTAATATGGAATAGATTTGGGACTTGGTGGAATTTATGACTTGGTGGAATTTATATTTTATATCATGTGTGATTATTTAAATTAGGGATGCGTTTAGTTCGGTTCCTAGAAATAGCAATTGTGTATGTCACTGACGTTGTCACAATGGAATTGAAAGTTGACTTTGACACAGAGGAATACAAATTTGACTAAGTACACAGGGATACCTTTTATTTATTTTATTTATTTAGATATTTTTTTTACTAAAAATATGAAATTGAGAAAAAAAAATTAAAATATTAAGTTTGATAAGTCAAAAATAGTTTAAAAAAAATGCAGAAAATCGTAAAAAATTGTCATCCTATTAATAAAATAGGTAAAAAATTTTAAAAAATAAATAAAAAATAATAAAAAAAAAAACTGAAAATATAAAGTTAGATAAAAAAAAAACAAAAAAAAAACAAAAACAAACAAAAAAAAAAAACAAAAAAGATACGAAACAAAAATTACCAAAAATTATATTGTCTTGTAAATAAAATTATCTTGTCCTATAAATAAATAGGGGGGGGGGGGGGGGGGGGCATAAAGGAAGAAAACATATACAAAGTTTGTTGTTTGATGTTATCGCAACCTTCAAGAATAATTAGCAATTTATACGGTATTAGTTAAAACAAGTAAATTTGGCTGTCGCACATTGCGTCGGAGCCAATTTAATTCTAATATTTGTGGAGTGGAGCTATATATATATATATATATATATATATATATATATATATATATATATATATATATATATATATATATATTTCTTGTCACAAATATAAAAGCATGGGTTTGATATTTTGTGTTCGTTTAATGTCGTGCTTGGTTATTTTAAAATTAAAAAGTTCGTACAATATTTTTGAAATGAAAAGAACGCTTAACACTAAGGACGGAAATAAAATTGTTGACGTTAACTTAGTTGATAATATTAGTACATTTACATTATATATTAATGGTATATTATACATCAAATGTAAGCTATCGTACGGCTCGAATGGATCCCGAACAGATGTAATAGTTTTTATTCCATTGGCTGCAAAGTTAAGTGAAAAAAGATAATTGGTCTAAGAGATTATTGAGATAAATGATGGCGACGATGATTGTCATAGAGCTGCTATTATCAGCATCCCCATCATTTAGCGCAACAATCTCTTGAAGCACTTATTTTTTCCCCTTACAGCCAAGAGAACAATAAGTATTACAGAAGTTCATGTGTTATATAAAAATCCGAAGACACTTGAATAAGATGTTTCGGCTATGGGAAGGTGCAGATATACGTAGAAAGGAAGCATCTTCTTTGTTTTGTTAAATCTGAAATAACTACAGTTTCATATTTTCAAGTCACCTTTAAAGCCACAGTCTATTATAAATTAAATAGTATCACAATAAATGCTAAACTTTTAAAGATATAACAAAATGATTATGGTTATAGATTATGAAAGCTATATATTATGAACATGCATGTGTGCATGAATGACATTTAGAAGTACAAACCTGCATAACTGCTCGTCTTTTTGGTTGAGTGTCATTCAATGGGTACCCAAGTATCCAAGATATTTTCATGACGTTTGTAGCACATTCCTTTATCTACGTCAATTGTTGGGTTGAGTACAACCCATGTTCTTCTGTTAGACGTTCTAACAGTGTGACGTTAGATAAGTCATCCGAGGCCTTCATATAAATATAAATTAGTTAACAAATGTCAAATGCAAGATTTAGAAAAAAAAAAAATCAATCTCATAATGGCCATCGATGCACTGGTACTTTGCCTTCAATTTTCTTTAATATTTTTTTGACATTTCTTTTGCATCCATGGTAGTGGATGTGCACCTTTAGTGCACAGGCCTTGTTTATACTAAACAAAAAACATAATAATAATAATAATAATAATAATAATAATAATAATAATAAACTGAACTAACAAAAAAGAGTCTGCAGGAAAATTATAACGTTAGTTAGAAGATAATGCGTAATAAACAACATTAAAGTTTACTTAATTTGAAAACTTACGAAGATACAGAGTCTTCTCGCTGTTGGATTATTTATTTATTTTTTTTGTTTCCCACATTTCTTTAAATAACCATGGTGCACACGTACAAATGTTCTTAAACATTGAGTCCAAGATGACAATAAACTCAAGCCCATTTGATGTTGCATGGCTTTGATTAAAAAAAATAAAAATACCTAGCAGTGCTTAAGGAATCAAGTAGCAATCATGACTGCAAATCATATAAATTCAATTTACAACTACGAATGATATACAACATATACATATCATATACAATATTTCTAAGAATGTGTACACAACAATGAATCATCAATATTATCTTTTTGGAGCAATACTAAATGGCATCGTTTCTAAAGAGAAAAAACTAAAACAACATTGTATACAACCAAGGTGTGGCTCAAATTTGTAACCAATCGAAAAGGCAAGATCAATTCGCCATGGCTACAGACTGGATAAGTTGTCTTGCCAAAATATGGTTAACCTCAGCTTTGCTCGAACCCATTAACACAAATTCAAATTCTATCATCACATCTTCGTGACAACCGAATTTAATTAGATAATAGATAAAATGATTCTGTTTCTAAAGGGAAATAAACTAAAAAATCGTAATTTAAAACCAAGGTGAGGCTCATATTTGTAAACACTTGAAAAAGCATGATCAATCTGCCATGGCTCTAGCCTTGGTAAGTTGCCCTGCTAAGATACAAATAATATCATTTTTTTTCTTGAATCCATTAACACAAATTCAATGGCTATCATCACTGCCTCTTATAACCAATTACTCTTTTATACACTTATGGTACTCTGTTACACATTTACCATGAGAAACGATGTCGTGTGTGTGAAATTGTGTTCTTGGTGGTAAATATGAGCACCATCTAGAACATACAAAAGAGAGCAAAACAAGAATTAGGGTTTTTTAGGTCTGATCCTAGATACCCGGTATATATCCAGTTAGAAAACCCTAATAGGTCGATCCTATGTGATCAACACCTACAAACCGTAAGTTAAATCCAAGGGTGATAAAACCCTAGTTGTTAGAAAAAGCAAAAACCCTAAAACCCTAATAACACAAAATCGACTAAACTGCGCACAACCAAAATTAAACTTTTAATTTTTGTAAGAATACATGCAATTACTAAGAACCATATAACTAGGTTAAATATGATTAGGGTGGCTCTGATACCAATATAGGATTTTAGCGGTTATTTGCATCACCGATAAAATATGCAGCAGCAGAAGTAAACACATAATCGTCATGCAACCAAGACCCTAATAGTCAGATCTTTCTAAATATGGATATAACCTAATCTTAACATATATTAAAGGTGCTTATAGAAGAATTAATTGTTTCCTGCATTTGTGTAAGCTTTTAAATCAATCATGCTTGCGAGTTCACCTTCTTCTTGCTAGATCAATTAGTTTAGGGTTTTCAGAATGAAAACCAAACTTGGATCGCGATAGGTTTCAACCAATATTGCACGAGTAGAACTACAGCTTCAAACCTATATAAGTTAGGCAAGTATGAAGCCAGGGTAACACTAATCGACTAGAAGTCGATTAGTGAAGTTGACTTTGGTCGGCTTGAAGATCGATCGAGGGTAAAACCCTCCTTGATCGATCGGGCATTTAAGGGAGGAGAGGGGAAAGCTTTTTATGGTTTGATTGTGAGTTATAAGGATCCCATGAATTCCCTTTGTATTTATAGGATACAAGAGAAGATTTTAGAGGCATTTACTTGTCCAAGAAGTAGGTAAGTTTGACATGAAGTCAAACTCTTCCCCTATTAGGGTGTTCAGCCGACCTCACCACCATAAACCTTCGAGTTTGTGGTTTTTACTTTTGTTACCCTTAATATTTATCCCAGATAAATATTATACTTTAAGTACTTAATAATTAAATACTACCATATTTTCATTTCCTTGCTACTCTCATCTCATTTCGTAATTCGTTTCTTATTTCCGCTTGCATGTTTTGTTTAGTGTGCATTGGTGTGACTCTTCGGCATTTATGTGAAAACCAAATATGAAAGATTTCGTTGTGCCTTTGCAAATAATCCCTTAAGCTCAACAAAACCAACAGTTGAAACCAAGAATCCACGTATTTAGCAACGCTTCCAAGCAAAACCCAATTTTCAAAATTTGGCTCGTGATATTCTCCCACCACTAATTCATGCATGTCCTCGTGCATGGTCATTCGCCCGAAAGACTTCTCTCAAATAATTTGGCTTTTCTCCGACTTCATAGCTTAAAGGGACATCCGGCTTTCAACTCTTTGGATCCCAGGGTGCAGCGACTACAGTATATTTTGGATTAGTCCATTACTCATTCTGGAGACCTACAATCCAGCATGCAGCGACTGTCATCTCCATTTGGATTTGTCAATTACTCCATTGAATGTGACATTTTTTACTTAACACGACATCATGTTATTCTTAACAATATCCCGTGAGGCCTCTCCCACCATCTTTGCGCAACTAACACTTTTAAGAAATTTATGAGAGCGACATGAATGATTTCGTCCTACCTCAAACTCATCAGGGGAGCGGCCCCAACTCCATACGAGTGTAGTGCCATGTCGAGTGCTCTACTTGTGGCACGTACTATACTCTTACCGTTGGGGGTACTCCAACAAGACAAACAGGATAAATTAGGAACCCATGCATTCAGCAACGCTTCTAAGCACAACCCGACCCTTTAAATTTTGGCTCGTTACATTTCGCATAATCACGTATCCCTTTGAGTTTGATTATTCTTGATTGACTTTACAGATGATTGCATGCGATTGCTTGTTTGAATTTAATCTGCTCAATTTCCTGAATGCATAAAGGCTCATAACTTTGAAGGTTAAAATATGAAAACCCTATGAGTTGATAGGTAGTTAATTTGGATGAATGATATATTCAAATTGGTTAAAAATTTAATCGTGGCTATAAATTAAATGAAACATGCCAAATGAAATTGGAAAGTCAAAAAAGGTTGAAAAATTCACGAAAGGAGGGACAACCAATAGTTTCAAATGTGTAAATTACATATAAGATACAAGAACATAACACATAAGATAGATGATCATTAGTCATTACAATAGTAAAAGCGGATATTTTAAGCAATTGTAGCAAAATACTCATCAACAGAGGTGAACTTATGCTCGGGATAGAGCTCACTAGCCTCCACGCCGAAAGAAGGCTCAATCTCAAAGTTTGTTACATCTCCATTTATGAAAATAGAATGCATTAGGGCCAATTCAATGCTTAAGCCAAACGACGGAGCCTCTGCAATACAAGTCACATAGAGTATATAAGTGTTCTGAACTATTAAAATGATGTACAATTGTGAATTGTACATGGATTTTTTGGGTCAAACTCACCTTGGATGCCTTTTAGTAGTTGCTCTTTTGACACATATGTTTTCTCAAGGGTCTTTCCGATTTTGCTTTCCCATATGGAAACCATTTCATTAAAAGACACTGTATTGCCTGAAGGTCTGAAGATCAATATCTTATTTAAGGTACATGGATCGTCGACTGCTTTGATGGTCACTGAAGCAATATCCTCTTCTTTGACAAAAACAGCTAGATAAAAATTACGAGATAACATATTAAGCGAGCTGTCACGTTTGCAATAGCAATTGTATATTATGAATTAAAGAACGTACCTTTCGGGGTTCCATCCCCAAAGATGTTAAGTTTTTCTCTAGGGGCAATGTCAATGTCCAATTGACATACAGTTGGTAGAAAGTACCCTGCAAAACCGTTGCAAGCTACAAAAGTATGTGGGATTTTAGCTTCTTCGATTGCCCTACGAATTGCAATCTTTCCCTTATACATGCTCTTGACTGGCTCGATCGCATTCACATGATCAACATCGGTTCCAAATTCCGAAGGTAGAAATCTCTGTATTGAATATTGGATAGTACACTTTAATCATCTCATGTTAATTTTTTGTTTTAAGAGTTAATTACATAAATGGTCACCGTGGTTTGTCCATTTTTTCACATTTAGTCATTGAACTTTTTTTTTGGACATAAATGGTCACTGAAGTTTCAAATCGTTACAAATTCAGTCATTAAGATTTCAATTTCTTTACATAAATGGTCACTGTGGTTTGAAACTTCAGTGACAATTTATGTAACGAAATGGACTGAATTTGTAACGATTTGAAACTTCAATTACCATTTATGTCAAAAAAAAGTTCAGTAACTAAATGTGAAAAGATCAAAAAATGAACAACCACACTAACCATTTATGTAATTAACTCTTGTTTTAATATACATCTAATGACTTAAAGACAATGTTACGTCAATTTTTCTCCAACCTGATTGTAGCATCTTCAATAATAAAGAATTACAATTGATTATACATAAACTCGAGTTGAATGGCATATATGCTTTCATACACTGGATCTCAATATCTTAAAAGCCCCCTATCGAAAGGCACCTTGTCGTCGTTTTAAATTCCATAGCACTATAGTCTAACAAATACTAAAAGAATATGCTACGTCATTGCTTATTTCTCGTGTTTCTTGCTTTAGTAATCTATAAACATATTTTTATAAAGAAGTTACCTTAACATTTCCGGCTTCTTTAATGGCTGCAATCAACTTTACTTGATCAGCAACCAATTCTCCACCAACTGTGGATATGACAACGTCGACTTGCTTGATAGCATTCACCAAACTAGCATGATCATGGATGTTGCCCTAACATAATCAAAAAAAAAAAAAATAACGTGAATTTCCCTTTGAGATAAAACAAGAATCTCGAAATTTATAAATACTTACAATAAGAAGTTTGGCACCAAGACTTGTAAAATTGTCTAGAAGCTTGGATTTCTCGGGGTGTTTGGTTGTGGTTTCTCTAACCAAAAGGAAAGTCGGGTGTCCCAATTTTAAACTTGCCTCCACGACGAATTTTCCGATGTACCCGGTTCCTCCAATGATCAGGATCTTGCTTTTTTCTGCCATTGAGATATTGGTTAAAGACTAAGTTGTTGAAAATGGATTGAATGAGGGAGAAAAAGGATGTTTGGGTGGTGGCTTAATATGGAAAAGGATTTCGGAGTTGGTGGAATATATAGGACGCATGTGAGATTATTTAAATTACGGATGTGTTTAGTTTGGTTCCTAGAAATGGCAATTGTGTGACTGAGGTTGTCACAATGGAATTCAATGTTGACTTTGACACATTAGTTGAGGTCTTGAGGGATACAAATTTGACTAATGACATTTGAGTAAATATATAATACAAAATTTAAACGAATACGTAGAGCGTTGGGTATGATAACGTGAAAATGGGCGTTGAAATGACATGGCCTACGTTGGGGCTACATTATAAGCGTCGGGTATAATAACATAGAAATGGGCGTTGGACTGACGTGGCCTGCGTTGAGGCTGCGTTACAATACCAGGTTCCATGGTGTTGGGGCTGCGTTGAGCTCCAAGTTACTACCACAACTCAATTAGAAACACACAAATGGACAAAACATATTTACACAAACCACTCCTGGTCCAACAGCTACTTTGGTTAAATAATAATAATATAATAATAATAATAATAATAATAATAATAATAATAATAATAATAATAATAATAATAATAATAATAATAATAATAAAAACTATGCCGGAAAATCAAAACGAAAGTTTTTTTAAACCTGCTGGGTTTTCAAAATTCGAACACCGGATATTCTTCAAACCCGAACCCAAACGCGTCTTCGTCCACTTTCCCTAACCCACTTGGCTTGACACCCGAGCAACTTTTTCAACAACAAGTGTATTTGATGCAACAAAACACCATTTTCCAAAATTTTCAACAAAACCCACCACAATTCAAACAACAAACCCAACCGCAAACCAATCCTCACATTCTCAAATCAACCCTGAAGCTACGTCTCCCCGAAAGCCCAAAAGTCGAGGTAAATGTATGTAAAAAATCCAAAGAATCCAAAGAACCCGAACCCTATGATGAAAGAAATCCCGATGTGATCGGGACTACATTACGTTCATTACCGGTCGAGGAAATACTACTTGCCTTTTACGTTGCCGTTTTCAAGGATCCAAATGTCGGAGTTTCACAAAAAGGCAACACGTTTTGGTATGGGTTATGAACGAGTTCAACCCGAAAAAATTTCAGCCACGCAACAAGGATATGATAACAAGCAAGTGGCATACGTTGAACGGAAATTAACAAAAGTTCAACCCAGTTTTCAAACGTGCTAAACGTTTGGTAAAAAGTGGGAAAAATGAAATGGACTATATGAGACGGGCTAGAACACTGTATCAAGCATAAAAGTGTTTCTTTTGCTCAAGAGGAAGCGTGTGACACTTTGAAATCTCATGACAAATGGAACATGCCGAAACCGGTTGATTTAACAGGAGACGTCCCCGAGGAAAGGCACGGGGAGCTATTCGGTGATGATGCGCAACCACGTTTGACTGGCAAACCACACGCCGAAAAAAAAACAAAAATCCAATACCGCGACGATCAATGGGGGAAGTTCGTCAAGCCAATTCGGGGACTTTATGTCATCCGAGCTTTGTCTCAAACGGGAAGCGGCCCAAGAGGCGTACGAGGCCGCTAAAGAGAAAGACCGTACGATAATGCGTTTGGAAGAGTTTAAATATCTCGATCTTAGCACGAAGAAGATGGATGTGACGTTGCGTATTGGATTGAAATGGAAAAGAAGAAAATCAAAAAAAAATACTAGTTATAAATTGCACCAGCCCGAGTAGTTTTATTTATCTCCGTATTGTATTTTTATTTCGGAGGTTTATTTTATTTTTTTATTTTTTTATTTTTTTTGGACGTAGTAGTTTTTCGTATTTTTTAATGTCGTAAATTTTTATTTATTTATTTGGAATGTTTATATTTCGTATTGTAATTATAAACTTTAGTAATGAAATATTAGGTTGTTTAATGAATGAAATTGTTGAATGGTTAATTTGTAAATTTTAATATTTAAAATATGGGTCCCAAAAAGATTGTATTATTTGATGTTATAATAAGAGGTGGTTTTATGGGTTAAATGTTTTGGTGTTCAATTGATGTGACGTTGAGGTGTCGACATTTTTTGGGTGTTAAAATGTTATTGTACATAGATGTTACACATATGTTCTTCAACGTTATTTGAAGCAGAAATAATATAAAATCAAATACTCCGTAGATGATTACATGAAGAAAAGTAGAAAACTATTCTCGATTAGAAGAAAGTAAAAAAGAAATTAATGAATAAATGTCAATGTTTTGAAAACCGGATTCGAAATCGACCCGGTCGAGTCATCAGTCACTGGGTCAACCAGTTCGACCCCCGGGTCAACCCGGTTTTCAATTTATTATTATTTTTATTTTTTCGATAGGGTCAACCCGGGTTTTTATTAAACAATTTTGAAAAATGAAACCCGGCCAAGTTTCTAAAACCGGTTGACCCGGGTCACTCAAAACCCTGCGGGTCAAACCGGTTAACCCGGTTTTAAAAACCCAGGTTTTTTTGAACTTTTTTTTTTACTGGAACCGGTCGAACCGGTAAACCCAACCAGGTCCACCCGGGTTTCAAACACTGAGAAACGTACTAACGCATTTCGTTTGACAACAATTGTTGTTTAAAGTGCATGATTTTGTCGTTACTTAAGCATAGTATTTAGGTGTATTGTCTTTAATTTAACGATATTAGTGTCTTTCATTTAACGATATCTAGTTCATGTCTTATGATAAAAATGACATCATTATCAACTAACTCAAAGGCGCGGGTATAATAATATGTCGATCGGAAGGTCAAGAAAAACAGAAGAGCATATGACACGAGGTAAATAAAAATAGTTATGTGTATAATTACATAAAAGTTAAAATACAACAACATAATGGAACAAGCAACAAGATGAGACAAATTAACAAGTCAATCGAGATACATTTAAGCGATTGCAGCAAGATACTCATCAACTGTGGTGAACTTGTACTCGGGATACAGCTCACTAGCCTCTACACCAAAAGAAGGCTCGATCTCAAAGTTTGTCGTGTCTCCGTTTATCAAAACAGAATGCATTATGGACAAGACAACGCTTAAGCCAAACGGAGCCTCTGCATTGATTCAAAAAGTTTTTTTTTTTTTTTATTTCAAGCATAATAGCCTACACTACATATAAAGTGTTTTGAGCTGATAATACAAATATTGTAAATGCATATTTTGTAACTCACCTTGGATGTTTTTTACAAATTGCTCTGCAGGAACATATGTTTTCTCAAGGGTCTTTCCGATTTTGCTTTCCCATATGGAAGCAATTTCGTTGAAGGACAATGTATTGCCAGGAGGTCTGAAAATCAATGTCTTATTTAAGGTACGAGGGTCCTCGACTGCTTTGATGGTAACCAAAGCTATATCCTCTTCTTTGACAAAAACAGCTAGATAAAAAGAAATAAGGTATTAAGCGAGTTTCTCATGTTTGCATTATCACATTGTACATTATGCATCAAAATAATTGTACCTTTCGGGGTTCCGTCCCCAATGATGGTAAGTTTTTCTCTAGGTGCGGTGTAAGTGTCCATTTGTCCCACAGTTGGTAAAAAGTACCCTGCAAAACCGTTGCAAGATACAAAAGTGTGTGGGATTTCAGCTGTTTCAATCGCTCTCCGGATTGCAACCTTCCCCTGAAAGACGCTCTTGGCTGGCTCGATCGCGTTGACATGGTCAACATCGGTTCCAAATTCGGAAGGTAGGAATCTCTATAATGATTTCAAGTTTGTGTTGAACTTATGTTTGTTGGTCAATTTAACTATAATATAATATTGAATTTATGTCAATATGATTTTCTAAGATTGAAATGGTTTACTCACATATTGTAGTATGATTTAAACTTATTTATAAATATGTCAGTGTCATGTTAAAGTAGAAACTAGAAAGTTAAGCATACATAACTGAAACATTTTTTAGACAAAATTTATTAATAATGATTTTGTAATTTCCTTAAAACTTTTTGTTTTATGAAAACTTTATCATTATTCCGTCTCAGTTTATTATCCATTTTTCTTCCTTAATTTGTTTCAACTCTTTCAAAAAGCAATTATCCACCGTTAAATAAATAAATAAAAACTGCTCATATTTAATATATCTCTATTTTAAAGCATTATTATTTAAAAAAGTAATGATAATTAATTAGTTAAGATTAAAATTATAATTTTATAACATGTAACTAACAACAATTATGTTTTTTTAGATTATGTTTTTTTATTTAAACAAGTTGTTTCAAAGCGAATTTTTTAAAGAAACAATTATTTTAAGATATTATAATTTGAGCCTGCAGGTACATTATCTTCCATTATTTGAAAAGCACACGAAAGGTACATTGTCATTTTCAACTTTTATATCACTATATAATCAACAAAAAAATAAAAGAAAATGTTATGTCACTGTCCGTCTAACCGTCTTCATGCTCTTTTTAATTTGAAACTATATTTTTTATAAAATGTTACCTTAACATTTCCGGCTTCTTTAATGGCTGCAATTAACTTTACTTGATCAGCAACCAATTCTCCACCAACTGTGGATATGACAACGTCAACTTGCTTGATAGCATTCACCAAACTAGCATGATCATGGATGTTGCCCTAACATAATCATACAAAAAAGAATAACATAAATTTCCCTTTGAGATAAAACAAGAATCTCCAAATTTATAGAGTAGGTTCAAGATACTTACAATGAGAAGTTTGGCACCAAGACTTGTAAAATTGTCTAGAAGCTTGGATTTCTCGGGGTGTTTGGTTGTGGTTTCTCTAACCAAAAGGAAAGTCGGGTGTCCCGATTTTAAACTTGCTTCCACGACGAATTTTCCAATGTACCCGGTTCCTCCAATGATCAAGATCTTGCTTTTTTCTGCCATTGAGATGTTGCTATAAGATGAAGTTGGTGAAAATGAGTTGATGTAGGGAGAAAAAGGAGGTTTGTGTGGTGTTGATATGGAAAAAAATGGGAGTTACATGAATTTAGAGGACTTTATGTTGGTTATTTAAATATGGGATAGGTATAGTTCGGTCCCATGAAATGGCACCTAGGTAATGTCATTGAGGTTGTCAAATGTAGTAATGTTTGGGGTGATAGAACTAATGGTATCTAATAATTTGAGTAAATATTAAAATAGTTGTCTCCGAAAAAATCAACAGCCTTAAAGATCATTGCAGTAAACTTTTAATCTCGGAAGGATAAATGTAGTGTTTTAGTTTGCCCTAAAAAAAAAAAAAAAAAAAAAAAAAAAAAAACTAATAGGAAAAAATGATCCTTTATGATTAAATTAAAAACAAACTTATAATGGGGTGGGGGAACTTGAGAGTCGGATGTAACACGAGCCACATCTCATTTTTCGATCAGTAAGTGTAACTTCCGATTAGCCTAAGAATTATTTATAAAAGTATAGTGTAATATTTATTACTTATGATCATTTATAAGAGGTGATTTGAATATATATAGTTTTTTATTTGTATATTTTAATGTACAAGCAATTAAAGATGGATGTACATATAATACAATTGTTTAAAGTTTTGATTGAATAGAAAATATAAGTGTACAAATCAATTTTTAGGGTTCATTTGGTTTATAAATGGGGTTGAATTATGATTTGGATTTGGATTTGGATTTGGATTATGATTTTAATTTAATATAATAAAGAGAAAATATATTATAAAATGAATAATTTAATATTTTAAAAAGATGTATATAAATTTGATTATATTAAAAAAAAAATGTGAAATAGTGTGAAAGGTGAGGTCCATATAAATTGAATAAGGACAAGAAAAAACTAATCAAAACCGGAAATGTTTTTTGATTCAAATTTTATTGTCTAGGATTGAAATCTATCATTATTTGATTGATGATTCTCGATATATGAGCCTACCATAAGGTGGGACGTATAAAATCGGTCGAATGCAAAGGGCAACCGATATTGAAATCGATCGACCCCATTGTGAAAAAAAAAATAAAAAATAAAATAAAAAAAAAAAAAAAAAAAAAAAAAAAAAAAGTCATGGCCACTTGAATTTGCAATATGGGTCACAAATTCGACTGATTTTGCACATCACAAGACTCCAAAAAAAACTTACCGTTTGCAACTAAAAAAAAAAAACACTTTACCACTTTACAACTTTATAAATACAAACCCCAAACACACAATTCAAACAACTTCTCATTCATATTAAAAAAAACAAAAAAAAAAAAAAAAAAAAAAAAAAAAAAAAAAAAAAAAAAAAAAAACCAGCGATCCCGACTACCCCAAAATGCCCAAATTTGAATTTCTTGCTGGAAAACACATTCGAATTAACCAGCGTAACACCACCATAATAAGGGTGCGCTACAACTTAGATTACTAGTTTAAATTTTTAATAAGTATTGTAATGTTTAAGTTTACTAGCTTAAGTTTTTAATTTAGTATTGTAATTTTTTATTTTTAATAAATTTTAAATTTTTTGTTTAAAATATTTGGATTAAAAAAAACAAAAAAAACTCCGTCACCAATTGTGGCACTTTATCGTGTCTGAAAAAAAAAAAAAAAAAAAAAAAGCTGAAGTGACAAGAGCATGACATGGTCATGACTGTGCATAGCCTAACTAAACAAACAAACAATATTCACTTTCTTTTATTGAAACCCCACCAAAACCTAGCAACAAACTGCACCTTATAATTTATCGAGTAAGAAATATTTTATCTTTAGAAGGGGTTGGTGATTTTCGCACCATGTCTCAAAAAGCAGTCTGAGATTAATGAACTCTTGTCACCAAATTATCTTTATTTTTCACTTTCGCATATTCATATTTGTAATAATTATAACACTCTCTACGTCCTATATTAGATGTTCAGTTTTAACTTTTTAAATCTTTCTTTTTCAACTTTGACCTTAAATATTTTTGCTTGTGTTATATAATATTTGATAAAAATTATATGCAGTGAAAATTCATTTAAAACTCAATCCATTCATATATTTTGCATCAAGTATTATATAACACAAACAAAAATATTTAAGGTCAAAGTTAAGAAAGAAAAACTTCAAAAATTACTACTGGACATTTAATATGCGACTGAGGAAGTATCTGTGAAGTCGTTGGCTTCTAGAAACCCTTTTAAGAAATAAATTACAAAACTTTTAGGGTTTGTTTGTTTGATGGGGTTGGGTTTAGAGGACAAAAGTTAAAAATATGTGTTTGTTTGAGGTACTTAGGTTTATGATTTGAGCATGATGCCTAAATATACGGGGTTTTTCAAAAGCTAGGTTACTTGAAAGGTTTATATTCTTTTTATCTTTTCTAATTTTAATATTATTCTTACAAAACTTTAAAATTATGTCAATATTCTTACAAAAATCATAATTACATCAATATCCTTTTAAGAAATTAAAATACTCAAATATATCCAAATTCATAATTACATTTTAATTAAATACGGGTAATATTAAATATTGAAATTCTAATTTAACAATTTACCTTACAATTTTACCTCTTTCTCAAGCATTTATCCTACATTTAAAAAAGAATACACATATACTTATGATTCAAAATAACATCACACGCATCATCCACATTCACCATGGCTCTCTGATTTCAATTGTTAATGAGTATACCACCCCATACTGTACATATTTATCTTATTTCATATTACATACTATTGTTTATTTATTAAACCAAAGTGAAAGATACATGAGATCTTGATAAGGATAGGTTGTACATTTACTTACAAGTCTTGCTAGCCTATTCCCACATGACTTCTTTATTTACTAAATATTACTACCTCCGTCCCAAAATTATAGTCCCCTATTGACTTTTTCGGTCTTTACCTTTCAACTTTGACCTTAAGTATTTTTGTTTATATTACATAATACTTGATACAAAATATATGAACGAATTGAGTTTTAAATGTATTTTCATTTGGTATAATTTTTATCAAAAATTGTATAACACAAACAAAAATATTTATAGTCAAAGTTGAGGAAAAAAGACCGAAAAAGTCAATAGGGGACTATAATTTTGGGACGGAGGGAGTAAACGAAAGTGGAAGATGCATGAGATCTTGGTAACGAGAGGTACGCTATACATTTACTTACAAGCTAGCCTATTTCCACATGAGAAATATTATTATAACATATATGCAATCATATTATTAAAAGTCATGGCAAGGATGTATGTAAAGTTACAAGAAGCCACATGCATGCATTTGAGACTATAAATAGGACTGGTGTCATTCGACTAAAACACAACAAGAAAACACATTTACTTCCCTATCCATTACGGCTTATATCTCATTACATTGGAGTAATATTTCCCCTCTAACTTGATCGTCGGAGTGTATTACGGGGAGAAAGTCCCGTATACATTCTAACGATACTTCTTGTTTCTTGAGTGATACAGATAAAACAGGTCCACGTGTTCGGCAATCCAGGCTCGTCATTTGGACCCGTGAATCAAGGTATCATCAATTGGCGCCATCCGTGGGACCCAAGCAAAAATCCATAAAGAACATTACGTCACGATCTAGATGGCGGGAGAAATGAGTGTGTAACACCTATTGTATACTCAGGGGAAGGAGCAAGTGCTTCCAAACCGAATGAGCATATTCTTGTGGCTGACAATACTACCATTACCCAACCACAACAAGCTACTGAAAGTCAACAACTCTGTGATCTTAACGATCCCATAATGCACTTTGTAGCTCAAAATTTTAATGAAATTAATGCAATGTATTTGGCATTCTCCTCAAAAGTGAAACAAACTTATCTGCGACCGAGATCCGATGATCCCAAAAATGATCACCCTCTCGTTGAAGTACAACGAGCCGAGAATCTGAAGAACCGCCTACACTTAACCAAAAAGTCAATGCCGAGAAAAGCACCTCATGTGGAAGACCACTCAAGAAGAATTCTGATGTCAATATTCTCGATGGCCAAAAAGAACAAGACACATCAAAGTCCACAACTCAACAAACCAACGCCTCTGCAAAACGAAAACTCGCAAATGACCTTGTTTTTTACAATGAGCCTTTTGTATGCAATGATTCGAAAAGAAATGTGCGAGACCTAGTAGCGTCACCTTCTACAAAGCGAATAAGAGATTACGAAATGCCAGATGGACTCAAGGTACCATCAAATCTATGGTCCTATGATGGCTTGTCAGATCCTGATGATCATCTTACGATGTTCATGGGAACTATGGATGTGCACAAACTTCCCGAGCCCGCGTGGTGCAGAATCTTTAATATAATACTTTCTGGGGGCTGCACGATTTTGGTACGATAATTTGGCACCAGAAAGTATAGACAATTTTCACCAATTGCAAGATAAGTTTAGAGCTAACTTTATGCAGCAAAGGCGATTCCTAAAAGCCCAAGCAGAAATACTAGGCATTCGAAAAAAACCAGAAGAATCTCTCAAAGACTACTTGGCTAGGTTCGAGAAAGAAACGTTACACATGGTAGATAGATCCGACGGCATGATGGTTGGAGCTTTCATCAGCGGACTTTGACCAGGTAGGCCTTTTAAAGACTTAATTTCCCGACCACCTATGTCACTAGAAGACCTATATGTTCATGTCAACGGTTGTATAATGGCCGAAGAAGCTAACAATGCGAATCGACTTCGTGATTCCAAGGGATGAATCATGAGGCAAAAAACAGTACAAGTCTCAAGTGAAACATAAAGTGAATGCATTTGTATATAAATAAAGTGCAAAACTTCTACCTTAAAATGAAGCAGGTGTGTGCTACTAAGGATGACGATAAAATAATATGATAAGATTTCAGTTGCTATGCAACATGAATTGTTGGCTTGATATGTCTTCCTTATAAACTATATTAAGTTGATACGATAGTTACTAAACATTTTCTTATCTATACTAATGATGAGACTCTAACCGCCAAATAGCAAAGAAGTTTTGTATTTTGTTCAGGAATTGAACCGGCCACATGATCATGCGGGTGAAAGGTAGCAAGATAAACTCATCACGCATAGGAAATATCTACAAAAGACATGATAGATAATCACGAAAAGTGGAATATCCACTCTAAAGACGTGAAACTTCATCACACAAAAGTGGCATGCCCGCTTCAGTTACTATATCCCGATATTAAAGGGATGAAAAGCTAAAAATAGCTAACACGCAAAGCTTAATATATAGCAACGCGAAAAGGTCCTGACCAATACAATATCCCGCCATTAAAGGATAATAGCTATATTGCTTACAAAGACGCGAAACCTATCGCGCAAAGTGGCACGTCCACAACAAAGACGCGAAACCTCATCGCGCGAAAGTGACATAGTCACTTCAATGAAAATCACCAAACGTTAAAAGGATAAATTGCTATTACGTAAAAGCTTAATATGAAGTTAGATAAAATGGTCCGGACGAATACAATATCCCATCATTAAAGGGATAAATAGCCAAAATTAGCTAAAAGTGCAGAGTGGCATGACCATTTAAAAAACGACAAAACATCATTGCACAAAATAATACACTTCCGAAATGATTGACAAAAAAGAAGCACGATTAGTTTATACATGTTGTGTTACATTTAACATGTACAAACTAGGGGCTTAATGAGTATACCACCTCATACTGTACATATTTATCTTATTTCATATTACATACTATTGTTTATTTATTAAACCAAAGTGAAAGATACATGAGATCTTGGTAAAGATAGGTTGTACATTTACTTACAAGTCTTGCTAGCCTATTCCCACATCACTTCTTTATTTACTAAATATTAAATGAAAGTGGAAGATGCATGATATGTTGGTAAGGAGAGGTACGCTATACATTTACTTACAAGCTAGCCTATTTCCACATGAGAAATATTATTATAACATATATGCAATCACATTATTAAAAGCCATGGCAAGGATGTATGTAAAGTTACAAGAAGCCACATGCATGCATTTGAGACTATAAATAGGACTGGTGTCATTCGACTAAAACACAAAAAGAAAACACATTTACTTCCCTATCCATTACAACTTATATCTCATTACATTGGAGTAATATTTCCCCTCTAACTTGATAGTCGGAGTGTATTACGGGGAGAAAGTCCCGTATACATTCTAACGATACTTCTTGTTTCTTGTGTGATACAGATAAAACAGGTCCACGTGTTCAACAATCGAGGCCCGTTATTTGGACCCGGGAATCAAGGTATCATCAATTGTATAAACAACTGCCGAGTTGGAATTTCTATTTCTTCATCACATGTAATCTTTCGGCAATGATTTCCACAATAATTATTAGACATTATTATAATTATATATTAAGTTATTAACCATGATTTCATTTCAACTTTCTGAGTAACAACATACATCATGGAAGCAACTTTTTAGCGCAAATTCCCAAAACAGGACAATTATTTTTCGGGTTTATTTATTCAGTACAAACCCAACCCCATTTCCCAATTTGGTCAAGTGCGATTGTGCGATCGTGCGATTCTTTTAGTTTCTTGACACTTGTCCCACCCACTATCTCTTGTCCCCCACTATCACTTGCCACTTGTTTCACCCACTATCTCTTGTCCCCCATTTGTCTAAACAAAATTACTTATTTACCCTTAGTTCTATAAGTCAATTAAATGTGCGATTTTGCTACCTATTAAATGTGCGAATGTGCGAATTCAATTTATTTCCAGATTCCGGCAAATTAAATGTGCGAATGTGCGAACGTGCGAATTCAATTTATTTCCAGATTCCGGCAAATTAAATGTGCGATTTTACGACCCCTTAAATGTGCGAACGTGCGAATTCAATTTATTTCCAGATTCTGGCAAATTAAATGTGCTACAAAAGAAAAAGCTATATAAATATACCGGCAGCAACCAAATATTCCGGCATCAACCAAATTATCTTTTTGTTGTTTTCAAAATAAATATACGAACTATTCAGTCAACCAAACTATTGTTGACTGCTACAACCAAACCATAAGAACTGCTACAAAATATAAGAACTGCTACAAAAGAAAAAGCTATTGTTGACTGCTAAAACCAAACTATCTTTTTATTGACTGCTTCCTCCTTTTTTGTTGGTTTCTTCACCTCCTTTTGTGATTAAACTTGCTCATCCCTATAATATTCCAAGCTGACATTTTGAAATCAATTCTTCTATAGAATGAAGATAGATGATTGATGCTAAACCGTCAACTTATATTGACCAAAGAGTGGTCAACAAAGTCAAATAGCCTAGACCAATGCTTTCGGGTAATAAAGGGTATCACCAGGTCGTTATGTCCCGACGAGGTGTGGATTGTGCTTTAGCGTACTTGTGATCGGGTGATTATTCACAGAAAAGGGTTGTGATAAGAATTATTTGGAAATTATTAACAAATATAGCTTAAGAAAGCTACGTGATTGATTACGGGAATTGAGATTACAAGGATTTGAGCTAAAACCTAAAAACGTACGTTTAAATTAAAAACGTACGCAAACGAACGAAACAAAAAGTACAACTGATGGACGGAAAAGGTTACAAGTGTAAAATTATTATTTTTACAATCCTAATTAATAAAGAAAATTTTAAGAAAAAGAAAAACTATTTTTACACTACTTAATTATTTATTATTAATTAATTACAAATTATCTATTTATTAACTAATTAAACTAATTAGAATTATTAAAAATACTAAAAAGGCTTAGAAAATTAAGAAAAATTTTACAAATCTAATTAACCATCATGGGAATCCTAAAAAGTTATAAAAAGTTGATTTTATGTATTTTTAAACTAATTTACTAGTTATTAATCTAATTACTTATTAATTTCTAATTAAACTAATTAAATTATAAAAAATAGAAAATGAACAGTACAAATTCTAGAAAAATTTATAAAAATGTTTTAACTTAAATAAAAGTTAGAAAAAATATAAAAACTAAGTTGTACTTAATAAAATCTAATTATGCTATTTAATTACTTAATATTAATTACTAATTAATTAAACTAACATTAATTATAAAAACCACTAAAAGACAAAATAAAAATCTGGAAAAATTTCTAGAATTATTTTAACCTAAAAGAGAATTAATAAAAATATAAAAATGATATATTGCTTATAAATATGCTAAAAAGAAAATTAAAATGATAAATCCTATTAAATAGAAGCTATCACTATAATTAAAGTTGGTTTTTGGTGTTTTTTTCTTTTTCCAAACTGATTTACCACTAAAAACCAGTGTTGCAAAAATCGGCCTACAAGGCCGATTAATCGGCGATTACAAGCTGAACGGCCTTGGAACTTGGAGCGAATTACAAGGTAATCGGCCGATTAATCGGCCTTGGACCTTGGAATCGGCGATTAATCGGCCAAAAATCGCTACACGGCCCTCGACCGCCTTGGGACCGATTCACGATTTTTGCAACATTGCTAAAAACTAAAACTTTTTATGAAAACACTTTTAATGTAACCAAGAAATAAGCACTTGAGAGCTTATTGACTCAAACAGTTGACTTTTGTTGACTGCATAGGGTTTTAAGCTCAAATGAAATGATGTGGGGTCCCCAATGGTGAAAGTTGGTTTCTCTGAGATGTTTGATCAAGATTAAGCAAGATTCAACCAAAAAGACAGATTAAATAAGCCAATACATAAAAATAAGCACTTGCTTATGGTGATTCTGAGACAGATTAGGGACAGAATTGGGAAGCAAATGCAGGTGGGGTCCACTGGTCTAAGGGTCAAACTATTGGTCAACTATCACTCCCCGGTAGGAGGGGGTTGGGAGAACCCAAGTTTGAGGTGTGGGACCCACTGGGTTGCCCACAAAATACCACCAAAGGTGGTGGGTTGAACTGAGTCTGCTAAATCAGGACAAAAGCCTTGCCCTGCAGTCCCCTTCCAAGGGTATTTTGGTCACTTGAAAAAATTCACAAAAATATAAAATTTGTAGAAATCACAAGTTCAGCTGGTAGAGTCTACCCACAAGAATTTCCAGACCTCAAATCCAAACACAAAATTCATATTAATTCTTGCCATTTTTGCTAAAATCTGAGATTGAAATTTTGACTTTATCAAATAAAGCTAGCAGTTTGACTTTTGTGAGTTTTGGATGGAATTTATTGACTGATCATGCTAAAATAAGTTACAATGAAGTGATATGAAGCTCTTTTAACAACTGTAGAACTGATTTGAGTGACCATGGATCTAAAAACTACAACAGTGAACACCTAAGGGACATTTGAAAGAGATTTCTGACTTTTCTATACCAAGACCAAGTTTTTATGACTGAAATGGACTTCTACACCCTAAATGAACTTGTACCAAACACAAACCAACAATATAACTAACTGAAGCTCAGTGAGTTCTCTTATTCCAAACACTCCCTATTGCGTGACTGCTAAGCTTTTTCAAAGAGATCAAGGGATTTTTGAGACATGAATAGACAAATGATGCTGAGATAAGTTCATAAACATGTTACAAACACTAATCAAGCAAAAAGGATGTCATTATAGTTATAACACATTAAAAGGTACAAATTATGCTAGTTAGACAGTTCAAGATGGACTTTTGAGCAACTATCTAAACTAATTAACCAACTATTGATTCCACCATATCTTATGACTTCTTAGCTCAGAAATATTAATAGTAAACAAACATGAGCAGAATATAAGCTGTGACAAAGAGAATATGAAATAGGCTCACAGTGTGCATTCAGCTGAGAAATTTTTGAAACCAAGGACAACCTAAATGACTCCCATGAGTCTCTAACCCATTCTCCAATCTGCTCCAATGCTTTGTTCTTGCCTTTCAATTATTTTCTTTATTTTCTGTTTATTTATTTTTTTATGTTATTTGATGGAACTGAAAATGCAATAGAAACTTTGAAACTTTGAAACAACTCTTATATTAATACTGAAAGAAGTACATTACAACTTGAGAATTTAATTGAAATAAAAAGTACAATAAAAGAAATACATTAAAATTACTAAGAAAACTAGCCAAACTACTCCACTGCATCTCTTTCCTTTTATACACTCCCATTAGGGTTTCCAAGGCTCCTTGTCTCTTTCCCAGCTGCAAAACCAACCATAGGATCAAAAGGAGTAATCTTAGCCGTTCAAATTCTTGGCGCCAAACTCATCTTTGTCTGCTTCTTGGATTATTGATGCCAGGGGGAAGTTTTTGGATTGTAGCTATTGGTTTGGAGTGTAAGGGGGGTTTTGAGTGTTGCAGGGGAGAATAGGGGTGATGATGAGGGGGGTTGGCTGGTAGCAGTCTGAGTGGTGATGATGTGGAGGGTGGTCAAAGCTGGGGTCAAAGATAGGGGTGGAGTAGTATTATTATTAAACCGGATGGGTTTTGGTTGTGGGCTGAGGGTGTTTGGTGATGGAGTGGGCTTGGGAGGGTTGGATTGGGCTTGGGGTTTTGTTTGGTTTGGTTATGTTTTGGGTTTAAGGAATTTAAGGGTCCGGATGGTGTTGTAATTTCACACAAGGACCATTTTTGCAATTTAACAAAACCAAGGGCTGAAAGTGTACATTCTGCCAAAGTATCACAAGGGCCATTCATGCAAAGTTATTATTCCCACAAACCATTTTTGCAATTTTTAAAATTTTCAACAATTCCCAGGGATTGTTTTTGCAAAATTCCAAACTCCAGGGACCAAACATGTAACTTTTCCAAATTTATCACCCAAAGTCCATTTTTGATAACTTTTGATTTTTTTAGGGACTTGGGTTGACTTTTATTTCAAAATAAATACATAGGGACTATTTCTGACAAATTTTGAAACTTGGGGGACTGAAACTGCCAATATTGCAAACTTTGATCGTTTTTCATTTGTTTTTGCTCGTTTTGCATTTAAAACACATAAAATACAATCCCTGGGAAAATTTGAGTATTTTGATTACTTTTTGATTGTTTTTGTATGTTTTGGCAGTTTAAACACGATAAAAATGATGAGTGTTTGCGCACTCATCAATCCCCCACACTAAACTATTGCTAGTCCCTAGCAATATTTTTGGAAAACTTGATGGATTTTAAACTCTTTACCAAAAGCCATCACTTCTGGAGTAGCCAGGTGTAAGAACTATGGCACACCTGATAACCGTGTGATTTTGAGCAAACCACCAGCTGTCAACGGATTTGATTTGTCTTTACCAAGAGCCATTTGCTCCTGGACTAGCCAACTCTTAATGGAATAGTCAACATCTTGGTGAGCTGATTACCAATTATGGTTTTTCCACTGCCTTTACCACAAGCCATAATCTTGCGGGCTAGCCAACTCATTCGCTTTATGGGATATGGGGAGTTGAGGAAGCATACAATTTTGGGCAAATTGCAAGCCGTAAACGGATTTGAGTTATCTTTACCAAGAGCCGTTTGCTCCTGGATTAGCCAATCCCTTTTGTCGTTTAGACACGGCGGACTGATTACCACAAAAATTTTGAAATAAAGTGAAAAATTTTTGAAAATTTTGGGCCAAAATGGGGGTATTTGAAAGTATTTTGCGATAAAATTCGCTAGAATTTCCCCCCACACTTAGAAATGAATATTGTCCTCAATATTCAAAGTCCCGGCTATTATGCCGAACCTATGAACGTAAAAAGATAATGTTCGAAGCTAACTGTGGAAATATTGTTTTGTATTTTTCACTTTATTTATCTGTACATACAATCACACATTTTTTTTTTACTTATATACATATATACATTTTCAAATTAGCGGGGGGTTGGCCATTCCCCCACACTAGGGTGGTAGAAAGTAGAAAGAAATCAGAGATACGGGTGAAAACCCGTATTGTGCTATTGTTTTTATTCATCGAGTCGCTAGCTTGACTCGATCCCCGAATTTAATTGTCCTTGGGGAAAGTTTGGAGGTCCGGGACAACCATGGATGGTATGTCCTCTCCAAAGTAGTGCTTTAAACGATGTCCATTCACTTTGAAATTAGGGCCGTCATTTTGAGATAACTCGACGGTGCCATAAGGATAAACCTTAACGATAGTGAATGGACCAGTCCATCGGGTTTTGAGCTTTCCCGAGAAGATCTTGAGTCTAGAGTTGAAAAGAAGGACTCGATCACCAACGTTGAAAACGCGGTTTTTGATTTTGGAGTCATGTATCTTCTTTGTCTTTTCTTTGTAGATCAAAGAGTTCTCGTAAGCTTGATCACGAAGTTCATTTAATTCATTCAGTTGAACTTTCCTATGATCACCCGCAGTTTTGAGGTCGAAATTGGCATGCTTGAGAGCCCAATAGGCTTTATGCTCAAGCTCGATCGGAAGATGGCACGCTTTCCCGTACACAAGCTTGTAAGGCGTACACCCGATGGGTGTTTTGTAAGCCGTACGGAAAGCCCAAAGTGCATCATCTAATTTGTCCGACCAAGATGCAAGATTTTCACCTACGGTTCTTTCCAATATTCTCTTTATGCCTCGATTGGAAACTTCTACTTGTCCACTTGTTTGAGGGTGGTACGCAGTAGAAAGTCGGTGAGTTACACCATACTTTTGCATGACTTTATCAAATTTGTCATTGCAAAAATGCGTACCACGATCACTAATTATAGTACGTGGAGTTCCAAATCGAGCAAAGAGAGCTTTCAAAAATTTCACGACTACTCGGGCATCATTTGTGGGTAAAGCTTTCGCTTCAACCCATTTTGACAAATAGTCAACAGCCACGAGTATATACTAGTTTCCATGAGATGATGGAAATGACCCCATAAATTCGATGCCCCATACGTCAAATATTTCACAAACTTGGATTGCATTTTGTGGCATTTCATTCTTTTGTGAAATATTCCCGTGACGTTGACAAGCGTCACAGGATTTGACCAATTCTTGGGCATCCTTGTAAATCGTGGGCCAAAAGAATCCGGAGTCAAACACCTTTTTGGCGGTGTAGTTTGGATTGTGGTGGCCCCCCGTGGGACCAGCATGGCAAGCCTTAAGAATTTCAGTGGCTTCTTGACCATATACACACCGCCGGATGACTTGATCCGCACAGATTTTAAAGAGGTAGGGGTCGTCCCAGAAATAATGTTTCACATCTTTAAAGAATTTATTTTTCTGTTGGGACGACATCCCTTTCACAATGAAGTTACCCGCAAGGTAGTTTGCAAAATCGGCAAACCAAGGGGTAACAGAATCTCCACGAAAGGCAACCGCATTGAGTGTCTCGAGAGGGAATGTTTCATTAATTTCTTTCCTCTCGAAGACATCTTGATGTGGGTTCTCCAATCGGGAGAGATGATCAGCAGCTAGGTTCTCAGCTCCTTTTTTATCACGAATAATGATATCATATTCCTGTAGGAGGAGAACCCAACGAAGAAGTCTCGGCTTTGCATCTTGTTTTGCAAAAAGGTACCTTAAAGCCGAGTGATCCGTATACACTATGCTTTTGGTCAGTATCAAGTATGGCCGGAATTTTTCAAAAGCATACACCACAGCTAATAATTCTTTTTCGGTAGTGGTTTAATGGCTTTGAGCCTCGGTCATAGTTTTGCTGGCATAGTGTATAGGCTGAAAATGTTTTGTTTTTCGTTGCCCCAAGACTGCCCCTATAGCATAATCACTAGCATCACACATGAGCTCAAAGGGCAAGTCCCAATCGGGGGCAACAAGAATCGGTGCCTCGGTAAGCCTTTTCTTTAATGTTTCAAAGGCTTCGATGCACTCGGGGGAGAAGATAAAAGGAGCATCCTTTTCGAGGAGATGGGTCATAGGCCGGGCGATTTTAGAAAAATCTTGAATAAACCTACAATAGAAACCGGCGTGACCCAAAAAGCTACTAACACCTTTCACGGTTTTGGGATGAGGTAATTTTGCAATGACATCCACTTTGGCTTTGTCAACCTCAATCCCGTTCTTTGAAATTTTATGGCCGAGGACAATGCCCTCTTTGACCATAAAGTGACTCTTCTCCCAATTTAGACATAACTTTGTGTCTTCACAACGTTTTAGCATGTCGTCTAAATGGGAGAGGCATGATTGAAACAAATCCCCAATGACCAAAAAATCATCCATGAAGACCTCCATAGTTTTCCCGATCATGTCGGAAAATATGGACATCATACATCTTTGAAACGTGCCCGAAGCATTACATAAGCCAAATGGCATACGTTTATACACGAAAGTTCCGTAGGGGCACGTGAACGTGGTCTTTTCCTGATCTTGCAGATCAATGGGAATCTGAAAGTAACCCGAGAAACCATCGAGGAAGCAATAGTACTCATTCCCCGCTAATCTCTCGAGCATCTGATCCATAAAGGGCAGAGGAAAATGATCCTTACGGGTGGTGTCATTTAACTTGCGATAGTCAATGCAGACACGCCATCCCGTAACCAAACGAGTTGAAATTAACTCATTCTCCTCATTTGTGACAACAGTAATGCCACCCTTTTTTGGAACACAATGAATTGGGCTGACCCAAGGACTGTCCGAGATAGGGTAAATCAATCCGGCATCAAGAAGTTTTAAAACCTCCTCTTTGATAACCTCGTGAATTTTTGTATTCACCCTTCTTTGTTGTTGGACTGCAGGTTTGAAGTCGTCCTCCATTAAAATCTTGTGAGTACAAAATTCAGGGTCAATGCCCTTAATGTCGGAGAGTCGCCAAGCAATTGCTTGTTTATGAGACTTCAAAACCTTTATAAGAGCAGCCTTTTCCTCATCACTTAAGTCTTTGGCAATTATGACGGGTAATTTATCATCACCCTCCAGAAATGCATATTCAAGATGAGGCGGCAAGTCATTAAGTTCAACCTCGGGGAAGTCATCAGTTTTCTCAACATTTTTGACTTCCTCCTTATGAAGTGTTTGTGGTAGAACAGGAAGAGGAGAGGGATCTTCGTTTAACAATTTTTCAAGTATGAGAATATCCCTCTCGAGGTCGATCTCTTGGTTATCGACTCCATCGGGAATCGAGTCACTTTTGAGAAACGCCTCCATTTCTTCTAAGATGAAGTCACTTCCCTCAAACGGAGTGAGGGAAGGAGAAGAATTGGCAATGATGGGGTGAGAAGACTGAGTGAGGTTTCCACTCGAAGAATCATCAATGAAACCTAAAATCTCTTGAGCATACTCCTCAGCAGCCACATCGATGACATCAATTTGATTCACCGATTCACAGTCATAATTGGAGGAGTATCTCGAAGTTTGATTTAGGTTGAAGGTTATGGCTTCCGTTCCAACACGTAATGTGATCTCATGCTCAAATACATCGATAAGAGCTCGCCCAGTTCTAAGGAATCCCCTTCCAAGAATGAGAGGGACCCTAGAATCGGCATCAAAGTCAACAATCACAAAATCTGCCGAAAAATGGAACTTAACCACTTTAACGAATACGTCCTCGGCAATGCCAATGGGACGAGAAATCGAACGATCGGCAAGCTCTAAAGTCATGCACGTGGGGGTAAGTTCGGGAAGAGAGAGTTTCTTCCACACATAATATGGCATTAGGTTAATGCTAGCACCTAGATCGGCCAAGGCGAAGCATTCAACCATACCCGAGAAAGTACAAGGAATTAGAAATTTCCCGGGGTCTCCAAGCTTTTCAGGAAGCTTTTTCAAAAGAACTGCTGAGCAGTTCTCATTCAGAGGAGTTTTTGCCATTTCAAAGAGTTTATCTTTATTACTCAACAGATTTTTGATTGTCGATGCAAACTTGGGCATCAAGAGAATAGCATCCGCGAAGCTAATGCCAAAGTGCAAATCTTGGAAGATTTGGAAAAACTTATCCATTTGGTAATTAGCTTTTTCGTGGAGCTTTTGTTCACTGAGACGTGATGGATAGGGAATAGAAGTTTTGGATTTAGGGTTGTCCACTGGAGTTTCTGGTGGTTCAAAGACAACTCCAGGCTTACATCTGGTTTCAGGAATAACCTGAGGTTGGACGTGTGCTGTACTTCGTGGGCTAGGAGTTTGCCCCTTGTCCTTTGTCACCTCAGGTTCACGATTCACTACCTTTGGAGGAGAGGAAGAAGAGGTAGTAGGAATCGCGGGTTCATCATATGAAGCACCACTTCGTGTTGTGATCGCCTTAGCATCGCCCCTCGGGTTAGCGATCGTGTTGCTCGGTAAAGTAGTATCTGAGCCCGAGGGTCGATCATTTAAAGACTTCTTGATGTCAGAAATCTGGCTGACCAGCAACTTGTTCAACTCATCTTGGGACTTCATGAATTGTTTCAACAACTCGTCAGATGAAGGCCCGGTTGGAACAATGGCTTGATTCGGATTAGGAATATTTGGAGCTCGATTGTTCGGATTGGGACCTTGATTTTGAAAATTACCCTGATTAGGGTTGTTGTTTCCATGAAAATATCCCGGATTGAAATTACCCTGACCTTGGTTCCGATTAAAGTTTCCTTGATTTTGCTGTTGGAAACCTTGATTTTGGAACCCTTGGTTTTGATTGTGAAAACCGTGACCCTGATTGAAGTTACCTTGGTTTTGATAACCTTGGTTCGGTCTATTTTGATTTTGGCCATGGTTTTGGACATTTTGGTTTTGATTAAAACCAGGGGGTCCAGGATAATGATGATGAGGACGATAGCTAGGGTCCATAGGAGGGCGATATTGATTGCCTCCTTGATTTTGGGACCCAGCTACAGCATGAGCTTCATATGGAGTACCATCAGTAGCTGTGCAATTGTAGTAGGCCTGCGGCCCACCACAAGTTACACAGACTTCCACTTTTTTAACCTCAGCAGGTGGAGGATGTTGTGGAAATGAAACTTTCTTTGTTTGGGCGAGAACCAAAGCTTGGATTGCTTCAGTGAGCTTGTCAATCTTAGCATCCGTGCTAGATTGACTCACAGAAGATGAAGTAGAAGGACCCGCATTGATTTGAGAAACAATCGGTTTGCTTCGTGTAGAGCGGACCTTAGACTTGTTTTCTATGATTTGCAAAGCTTCTTTTGCGGTTCTACTCAAGAAATTACCTCCCGCGGAGGCATTGAGAGAATCCTGATCAGTTTGGCTCACACCATTGTAAAAAGTACCGAGTTGCATCAACTCAGAGAAACCATGATGTGGACACTTGCGAAGTAATTCTTTGAAACGATCCCACGCTTCACCAAAAGATTCATCATATTTTTTAGTGAACTTGGTGATTTCGTTCTTAAGACTCGTGGTCTTGGAAGGTGGGAAGAATTCATTCACGAACTTTTTTTCCCATGTCTCAATAGATCGAGGAGGTTGTTTTTCAAGCCAAATCCGGGCTTGTCCCTCCAAGGAGAATGGGAAGAGAAGAAGCTTGATTGCTTCACACGGGACATTTTTGTATTTGATGGTCGATGTGATTTTATTGAACAATCGAATATGAGCATGAGGATCGTCCCTCTCAAAACCGTAGAATTGACTTGAGGTTACAAGATTAAGCAACCCGGTTTTGAGCTCAAAACTATCAGCCACGATGGCTGGAACAACAATGGCATCTCCGTAACCCTCGATGGGTGCTTGGAGAAGCTCACACATGGGGCGGTCTTCCGCCATGGTGACAGTGGGTGTGGCAACAGTACGGATCTCAGATCCGACTGTTGGTGCTGAACGTCTACGAGGTCTTCTAGGTTTTCGTACAAGCTCACGTAATGGGCTAGTAGACCTAGAAGAGCGAGTGCGCATGCACTAGGAACAAAAACTAATCAAAACAAAATCGAGGCAAATCCACAGTGAACTTAAACCAATAATCGCAAGTAAGTGGCTTCTTTAAGAAAGGTACACCACCTACAGGGATACTAAGGCAAGTTTTTATCTTTTGTTTGGGAACTTATTATGTTCACACCCCCAGTTGGTAGGTGTTCTGTCTTGGTTTGCGACGGTTTATTTTTATGTAGAATTATTATTCACAAGAAAGAGACGAATGTTTTTGGGTTTTGTGTATGGGTTTAAAAACTTTTGGACAATATTTTTGGTATCATCTCGTAATCTAAAATCGTTTTTCTTTAAGAATCACCTTAAAAGATAACCGATTCAGAAAACGTTACGATCTGTTTTGTTGTTTTTAATTTTTTTGGTGTTTTAATACTTTAGGAAAAGTGTTAATGACTTTTTGTATTTTGATTTAAAATTTACAAAAGTGGTGATATTTGTACAGTGAATGAGGTGAAATAACACTAATCTCAAATGACGCTATAGAAACGCGCACACCTCCCCGGCAGCGGCGCCAAAAATTGATTGATGTTAAACCGTCAACTTATATTGACCAAAGAGTGGTAAACAAAGTCAAATAGCCTAGACCAATGCTTCCGGGTAATAAAGGGTATCACCAGGTCGTTATGTCTCGACGAGTTGTGGATTGTGCTTTAGCGTACTTGTGATCGAGTGATTATTCACAGAAAAGGGTTGTGATAAGAATTATTTGGAAATTATTAAAAAATATAGCTTAGGAAAGCTACGTGATTTATTACGGGAATTGAGATTACAAGGATTTGAGCTAAAACCTAAAAACGTACGTTTAAATTAAAAACGTACACAGACGAACGAAACAAAAAGTACAACTGATGGACGGAAAAGGTTACAAGTGTAAAATTATTATTTTTACAATCCTAATAAATAAATAAAATTTTAAGAAAAAGAAAAACTATTTTTACACTATTTAATTATTTATTATTAATTAATTGCTAATTATCTATTTATTAACTAATTAAACTAATTAGAATTATTAAAAATACTAAAAAGGCTTAGAAAATTAAGAAAAATTTTACAAATCTAATTAACCATCATGGGAATCCTAAAAAATTATAAAAAGTTGATTTTATGTATTTTTAAACTAATTTACTAGTTATTAATCTAATTACTTATTAATTTCTAATTAAACTAATTAAATTATAAAAAATAGAAAATGAACAGTACAAATTCTAGAAAAATGTTTTAATTTAAATAAAAGTTAGAAAAATTATAAAAACTAAGTTGTACTTAATAAAATCTAATTATGCTATTTAATTACTTAATATTAATTACTAATTAATTAAACTAAAATTAATTATAAAAACCACTAAAAGACAAAATAAAAATCTGGAAAAATTTCTAGAATTATTTTAACCTAAAAGAGAATTAATAAAAATATAAAAATGATATATTGCTTATAAATAAGCTAAAAAGAAAATTAAAATGATAAATCCTATTAAATAGAAGCTATCACTATAATTAAAGTTGGTTTTTGGTGTTTTTTTCTTTTTCCAAACTGATTTACCACTAAAAACTAAAACTTTTTATGAAAACACTTTTAATGTAACCAAGAAATAAGCACTTGAGAGCTTATTGACTCAAACAGTTGACTTTTGTTGACTGCATAGGGTTTTAAGCTCAAATGAAATGATGTGGGGTCCACAATGGTGAAAGTTGGTTTCTCTGAGATGTTTGATCAAGATTAAGCAAGATTCAACCAAAAAGACAGATTAAATAAGCCAATACATAAAAATAAGCACTTGCTTATGGTGATTCTGAGACAGATTAGGGACAGAATTGGGAAGCAAATGCAGGTGGGGTCCACTGGTCTAAGGGTCAAACTATTGGTCAACTATCACTCCCTGGTATGAGGGGGGTTAGGAGAACCCAAGTTTGAGGTGTGGGACCCACTGGGTTGCCCACAAAATACCACCAAAGGTGGTGGGTTGAACTGAGTCTGCTGAATCAGGGCAAAAGCCTTGCCCTGCAGTCCCCTTCCAAGGGTATTTTGGTCACTTGAAAAAATTCACAAAAATATAAAATTTGTAGAAATCACAAGTTCAGCTGGTAGAGTCTACCCACAAGAATTTCCAGACCTCAAATCCAAACACAAAATTCATATTAATTCTTGCCATTTTTGCTAAAATCTGAGATTGAAATTTTGACTTTATCAAATAAAGCTAGCAGTTTGACTTTTGTGAGTTTTGGATGGAATTTATTGACTGATCATGCTAAAATAAGTTACAATGAAGTGATATGAAGCTCTTTTAACAACTGTAGAACTGATTTGAGTGACCATGGATCTAAAAACTACAACAGTGAACACCTAAGGGACATTTGAAAGAGATTTCTGACTTTTCTATACCAAGACCAAGTTTTTATGACTGAAATGGACTTCTACACCCTAAATGAACTTGTACCAAACACAAACCAACAATATAACTAACTGAAGCTCGGTGAGTTCTCTTATTCCAAACACTCCCTATTGCATGACTACTAAGCTTTTTCAAAGAGATCAAGGGATTTTTGAGACATGAATAGACAAATGATGCTGAGATAAGTTCATAAACATGTTACAAACACTAATCAAGCAACAAGGATGTCATTACAGTTATAACACATTAAAAGGTACAAATTATGCTAGTTAGACAGTTCAAGATGGATTTTTGAGCAACTATCTAAACTAATTAACCAACTATTGATTCCACCATATCTTATGACTTCTTAGCTCAGAAATATTAATAGTAAACAAACATGAGCAGAATATAATCTGTGACAAAGAGAATATGAAATAGGCTCACAGTGTGCATTCAGCTGAGAAATTTTTGAAACCAAGGACAACCTAAATGACTCCCATGAGTCTCTAACCCATTCTCCAATCTGCTCCAATGCTTTGTTCTTGCCTTTCAATTATTTTCTTTATTTTCTGTTTATTTATTTTTTTATGTTATTTGATGGAACTGAAAATGCAATAGAAACTTTGAAACTTTGAAACAACTCTTATATTAATACTGAAAGAAGTACATTACAACTTGAGAATTTGATTGAAATAAAAAGTACAATAAAAGAAATACATTAAAATTACTAAGAAAACTAGCCAAACTACTCCACTGCATCTCTTTCCTTTTATACACTCTCATTAGGGTTTCCAAGGCTCCTTGTCTCTTTCCCAGCTGCAAAACCAACCATAGGATCAAAAGGAGTAATCTTAGCCGTTCAAATTCTTGGCGCCAAACTCATCTTTGTCTGCTTCTTGGATTATTGATGCCAGGGGGGAAGTTTTTGGATTGTAGCTATTGGTTTGGAGTGTAAGGGGGGGTTTGAGTGTTGCAGGGGAGAATAGGGGTGATGATGAGGGGGGGTTTCGCTGGTAGCAGTCTGAGTGGTGATGATGTGGAGGGTGGTCAAAGCTGGGGTCAAAGATGGGGGTGGAGTAGTATTATTATTAAACCGGATGGGTTTTGGTTGTGGGCTGAGGGTGTTTGGTGATGGAGTGGGCTTGGGAGGGTTGGATTGGGCTTGGGGTTTTGTTTGGTTTGGTTATGTTTTGGGTTTAAGGAATTTAAGGGTCCGGATGGTGTTGTAATTTCACACAAGGATCATTTTTGCAATTTAACAAAACCAAGGGCAGAAAGTGTACATTCTGCCAAAGTATCACAAGGGCCATTCATGCAAAGTTATTATTCCCACAAACCATTTTTGCAATTTTTTAAATTTTCAACAATTCCCAGGGACTGTTTTTGCAAAATTCCAAACTCCAGGGACCAAACATGTAACTTTTCCAAATTTATCACCCAAAGTCCGTTTTTGATAACTTTTGATTTTTTTTAGGGACTTGGGTTGACTTTTATTTCAAAATAAATGCATAGGGACTATTTCTGACAAATTTTGAAACTTGGGGGACTGAAACTGCCAATATTGCAAACTTTGATCGTTTTTCATTTGTTTTTGCTCGTTTTGCATTTAAAACACATAAAATACAATCCCTGGGAAAATTTGAGTATTTTGATTACTTTTCGATTGTTTTTATATGTTTTGGCAGTTTAAACATGATAAAAATGATGAGTGTTTGCGCACTCATCAATAGACCTCAACCATTTTGTTTGATGTTTAGATCGAATATCACAAGAGCAGTCTTCAGAAAAGAAAAAGCTATTGTTGTTTTCAAAATATAAGAACTGCTACACCATATTTCGCATAACCACTCCACCACACCACTCACCTCTAAATCTCGGCCACCACCACCACCGCAGCTACACCGCCATCACCATCATCAAAACAACCATAAACCCTCCCTTAGATCACCTCCCTTTTCTCAGATCCGTGGTGTACGTGCCGTAAACACCACCACCTCTAAATCTCGGCCACCACCACCGTAGCTACACCGCTATCACCATCATCAAAACAACCATAAACCCTCCCTTAGATCACCTCCCTTGTCTCAGATCCGTAGTGTATGCGCCGTAAACACACCTCACCACCCCTTCTTTTCCACCTACGCGCCATAAACAACCATCAACACCACTCCTAGCCGTCTCCATCAACACTAAACAATATCCGTGGTGATGGTGTCGGATCTGGTATATTAATTTTGTGAAGAAGAAATGATAGAGATTGAGAAATGATAGATCTAGTATATTAATTTTGTGAAAGTGGAAAAGAGAGAGAGAAAGGGTATTATAGTCTTTAATACTCACAAGTGGCAAATGATAGTGGGGGACAAGAGATAGTGGGTGGGACAAGTGTCAAGAAACTAAAAGAATCGCACGATCGCACTTGACCAAATTGGGAAATGGGATTGGGTTTGTATTAAATAAATAAACCCGAAAAATAATTGTCCTGTTTTGGGAATTTGCCCAACTTTTTATAACAGTTTAAAATTATAATGATGTATTCGTGATTGAACAATGAAAATGGGATGTAGGTGCTTTATGGGTGCCACGAAGAAAAAGAAATGGTGGGTTTGATTTCTTTGAATCGGATTAAGCATTTATTTCTTTGATAGGGTTAGAGGGGTAAAAATGTAATTTTTCATGTTTATTATATTTTGATATGAAGACATAACATTAATTTAATATAGTTATAATTTAGTTGTTAATTTGGGTACATTTGTGTATTTTAAAGTTTTGAAAGGATATTGATGTAATTTTAAAGTTTTATAAAGATATTTGATGAAATTCTCCCAAATTACAAAGTGATTATTTATTTAGCTAAATATATATTTTATTTGTTTTAATTTTCAAAATCAAAATCAAAATTCAAATCCTAATTTTAAACTCACCTACAAACAAAATGGTCCCTTAGCTTTTGTGAGATGAAACCTTTTTAACTCTTATTGTAGTTTTAGAAAGCTAATTAGTTACTTGATCAAAATACAGTTTATACTAATGATTGCGAAAGACTTAAATTTGATTAAGTAGATAAGTGTACTTGGCGCAGAGGTGTTTAGAAGCGGTGATCATTGAGCATTGTGATTTTTAATACTCGTTTGAAAAACAAGTAGATTTTTTTTTAATGCCTTTTTTCCAAAGCTCCATAAAGTAGAATTTAGGAGCTTTGAAGATTTAAGAGTTATTACACCTAGAGCTATGTTATCAAACAATTTTAAAAAAATAATAATAATAAAATAAATAAAATAAAATAAAATTGCTTACAGCTACTACTCACTGCCACTTGCTCATGTCACTACTACTTTTGTCAAAAACACTTATATAGATGACAAAGGGCGCAGACATGTCTAACAGGTACTAGTGGTGAGCTGAAAAACCGAAAAACCAAATCGAAACCGAAAAAACCGAAAAAGCCGAACCGAAAAAACCGCCCCATTTGACAAACCGATGGTGGTGGTTTCGAATTTTTTAAAAACCGAATGTTTGGGGCGGTTTTTTTGTTTCATAAGAAAAACCGAACCGAAAAAACCGCTCCGCCCCACGTTTATATATGTTTTTATATAATTTTATCTATATAAGAAATTTGTAATTTAATTTTAAAGATTTGAGTATACAACTTTATCTATCAAAAATAGTGTTGTTATTATCTATACATTCAAATTTGTTATATTTATAGATGTTATATCTTTGTTTCGAACAGTAGTATTCTTTGAATGTTTTTGCAAACGAAAAGTGTAAAGCCGCAAAGTCCAGCATTTTAAGTTTTAGAAAATGTTTGGTTGTTTTGTACGTTTTTTCGAAGCTTTGGATTGCCGGATATTAAGCAATTGTTGATATTTGATTAAATATTTTTCTTGAAACTTGGAATCGTAAACTTTATATAAGATTAAAACTTGCTTGTTTCCAAGTAAGAAAAAACCGAAGAAAAACCGAAACCGAACCAATTTAATGTCAAAAACCGAAAGCGAAAAAACTGAAACCAAACGGTTTGTAGTTTTCAAGAACTGAAATATACGGTTCGGTTTTTGGTTTTACCATAAAACCGCCCCACCCCGCCCCATGCTCACCCCTAACAGGTACGCCAATTAAGTATTATTCAGAACGGATTAAGTCGATGTGAATTGACATGTCACTTTTCTATATCTATACCTTTCTCTTAAATGTATATTCATCATGTTAGGTTTTTAGAACACGTTTAGTTGGAGAAAAATTTCTTAATTTTTTATTTTTAGTTTTGTAAACGAATGAGGGATTAAATTTTTCACAAAAGAAAACGCATTCATCTGACACCGTATTTTATTTTGAAGAAAAGAAGAGGAGTTACAAGGGGGAAAAATGTTTTGCAGATTCCTTTGTTAAGTTAAGATATGCATGTTTTGTGTTTTGTAAAGAATGAGTCGAGAAAAGTTTGATTTGAACGTAATCTTTATTTTCTTTATTTTGTACAAAACATTTTGTAAAAAAAACAAGTTTGTTTTCTTTCAACTAAAGTAAAGACACCCAAAAAGTTTCTCAAAATCAATATGCTATAGTGGTACTTCAACCCATCAGACATTTTTTTTATTAGCCCAATCATATATGATCACATCATTGCGTGGATTTTTTTTATGTAAACCTTATGTGGATGTAGCATTGCTCTAGACATTTCTTTTGGCTACATTTTCACTTCATTATCTGCACGATTTATTATCATCAAAATAAAACCTGAATTAAGGTGTGCCTCTCCTAAGAGTTGAGGCTTGGAGTCTCACTTGTAACGTAGGTGTAAAATTCGGGTGTGTTTGAAGTCTCACTTTTATGTATACTGTTGTTTTTGCCATATTTATCTACTAGATATAATAAGATAGTTCATCGAAACGTATGATAGCAATGCTTTATAACAATCACCATAGACCGATAGACATATGTGCTTGTAGATTGAAACTAGCTCAAAAGTGAAATATCATATCCATTTTTTAGAACTATGAATGCTATCGTCTAATTTTGAGAACGAATGAGTACTTTTTTTATAGCAAGGTTTGGTAGCAAATGGTAAGAACAGGTTGTTGAAAAACTGGACCGCAAAAAGTAATTGGTCAAATAAAACACCTTGCTTAAATGTTCCAAACCTTCCATTTGACTTTGTAAGATATTATTTGGGGTCATTTATAGAACACTTTGCATGAATCCTATAAACTAGATGGGGCTAAATTGGTTACCACAAATGCTTCATGTTCATTCTTTACTAGCTCAAGTTTTTTGACCAAATCATTCACATATGCACCCCATATATTTGTTCAGAAGACATTAAACTACATATGAATGTCTTATGTTTTATTGAAACACTTCTAGTAGACCAGACAACAAACGCAAAAACTCTCAAGAACTAAAAGGGATTGTTGTCCGGTCGCCATCTACTAAGCGCGAGTAAGCGAAGAGCTGCCAGCTCCTGCCCTTAGGGGATGTAACATTACCAAAAAAAAAAAAAAAAAAAAAAAAAAAAAAAAAAAAACACTCACAACCAATCAATGATAATAATCAAGTTTTCCTTTTACATTTCTGGCTATGAATTCTCCATGACTCCAAACTTACTTCTTAAGCAACTAAAATTGCTAACTAATTAAAAGATTAAAGTTCATAATATTTCATCAAATTATGTGATCAATGAATATACAGGCTATATATACTTACAATTTTCGACATAAAATGTTTATACAGTTTGGGGAGCAGTGGATGGCAGAGTTGCTAACCAATCTACCAAGGCCTTGTTGACAAGCTCGGGAACTTCATCATGGGGGCAATGTCCTGCCTGCAAGTTCACAATAGATGTGTTTGGATAGAACTCTTTGATACGAATAGCCTTTGCAGGGCCCACCCATGGGTCTAAATCTCCCCAGACTAACAATAATGGGCAAGACAGTTTGCTCAGCACACTGTCGAGCGTGTATTTTCTCTGATTTGACATGAACCGTGTCATTAATCTGCAAAATTGCGAAAATAAATCATCAATTGTAAAAAAAATAAAAAAATAAAAAATAAATAAATAAATAAGTAATTGACTGTCATGTCAATCTTTGATTATGTTTACTGTAAAACTATGGGTCTGACCCAAGTAGGATACCTGTAATAGACTTCACCAGCATTAGGGTCATCTGCTGGTTTGGTAATTGACTCGATGAGATAATCATCAACATTTGAAGTGTTTTTATATACCTGAAATTAAGTGAATAATGTTGTTAGTCTGGTAAACGGAGATATCGACGGGTTTGATTCGGGTTCACAAGATTCCTCTTATTTGCTTTTGTTAGACGGGTGCTTAAATGTTTGAAACATATTCTAAATAGGTTTCTAAAACCATGTGTGAGTAAAAGTTGTTATTTTCATGGAATATAAAGTTAAATGGGGCGACTCTTACATAAATATATAAGCTTTCCGTAATATCAATGGCTATTATAAAGTTAAACCAGTAATTAAAGGACAATGTGACATACACTCTTCAAGACGGATTCGACACGTGCTGGTTGCTTAGCTTGCCAAAATAAGAATCCGAGAATCACGCGTTGGAAAACTTCCTTGATCGGCTTTATGAAGAATTTCTGCAAGGGGGATTCTTCAGTCTCGCTCATTGCATCATCCTCTGGATTTCCGAATTGTCCTGCAGAGTTCAGTAATGCAATGCCCACAACTTGCTCTGGCATTGCTTCTGCTGCGACCAAAGCGGTAAATCCTCCAAGACTGAGAGTTTCCAATTGATAATATGAATCAAATGTCCAAGACAAGGAACATAGATCATGGTTTTGCAATTTATGGAACTATTAATCAAGTATATTTTATTATTTTACCTATTCCCAACCAATATCGTTGGTTCTTTGACAATCTCCTTTAAGAAATCAGCAACCTGGTCTCTCCACACCAATGCATCATAGTCGACGAGTGCCTTCTCACTCCACCCAAACCCTAGCAAGTCCACGGCATAAACCTTGTACTTTTTGGCCAATTCTGGTATATTGTACCTATAAAAACCAGAAATTTTAGGAAAACACACCAAATGTTAGCTCAATGCTGTGACTGTATGGTCACACAACTAGGAACCATACAACAAATTAACACAAATGATAGAAGGAAATTTTAGTACCGCCAATGGAAAGCTGAAGCGCCAAAACCATGAATAAGAACGATAGGAAAACCTTCTCCCTCTTCAACATAATGAATTTTGTGACCTCTCCATGTCCAAAATTTATATCCTTCTTTCTTGAAAGGTAATCTCTCTAGACCTATAAAAATACCAGATGTCGTTTCAGTAAGATCGAAGCTACATCAGAGTGTAAAAGAAAAACAAAATACAACCAATCCCAATTTAGGGTTGCTTATTTCAACTGAGTATGTTTTCTGACATACGCACAAAAAGACAATCTATTGTAACCAAATGCAAAGCAAAAGATAGTATTTGAATTTGCTTATACTGTAACAAAACGCAATAATCAGATAAGCAGCTGGCAATTCTACTTATTTACGGATTTAAGAGGCTAATAATTAGAATCACTTACAGCAGTTTGCTTTTACCCAAACACTCAAAATTGCATACATCAAAGAGCAATTAGCAGACAAATTGTTTTAATAAGCAATCCCAAACACCCCCAATAATCAACTAACATTAAGAGTGCAAGGTGCAGTTGCACCCCATAACAATTATAGGCGCCACCACGTCAGCTTGTAACCTAGTAACACTCCTGTAACATAAACACCCTCCACAATAACATTCCTATAACACATCACAAAAAATACCCACTCACTCACAAACAACAAACAAAAAACGCATAACGAATGTGAAGCAAATGGCGTTGGCACCTATAACACAAAGGGGCGTCGCAGTATAATAATTGTAGGGGCGCCATAGGTGCCATTTTGGCACTTATAGGACACTGAACTGTGCCTACTAATCACTTGCACGGTTCAGGATATGAATCAACAAAGGACATTTTGCCTCCAAAACATTTAAATACCTAAACATTTTCAATTTGCCATACATAACATAAGTAAATCCCTTTTATATATAAAGAGAAATGAAGAACCTTGAGCAGGTGGAGATACCAAGCTAGACGGCAAGACCGAAGCTCCAGCCGCAACAATTCCTTTAGTAGCTAAGTCTCTCCTACTCAATCCACATCTATTTCCTACCACACAATTAACAACACTTGACATTAACTCTAATAATTCGGTTAACTCGTGTGGTTTTCCCTGTTCAAGTTACTCAGGAGGGCGAGCCTTTTTCACTAAGTTGTACGCGGCCTCACCGGGTTAACTCCTGGACCGTATCCGACCCTTTCCTGGCCACCCCAAATGTATACACTTAGCGAGGTTTGAACCCTTGACCTTTTTCAAAAGGTAAGGATCCTACCACTAGGCCATTTGGTGGTGGTTTAACATTAACTCTAATAAATACTATAAATAAAGAAGAAGTATAGAAAATAACAAAAAACTTACTAGTATATGGTTGGATTTTAACGGTGGAACTGAATTTATTAGCAGAAGGCCATTGTGTTCTAACACTAGTACTACTGGTATATGAAGACGACATTGTAACTGTAGTAATAATTGTGAGTTAAGAAATTTCGTTTTTGTGAATTTGGAGTTGAAGTGAAGAAGGGTTTGATTTGAGTGGTGGAAGTGGAGTGTTGAGAGTGTGGCTCATCCCAAGCCAAGTTTACTTACTTTCCCCCCTACAAGTTTCAAACATTTTTTTTTTTTTTTTTTTTTTTTTAAATGTTCCATATATTGCATACTCTAATTTTGATGCATATCAATTGACACATCCTCACCAATTCATCTAGTTTTATCTAATGGTGAGGATTAACTTAAGATTTAATAGAGAAACCTAAATCCATGTTTTTTTTTCTACTATTTTCTTTGTCTTTTTGTCCTTTTCTTTTATTATTCATTTATTTTTATTTATTTTTATTTTTTAGTCCTTTTTATTATTCACGTTTTTTTTTTCTTTTTTTTTTTTTACAATTCATTTTTTTTCTTTTTAGCTCACTTTTTTTTCCCTTTTTTTTCTCTATTTCTAATAATTATTTTTTTCACTTATTTTTTTAGTTCACTTTTTTTTTTTTCTTTTTCGTTTTCATCTGTTTTCATACATTTCTCTCCGTTTTTGCCCGTTTTAATACGTTTTCGTCCATTTCCGATTTCGTCTATTTTCTTACGATTTCGTCTGTTTTGATACGTTTTTGTTCGTTTTAATACGTTTTCATCCATTTTCTTTGGTTTTCGTCCATTTTCATTCGTTTTCGTCCGTTTTCAGACGTGTTTTTACGCTTTCATATGTTTTTGTCCGTTTTCATCCGTTTTCTTATGGTTTCATTTGTTTTCATACGTTTTCGTCCGTTTTCATTCGTTTTCATACGTTTTCGTCCGTTTTCTTTCGTTTTCGTCCAATTTTCATACGTTTTCGTCTGTTTTCAGACGTGTTTTTACGCTTTCATATGTTTTTGTTCGTTTTCATCCGTTTTCTTATGCTTTCGTCCGTTTTCATACGTTTTCAACCGTTTTCTTACGTTTTCATATGTTTTCGTCCGTTTTCTTTCGTTTTCGTCCATTTTTCATACATTTTCGTCCTTTTTCCACGTGTTTTTATGATTTCATACGTTTTCATCCGTTTTTAAATGTTTTTAGCCGTTTTTATACGTTTCTAAATATCACAAGTGATATCATGTGATATCCAGAATATCACAATTGATATTCTGAATATCATAAATGATATTCTTAATATCACAAGTGATATTCTCTGATTTTCAGAATATTACTTATGATATTCAGAATATTACAAGTGATATTCTGAGTATTACAAGTGATATTCTGAGTATCACAAGTAATATTCTGAATATCACAAGTGATTTTCTGAACATCACATGTGATATTCTGTGAATTTTTGAGTATCACAAGTGATATTCTGTGATATTCGGAATATTACAAGTGATATTCTGAGTACCACAAATGATATTCTGAGTATGTTTCATACGTTTTTGTTCGTTTTCATCCGTTTTCTTATGCTTTCGTTCGTTTTCATACGTTTTCATCCGTTTTCTTATGTTTTCATTCGCTTTCATATGTTTTCTTCCATTTTCTTTCGTTTTCGTTCATTTTTCATACGTTTTCGTCCTTTTTCATACATGTTTTTATGATTTCATACGTTTTCGGCCGTTTTTAAATGTTTTTAGTCATTTTTATACGTTTCTGAATATCACAAGTGATATCCTGTGATATCCAGAATATCACAATTGATATTTTGAATATCATAAATGATATTCTTAATATCACAAGTGATATTCTATGATATTCTGAATATTACTTATGATATTCAGAATATCACAAGTGATATTCTGAGTATCACAAGTAATATTCTGAATATCACAAGTGATTTTCTGAGTATTACAAGTGATATTCTAAGTACCACAATTGATATTCTGAGTACGTTTCATACGTTTTTGTCCGTTTTCACCCGTTTTCTTATGCTTTCGTTCGTTTTCATACGTTTTCATCCGTTTTCTTACGTTTTCATTCGTTTTCATATGTTTTAGTCCATTTTCGTCCATTTTTCATATGTTTTCGTCCTTTTTCATACGTGTTTTTATGATTTCATACGTTTTAGTTTGTTTTTAAATGTTTTTAGCCATTTTTATACATTTCTGAATATCACAAGTGATATCCTGTGATATCCAGAATATCACAATTGATATTATGAATATCATAAATGATATTCTTAATATCACAAGTGATATTCTATGATATTCAGAATATTACTTATGATATTTAGAATGTCACAAGTGATATTCTGAGTATCACAAGTAATATTCTGAATATCACAAGTTATTTTCTGAATATCACATGTGATATTCCCTGATTTTTTGAGTATCACAATTGATATTCTGTGATATTCGGAATATCACAAGTGATATTCTGAGTACCACAAATGATATTCTGAGTACGTTTCATACATTTTTGTCCGTTTTCATCCGTTTTCTTATGCTTTCGTTCGTTTTCATACGTTTTTATCCGTTTTCTTACGTTTTCATTCGCTTTCATATGTTTTCGTCCATTTTCATCCGTTTTCTTTCGTTTTCGTCCATTTTTCATATGTTTTCGTCCTTTTTCATACGTGTTTTTATGATTTCATACGTTTTCGTCCGTTTTTAAATGTTTTAGCCATTTTTATACGTTTCTGAATATCACAAGTGATATCCAGAATATTACAATTGATATTCTGAATATGATAAATGATATTCTTAATATCACAAGTGATATTTTATGATATTCAGAATATTACTTATGATATTCAGAATATCACAAGTGATATTCAGAGTATCACAAGTAATATTCTAAATATCACAAGTGATTTTCTGAATATCACATGTGATATTATGTGATTTTTTGAGTATCACAAGTGATATTCTGAGTACCACAAATGATATTCTTAGTACCACAAATGATATTATAAAAATCATAAGTGATATTCTGAATATCACAAGTGATTTTCTAAATATCACAAGTGATTTTCGACTAATGTTTTGTAACATGAAAATCACAAGTGATATTTAGAATATCACGAGTGATAGATTTCATAAAATCACAAGTGATATTCAGAAAATCACAAGTGATATTCTGAATATCAATTGTGATATTCAAAAGCATGTGAAAATGGACAAAAACGTAAGAAAATGGATGAATACGTCTGAAAATGGACGAAAACATAAGAAAATCACAAGTGATATTCTGAAAATCACTTGTAATATTTAGAAACGTAAGAAAATGGACGAAAATATAAGAAAATGAACAAATACGTATGAAAACAGACAAAAAATGTATGGAAATGTAACAACACGAATGAAAATGGATAAAACCATATGAAAAATGGACGAAAACAAAAGAAAACGGATGAACAAGGACGAAATCATATGAAAACGAATGAAAATGTAAGAAATCAGATGAAAACGTATGAAAATGGGCAAAAAAAACTTAAGAAAACAGATAAAAACGTATGAAAACGGACAAAAACAGACGAAAATGTATGAAAGCATAAAAACACGTCTAAAAACGAATGAAAATGTATGAAAAATTGACAAAAACAAAAGAAAACGGACAAAAACGTATGAAAACGAAAGAAACGGACGAAATGTAAAAAGACAAACAAAAACGTATGAAAGCGTAAAAACACGTCTGAAAACGGACGAAAGCGTATGAAAAATGGTCGAAAACGAAAGAAAATAGATGAAAACGTATTAAAACAAACGAAAACGGACAAAAACTTATGAAAACAAAGAAAACGTGAGAATACAGACGAAAACGTAAGAAAACAGATGAAAACGGACGTAAACGGGCGAAAACGGACAAAAACATAAGAAAACGGAGGAAAGCGAGCAAAAACGTAAGAAAACGGGCGAAGAAAACGTATGAAAACGGACGAAAACGTATGAAAACAGGAAAAAAAAGAGGAAAAAAAAGGAATTAGAAATAGACAGAAATAAAAGAAATAAAAAAAAACGTGAGCAAAAACAAAAAAAAAATGAACTGTCAAAAAGAAAGAAAAAAATAAGAACCAAAAAAAACAAAACGTGAATAGTAAGAAAGAAGGAAAAAATAATAATAATAATAAATAAGAAAGACAAAAAAAAAGGGGGAAAGAAAAACGGGGAAAAAACATGGACTTAGGTTGTCCTATTAAATATTAGATTAATCCCCACCATTAGATCAAATTAAATAGATGGTGGGGATTTATCCATTGGTATGCATCAAAATAAAGGTATGCAATTGAATTTTCCTCTGATAACCTAGATGGAACAAATTTTTAACAAGTTTTTCGGTCCGGAAGAGAACGACTTTTATAACATGGTACAATCACTGTTTTTTTATAACATGTCATCAAAGTGTGAATATTTTAATTTTTTTTTTATTATTATTATTTTTATTTTTTGAAAGACAATATATTAAAAGGCGAAAAGCAACAACCAAAATACAAAGTCATCCACTTATCAATAAGATGATTAAATAAAGTGGACAAAAAAAAAAAAAAAAAAAAAAAAAAAAAAAAAAAAAAAAAAACTACATTACAAAACTTAAGAAAAAAATAACAAAAACTAGAGACCACAAACTATGTGTACACTCCCATCTCAAAATATGGGCCTGGTCCACTCAATGAAAAACAACCAAAGCCTTAAATTGCAGACTTGAACCTTCTTCCAAACACCCTGATACATGTTGGAATGATTTTTAATTTTAGCTGAAAGTTTGCAGTACTAAGTGGAATGATTTTTTAGTTAGTACACTACTAGGGCATGAAAAAAGTTGATTGCTATCCTGCTTTTATGAGTAACCGTGCATTTTGACCGAGTAATCAACAAATGTCGAAGTCTAGTAAAACACATAACCAAAATGGTAAAAGCTATAAAATACCAACGTATTTTCAAATGTACCGACTTGAACTTTTTACTTTTTTATTGCCAAATGTACCAACGAACATTCAAATTTTATTTTGACTTGAAACACTTTTTATATCGTTAGTCATCATGTGGCAACGTTAGTCCTTTTAGTCAACGAACGTTTGCAAAGTTAGTCCTTTATAATAACGATTGTTTTTAATTAACTAAAAATTTAGTTTTTCTTACGTTTTTATACTTATTCATCTGCTTTTATACGTTTTTTCCCGTTTTCGTCCGTTTTACACGTTTTCGCCCGGTTTTACACGTTTTGATCCGTTTTTACAAGTTTTCGTCCGTTTTAACACGTTTTCGTGTGGTTTTACATGTTTTCATCCGTTTTTTCACGTTTTCATTTGGTTTTACACATTTTGATCCGGTTTTTACACGTTTTTGCCCGGTTTTACATGTTTTGATCCGTTTTTACATTTTTTTGCCCGGTTTTACAAGTTTGATCCGTTTTTACACGTTTTCATCTACTTTAACAAGTTTTCGTCTATTTTTACATATTTTCATCCATTTTTATATGTTTTCATTCTTTTTATACGTTTTGATCCGTTGTTACATGTTTTCGTCTATTTTTACACGTTTTTATCTGTTTTTACACGTTTTCGTTCGGTTTTACACATTTTGATCCGTTTTACACGTTTTTACGTGCATAATAACACATGAAAACTTGAAAACAGAGAAAATAGTGTAAAAATGGACAAAAGCATGTAAAACCAGACAAAAACAAATGAAAAGTTGTAAAAACGGACAAATATGTGCAAAAACGAATGTAAACATGTAAAAACAAACGAGAACGTGTAAAAACAGACGAAAACATAAAAAATGGACGAAAATATGTAAAACCGGACGAAAACGCGCAAAGAAGAACGAAAACTTGAAAAATGGACGAAAACGTGTAGAAATGGAGGAAAACGATAAAAACGAATGAAAGCGTAAAAAAAGGACGAAATCATGTAAAAAACAGTTGAAAACGTGTAAAAATGAACAAAAACATAAAAGCAGACAAAAACGTATGCAAAATGTAATAAAGTGGCCAAAAACGTATAAAAGCGGACGAATAAGTATAAAATTGTATGAAAACGTAAGAGAAACCAAATTTTTAGTTAATTAAAAACAGTTGTTAGTATAAAAGGACTAACTTTGCAAACGTTCATTGACTATAAGGACTAACGCTGCCACATGATGACTAACGATATAAAAAGTGTTTCAAGTCAAAATAAATTTTAAAAGTTCGTTGGTACATTTGGCAATAAAAAAGTAAAAGGTTTAAGTCTGAACATTTTTGAAAGTACGTTGGTATTCTATGGCTTTTATCCTAACTAAAACAAGTAAAACTCTCTCTCATTTCAGATTTATTTGCACAAGTATAGTTCAGAATTGATACCACTGGCTCTTTGGTGATGACAGTTATTTATTGGTGGTTTTAGCATCATTGATTTTTTTGGGGGGTAATTGTGCTTTTCTCGAGACTATACCAAAAATGAGGTCAAGGGTAATCACCCATAGTGTAGATTCCGCTTAACCAATGGAGACATTGGTTTATAATTTTCCGCCAAGTGCTTACCTACAGTGGCAGCTTGTGCTTTGTAGAACTAAAATAAGTTCATTAAGTGAGACATAGTAACATCGAAGGTTTGTTAGGGGCAGAGCTTTTAGGAGCATTAAGGAGCGGTGAGCATTGAGCGTTAAACATTGTGACTTTTAATGCTCGTTTGGCAAGCAACAACTAGCCTAATCATTTTTTTTATTTTTATTTTTATTTTTATTTTTTGGTTAGAGCACACAGTATGGTAACACATCCCGTCCCCTTAGGTCTTTTGGCGCTGCCAAGGACAAGTTACCACACAGTGTGCCACCCGCGTTATAACTTGAGCCACAATCATAGCGTGCTTTTCTTTTCTTTTTTCTTTTTTTATTATTATTATTATTAAAAATGGGTATTTGTGTTTTTTTTTATTATGTTTGTGTTTGTGTTTGTGTTTGTGTTTGTATGTGTATATATGCGTGAAGTATGGAAGGCGATGTGTAGGTGCAATTAATTTGTTTTTATTTATTTATTTATTTATTTATTTAAAACTTTTTGTAAATAGTGAGTTATAAGGGCCCATTTGGTTCATACCTTTTGGATTTAAGGAATACTTTCATTGTAAAATTTAATTGTTTGGTTCAAGTTTTAGGGAATTAAAGTGGAGCCGGAAATGATAGATTGAATCATGGCATGTAAGGTATCTTTTACAAATTTTAGGGTAAAATGCAGAAATAGTCCTTAAACTATCACGATATCGCAAAAATGGGACCGAGACAAAAAGTCACGCAAAAAAGCCACTATCGTTACGTAAATTTGCAAAAAAGCCACCGAGAGCCATTTTCCGTTAGTTTCCTCGTTAACTGCCTAGTCATCAAGGGTAGTTTCATCTTTTTATCCCTTTCCCGCCAATAACTTCAATTTGCAGTGTTTTGTTTTACAAATTTAGTCCTTTAGAACCATACTTTATATACGTGGCTCAATTTCTTCCAAGCAGAACATTAATTTCACAAGTAAAGATCTTGAGAATGGTTAAGCTTTGGCAAAATCGTGCATGCAGTACCCCGTTACCTGATTTAGGAATCCTTATAGTAAGAATACTTTGTTCCATTTTAATGTTTTCCATTTAAACTTGTTATTGTTGTCGGAAGTAATTGATGTTTTATGTGTTCCACAGATTTAAATGAAAAGGTGTTTTCTTTGCAAATCCATCACAATGGTGAATTTACCTCAAAACCAGGAAGAATGTATTGATTGGGGCTAAACCGTCAGATATAATTGACCAAGGTCAACTAGTCAAAAACAGCTTATCCCAATACACCGTGGATAGTATAGTGTGTCCCCGGGTCGTTAAAGTCCCAACGAGATTGAAATGGTGTTATTTGAAATCGTTTATGAGTGAGTGGCACTGAGGACAGTAGCCCAGATGATATGGAATTGATTTTGCTACTGTTATTTTGGTATTTGTACACAGATATAATATTCACAAATAACAAATATACAAGTATATGCACAAATTCACAAACTGGAATCACGCAATCAGACAGAAAAGTGGGATTTTGATTAATTACAAATACAGGGGGTGCTTTTGAAACTTTTGAAACTTAAAATTAAAAGAAAATTGAAAATGAAAATGAAATTATCAAAATGATTATTTTATTATTTAATTAATAAAACTAATTAAAATCTAATTTAAAACCTAGATTAAATTAACAAAAAATGACAAATGTTACAAATTAACCTAAAAACTTGCAAAAATAATTTCTAAACCTTAATTAGAACTTGAAGAAAGTATAAAAAATAAAAATAAATATTTTTGTCTTTTTATGAGTTTTATATTAATTTAAAACTATTTAACTTAATTAAACTAATTAAAATAATTTAAATTACAAATAATACTAAATTAACTTAAAAAATTATGAGAAAATTTATAAAATTACTTAACCATCACAAGAATCCAAAAAAATTATAAAAACTTCTAAAAATTATGTTTAAGGTTATTATACTAATTATTTTCCTTTTAATTACTTTAAATCTAATTTAAATAATTAAAATAAGAAAAATGGAAAATGAACAGTAGAAACTAAAAATATATTTTCTAAAAGTCTATTATATTATATTAGAGCTAGGAAAAATATAAAAACTAGGTTACGCTTTATAAAAACTAAATATGCTATTTAAAACTTAATATTAATTAATAATTAAGAAAACTAATCTTAAATATAATAAATACTAAATGACAAAATAAAAATCTAGAAAAATTACTGAATTTACTTTAATATAAGAGGTAATTAATAAAAATATAAAAATACTAAGTACTTAATAAAAATCTAAAAATGAAAAATAAAATTTAAATTAAATTAAATAGAAACTATCACTTAAAAATAAATTGGTTTTTCTTGGATTTTCGTTTACAAACTTACTTTACTACTGAAAATAGAAAACTTTTGTGAAAACACTTTTGAAATAGCTTATAAATAAGCTGTGTGCACCCCCTTGACTTAAGCAGTTTGACTTTTGTTGACTGATCAAGCAAATAAGCACAAATGACTTTGGGTAGGGTCCACAATGATGAAACTTGATACAAATAAGCTAAACAAACTTAAATAAGCTGAAAATAGCAAGCAATGATCACAATTAAGCTGTTAAGATCCAAATAAGCACTTTTGAAAACTGAACTGAACACAGAATGGGGACAGACTTTGGGATGGATTCCAGGTGGGGTCCACTTGATCCTAGGTCAAACCAAGGGTCAAACCTTGTACCCTGGTAGGAGGGGGGTTGTCCAAACCAAAAATGAACCAAAGGGGTCCACTGAGGTGGGCAGCAACCACCACCAAAGTGGTGGTGGTGAGATGGTCTGTCTGGTGCAGGGGAAGCCTTCTTCCCTGCAGGTGTGTTCCAGGGCTTGTGGAGCCCACACAAAAATTCACAAAATTCTAACAAGTGTGGGTATCAAAAGACCTACTGATGAATACTACACCCAACAAGTTTCAAGGTCTGATTAAATTCCTAAAAATCACAAATAATCTTTGAACTTTTGAGATTTCTTACTAGAACCACTTTTGACTTTTTAAGAAAACTTGCAAAATTGACTTTGGTGAACTTCTAATGCATGTAACCTACTGAATTTGTTATATTAGACTAAAATAGGATTAGATTAAGCTGATGCAACTATTAGTGAGCTAAAATGAAGCTTTGTGGATCACAATACCACAACAGTTAACAGTTATGGAGTCTTAGTGATGATTTTGACTTTTTCACTCTATAACACCATTTGTTAAGGTTGGTTTGAACTTATTTTACACTGAGAAAGAGTTTTTACCAAAAGCTATCAACCAAGAACCCAAATAGCACAGTGGTTTAACCAAATCCAAACACCCTCTTAAGCAAGTCTGTTTTAGATTTTATGAAAGTAAGGACTATAGCAGCTTATGAGATGGATTCAATTCAACTTTTTATGAAATATTAAGCCTAATTGAGTGCTTAGAAATAGAAAGTAACCATAAACTCACAAGAATTCCACTTAAACTAGCATAACTGTTAAACCAAGATTCAAAGTAACTTATGAATTCTAAATAACAAGTTATGAATGTTAAGCTACAAATCACTTAAACAACAACCAAATAGCACAAGCAAACACAGATTAACAACTACAAGCAAGGAATCAGAAACTACTAAGAACTAAGACTTTTAGTGGAAAATTGAAATAAGCAAAATCTTACAAAACACTCCTAGCATGAACAAGGAGTTTTCCATAGTTGCCTATCTTTAGATAGGCACAATCCAATTCCAATCTTGCTCCTCAATGATCCTCAATACCTGAAAACAACTCAAAAGCACACACAGTTGACCAATGTTGACTTTTTTAGCTTTTTGATTATTTTTAACACTTGATTTTAGGATCTCTAAAAGCTTCAACAAGCTCAAGGGAACTTAAGTGATCCTAACTCAGTCCATGAAACTTGGTACAATTCACAACTAAGCTTATTTAGAAATGCTTAAATTGAGAAAATTGAAATTACACAAAACAGAAATGAAACCTTGATTTTATTACTTGAAAAGATTAAGAGTACACTAGAATTACTACTACAATGCTTAGAATTGAAAGTTACACTGAAATGTGAAGCTTAATTTAAAATCGACACTAAATTTTAACTAAAAAACTACACACTATTTTCCTTGCATTCTTGAGCCTTTTATAGATGTCCATTAGGGTTTCCCAATTCCTCTGAGCAAATCACAACTTTAATCTCAGCCATTGGATGCCTGAGATGCTTCAATTTGATGCCACGTGTTTTGGCGGGAAACACTCTTTTGCAAATTGCTTCTGATACAAACAAGGGGGTGGTGCATTTATTGTGGTGGGATAGTCAGGGGTAGTGGGTTGGTTTGGGCGGTGGAACAAGTGGGAGAGGGTGGTGGTGATGGGACTGAGTTACAGTCAAGTGGGGGAGGGAAGATGATGGTTGTTTGACCACGTTTGACCAAGGGGTGTCAAACTTTGACCCGGTTATAATATTTTGGGGTGTGGGGTGGGTTGTGGTGTGTTTTGGGCCCAAGCAAAAAGGGAAGTGGGTTGTGGGAATGGATTGGATTGGTTTTGTTTTGGGTAATATTTATTTAGGTCCGGTTTGGTTTAGGATTTCACAAGGACTAGTTTTGCAATTTATCGAAAGTTTGGGGACTGGATTTGGCATGTTTTTGAAGTATTCCATGGGGTGTGTTTTGCCAATCTATGAATAGTATAAGGCCCTGGAATGATTTTTCCAATTAATTTTCACCAGGGACTAAAACTGCCAAACTTTCAAAATTCAGGGACCATTTGTGTAATTTCACCAATCTTTTCCACCAAGGACCAATCCTGCCATAAAAGGTTAGTGCAAGGACAAAATTTGTTTTTCTCAAAGTTTTTAATATCCCAGGGACCATTTCTGACAATTTTCAAAGTTCAGGGACTAAACTTGACATTTTATGAAACTTTGCACCAAAGGACTAATTGTGTAACTTTTTGATTTAAAAGGACCTTTGGTGACTTTTTCAAGTTTTTAGAATAACCAGGGACTAAATTTGACAACTTTTGAAAGTTGAGGGACTGAAACTGCCAATTTTGCAAACTTTGTGTGTTTTTCATCTATTTTTGATTATTTTGCATTTGAAACATGTAAAACACTTTCCTGGGATATTTTCACTATTTTGATGCAATATTGAGTGTTTTTTAGATGTTTTGGCAGCTCAGAAAAGGTAAAAATGATGAGGATTTACACACTCATCAATCCCCCACACTAAAACATTGCTAGTCCCTAGCAATCTTTTGAGAAAAACCTGATGGATTTGAAAATCTCTTTACCAAAAGCCATCACTTCTGGAGTAGCCAGGTGTAAGAACTGTGGCACACCTGATAACCGTGTGATTTTGAGCAAACCACCAGCTGTCAACGGATTTGATTAGTCTTTACCAAAAGCCGTTTGCTTCTGGACTAGCCAGCATCTTGATGAACTAAGTCAACATCTTGGTGAGCTGATTACCAATTATGGATTTTCCACGGCCTTTACCATAAGCCATAATCTTGTGGGCTAGCCAACTCATTCGCTTTATGGGATATGGGGAGTTGAGGAACCATACAATTTTTGGCAAATTGCAAGCCATCAATGGGTTTGAGATGTCTTTACCAAGAGCCGTTTGCTCCTGGACTAGCCAATCCATTTGTCATTTTGGCGGACTGATTACCACAAAAATTTTGAAATAAAGTGAAAAAATTTTGAAAAATTTAGGCCTAAAAATGGGGGTACTTAGAAAGTTTTGTGATAAAATTCGAAAGAATTTTCGCCCCCCCCCCCCCCCCACACTAGAATTGAATATTGTCCTCAATATTCAAAGTTCCGGCTATTATGCCGAAACTCTGAACGGAAAAAAGCTGATATTCGAAACTAACTGTGGAAATATTGATTTATTTTTAACTTTATTTATCTGTACATATAAACCTTTTTTTTTTTTTGAAATGAACTTATATACATATTTACTTTTCAAAAGGTGGGGGACGGCCACTCCCCCACACTAGGGTGGTAGAAAGTAGAAAGAAGTCAGAAATACAGGTGAAAACCCATATATGTTGCTAATTTTTGTTCACCGAGTCACTAGCTTGACTCGATCCCTGAATTCATTGGTCCATGGGGAAAGTTTGGAGATCCGGGACAACCATGGGGGGTATGTCCTCTCCAAAATAATGTTTCAAATGATGACCATTCACTTTGAAGTTGGGACCTTCGGGTTGAGATATCTCAACAGTCCCGTATGGATATTCTTTAGCAATAGTGAATGGTCCAGTCCATCGGGTTTTTAATTTCCCCGAGAAGATCTTTAACCTTGAGTTGAAAAGAAGGACTCTGTCACCGACGTTGAAAACGCGGTTCTTAATCTTAGAGTCGTGAATCTTCTTTGTCTTTTCTTTGTAGATCAAAGAGTTCTCGTAGGCTTGATCACGAAGTTCGTTTAATTCATTGAGTTGAACCTTACGGTGATCACCCGCTTTATGAAGGTCGTAGTTAGCATGTTTCAAGGCCCAGTAGGCTTTGTGCTCGAGCTCGATCAGTAAATGACACGCCTTCCCGTATACAAGCTTGTATGGAGTACACCCGATGGGTGTTTTGTAAGATGTACGGAAGGCCCAGAGTGCATCATCTAGTTTATCCGACCAGGATGCACGGTTTTCACCTACTGTCCTCTCAAGAATCCGTTTTATACCACGGTTGGAAACCTCCACCTGCCCACTTGTTTGTGGGTGATACGTGGTAGAAAGACGATGAGTAACACCGTACTTAAGCATGACTTTTGCGAATTGATCATTGCAAAAGTGAGTACCGCGATCACTAATGATGGCACGTGGAGTTCCAAAACGAGCAAAGAGGGATTTCAAGAATTTCACAACAACTCGGGCATCGTTAGTGGGTAAAGCCTTAGCCTCAACCCATTTTGACAAATAGTCAACAGCCACGAGAATATACTTGTTTCCACGAGAAGATGGGAATGACCCCATAAAATCAATGCCCCAGACGTCAAAGATTTCACAAACTTGAATGGCATTTTGTGGCATTTCGTTCTTTTGTGAAATATTCCCGTGACGCTGACAAGCATCACAAGCTTTGACTAACTCATGGGCATCCTTATAGATCGTGGGCCAGTAGAAACCGGAATCAAACACCTTTTTGGCGGTGTAGTTAGGACTATGGTGGCCCTCGGTGGGTCCAGCATGGCAAGCCTTGAGAATATCAGCGGCTTCCTGTCCGTATACACATCGCCTGATGACTTGATTGGCACAGATTTTGAAGAGATATGGGTCGTCCCAGAAGTAATGTCTAACGTCTTTGAAGAATTTGTTCTTCTGTTGGGACGTCATCCCCTTCACGATGAAGTTACCCGCATGGTAATTTGCAAAGTCGGCAAACCATGGGGTAGAAGAGTCACCACGAAAAGCAACCGCACTGAGTGTCTCGAGAGGGAATGTTTCATTTATTTCTTGTTTCTCGGACACATCTTGATGTGGGTTTTCTAATCGTGAGAGATGATCAGCAGCAAGGTTCTCGGCTCCTTTCTTATCACGGATAATGATATCGAATTCTTGGAGGAGGAGAACCCAACGGAGAAGCCTCGGCTTTGCATCTTGCTTTGCAAATAGGTACTTCAAAGCCGAGTGATCCGTATACACTACGCATTTGGTCAAGATTAAGTACGGCCGGAATTTCTCAAAAGCATACACCACAGCTAGGAGTTCTTTTTCAGTGGTGGTGTAATGACTCTGAGCCTCGGTCATAGTTTTGCTTGCGTAGTGTATAGGCTGAAAGTATTTTGCTTTACGTTGCCCCAAGACCACACCTATGGCAAAATCACTAGCATCGCACATAAGCTCAAAAGGTAGGTCCCAATCGGGGGCAACAAGAATCGGTGCCTCGGTAAGCTTTTTCTTTAATGTTTCAAAAGCTTCGATGCACTCAGGAGAGAAGATGAAAGGAGCATCCTTCTCGAGGAGATGGGTCATAGGCCGGGCAATCTTAGAAAAATCTTGGATAAACCTACGGTAGAAACCGGCATGACCCAAAAAGCTCCTAACACCTTTTACGGTGGTGGGATGAGGTAATTTAGCAATGACATCGATTTTGGCTTTGTCAACCTCAATCCCGTTTTTTGAAATTTTATGGCCGAGGACTATGCCCTCTTTAACCATAAAGTGACTCTTCTCCCAGTTGAGACTTAAATTCGTTTCTTTGCAACGTTTAAGCATCTGTTCCAAGTGGGAGAGACAGGTCTGGAATGAATCCCCGATGACCGAAAAGTCATCCATGAATACCTCCATAGTTTTCCCGATCATGTCGGAAAAGATAGACATCATGCACCTCTGGAACGTGCCTGGTGCATTACATAAGCCGAAAGGCATACGTCTGTAAGCAAAAGTTCCGTAGGGGCATGTGAAGGTAGTCTTCTCTTGATCCTGGGGATCAACGGGGATTTGGAAGTAACCCGAAAAACCATCGAGGAAGCAGTAGTATTCATTCCCCGTAAGTCTTTCGAGCATTTGGTCCATAAAAGGGAGAGGAAAATGGTCTTTACGGGTGGCTTCATTCAACTTTCGATAGTCAATACATACACGTCAACCCGTGACCAAACGAGTTGGAATCAACTCGTTATCCTCGTTGGTGACAACGGTAATGCCACCCTTTTTAGGAACACAATGAATTGGGCTAACCCAAGGACTGTCAGATATAGGGTAAATCAATCCCGCATCAAGAAGTTTAAGAACCTCTTATTTGATAACTTCGTGGATTTTGGGATTTACCCTTCTCTGTTGTTGCACTGCTGGCTTAAAGTCATCCTCCATTAAGATTTTATGAGTACAAAAGTTCGGGCTTATGCCCTTAATGTCGGAGAGTTTCCAAGCGATTGCTTGTTTGTGTGACTTAAGAACCTTTAGGAGTGCTGCCTTTTCCTCATCTTTTAAGTCTTTAGCAATAATGACGGGCAATTTATCATCACCCTCCAGAAATGCATATTCTAGATGAGGAGGCAAGTCCTTGAGCTCGACCTCGGGAAAGTCTTCAGTTTTTTCAACATTTTTGACTTCCGCTTTATGAAGTATTTTTGGAGTCGGAGAGGGTGAAGGATCGTCATTTAACAATCTTTCAAGGAGAAGAATGTCCCCCTCCGGGTCAAGATAGTTTTCATCAATCCCACTTGGGATTGAGCTATCTTGAGCAAGAAAAGCCTCGACCTCTTCCAGAAGGAAGTCACTCCCCTCAAACGGAGTGAGGGAAGGGGAAGGGTCGGAAATGATAGGATTAGTAGAAAGAGTGGTACTGCTACTGGATGAGAAACCAAGGACTTATTGAGAAGATTCCTCAGACGCAACATCGATGATGTCAATTCGGTTAACCGTTTCAGCGTCATAGTTGGAGGAGTATCTTGAAGTCTGATCAAGATTGAATGTGATGGCGTCACAATCAACACGTAGAGTGATTTCTTCTTCGAATACATCGATTAAAGCACGACCCGTTCTTAAGAATCCCCTCCCGAGAATGAGAGGAACTCGTGGGTCAGCATCGAAATCAACAATCACGAAATCTGCCGAAAAATGGAACTTTCCTACTTTCACGAAAATATCTTCGGCAATGCCGAGAGGACGAGATATGGTACGGTCTGCAAGCTCGAGAGTCATGCAGGTCGGAGTGAGAGCAGGAAGTGAAAGTCTTTTCCAGACTGTGTAAGGCATCAGGTTAATACTTGCGCCAAGATCGGCCAAGGCAAAGCATTCAACCATCCCCGGGAAAACACAAGGAATGAGAAATTTCTCGGGATCTCCAAGCTTTTCGGGAAGCTTTTTCAGGAGCACTGCTGAGCAATGCTCATTAAGGGTTGTTTTTGCCATCTCACAGAGTTTTTCTTTGTTGCTTATCAGATTTTTGATTGTCGAAGCAAACTTAGGCATGAGAAGAAGAGCATCCGCATCAAAGTGTAATTCTTGGAAAATTTGATAAAATTTTTCCATCTGATGGTTAGCTTTTTCGCGGTTCTTTTGATCATTCAAACGTGAAGGATATGGAATTGAAGGCTTAGGATCATTCTTTGGGATTTCATCAGAGCTCACAGGAGGATCAAATACAACTTTCGACTTATGAGTCGGGACCGGGACAACTTGAGGGTGGACGTTGTTGATACCTCCGTTATTAGTAGGAAGTACCTTGTCCTTAGTAACCTCAGGCTCACGTTCCGCTACCTTAGGAGGAGGAGAAGAGGTAGAGGGAATCGCGGGTCCATTGTATGATACCCCACTTCGGGTGGTGAACGCTTTGACATCGCCCCTCGGGTTAGCGATCGTGTTGCTCGGTAGTGTACCCGGGCCCGAGGGTCGATCATTTAAAGACTTCTGAAGCTCAGAGATCTTGCTGATCAATAACCAATTCGTTTCCTCTTGTGCTTTCATGAATTGTTTTAGCACTTCATCGGAGGAAGACGAGGGTGGAACAACGTTTTGAGGAGGATTTTGAACACGATTGTTTTGAAAATTCCCTTGATTTTGATTGTTGTTACCCTGAAAATTGTTTCTCTGATTGAAATTACCCTGATTGTAATTTCCTTGATTTTGGTTTCTTTGAAAATTTCCTTGAAAACCTTGGTTTTGATTGCCATTTTGAAAATTGTTTTGATTAAACTGGCCTTGATTTTGATTCGGGTTTTAGAAATTTGAGTTTTGACCTTGGTTAAAATTCTGATTCGAGTTACGGTTTTGATTTTGGTTAAAACCGGGAGGTCCGAGAAAATTGTTGGAACGATAGCTTAAGAGATTACGGTCCCCTTGCGGTTGGTAAGAATTACCCCCCGTGTTGTAGGAACCGTGAGCAGCATAAACGTTCTCTTGAGGAAAACCAGCAGTAGCTGGACACCCAGAATAAAGATGTGGGCCCCCACAAGTTTCACAACTTCGGGCCACGGCTTTCACTTGTTGATTTTGAACCTGATTTTGCATCGTTTGGTTCATTCTCAACACAGCCGTAGAAATATCATCCATATTTTTGGTAAGAGCAATTATTTTAGGAGATGATGATGAAGGAGTAACTGAATTACATGACGCATCCCTCTCCGCAGAGGAATCCCAAAAGTTATGGTGGGCAGTCATGTTCTCAATCAAGTCATAGCACTCTTCGGGACGCCTTTTCATAAAGGTCCCACCAGCAGCAGCATTGAGAATATCCCGGTGCCTCAATGTCAGACCATTATAGAAGGTATCTATGATGGTAACTTGTAACATATTGTGGTTAGGGCACCGATCAATAGCTAGCTTATAACGTTCCCAAGCCTCAAAAAGAGACTCATCGGGACGTTGCCGGAAGTTGCTGATTTCATTTCGTAACTTGGTAATCATGGAAGGTGGAAAATATTTTGCTAAAAACTTGGTTACCATTTCATCAAAGGTATGAATAGAATTCTTTGGGAGTCGGTCAAACCATGCAGTGGCATGATGAGTGAGAGAATAGGGGAAGAGGTACAGCCGGAGGGCATCATCGGTGACACCATGCTGTTTCATGCTTTGGGTGACCGTGAGATATTTGTCAAGATGCTTGTTAGCATCGTCACCCGGTAATCCGTGAAATTGACACGAATTCTGGACTTGTTGGATCATGTGGTGATTGAGGCCAAAGTCCGTAGCCTAAATAGTGAGTGGTGCAATAGGCCCACCCCGCCCTTGCATGGTAGGCTGGCACAACTCCTCCATCGTTCGGAGATCGGGAGCTGGCACATCCCTGGGAGGGTCAGGGGGTGGTAATGGTGGTGGTGGCCCAGCGGCCATTTCGGTCTTTGGTTCTTGTGTGTCAGAACGTAGCTCGGGTACGTTTTTCTGAAGTTTACGTTTTGTTTGTGACCGAGTGCGCATGCACTAAAAACAATTTTTCAAAACAAGATCGAGGCAAAACCACAGTGAACTTAAACCAATTATCACAAGTGAATGACTTCTTTAAAAAAAGGTACACCACTCACAGGGATATAAAGGCAAGTTTTTATCTTAAGTTTGGGAACTTATTATGTCCACACCCCCAGTTGGTAGGTGTTCAGCCTTGGTTTGCGGTGGTAATATTTTATGTATTTATTAATTTGAAATACTGCATTAGGCTTATGGGTGTGTGTGCAAAAAAACTTGGGAAATATTTTTGGAACTGATTCGTTAACCGAAATCGTTCTTTTAAGATTACTCGCAGGCTGGCGGGAGGAAGTAAATAGGTTTCCTCTTCAGTTCGCAATTTAATGTCAGAACTTACCTTAAACCAATTGTTTCAGGTTATAATTTTAAAGAAAACGAAGTAATTTAACTTCACAGTTTGTTTTGTTGTTTTGGATTTTTTTGGTGTTTTTAACACTTTTAGGAAAAGTGTTAATGAACTTTTTGATATGATTATATTTTTACAAAAACTTTTTACATATTTGTGTGAAATTTGTACAGGGAGGGTTTTGAAAACCACTAAACTTAAAACGATTTTTTTTTAAAACACGCAACAACCTCCCCGGTAGCGGCGCCAAATTTTGATTGTGGCTAAACCGTCAGATATAATTGACCAAGGTCAACTATTCAAAAACAGCTTATCCCAATACTCCGTGGATAGTATAGTGTGTCCCCGGGTCGTTAAAGTCCCAGCGAGATTGAAATGGTGTTATTTGAAATCGTTTATGAGTGAGTGGCACTGAGGACAGTAGCCCAGATGATATGGAATTGATTTTGCTACTGTTATTTTGGTATTTGTACACAGATATAATATTCACAAATAACATATATACAAGTATATGCACAAATTCATAAACTGGAATCACGCAATCAGACAGAAAAGTGGGATTTTGATTAATTACAACTACAGGGGGTGCTTTTGAAACTTTTGAAACTTAAAATTAAAGAAAATTGAAAATGAAAATGAAATTATCAAAATGATTATTTTATTATTTAAATATTATTTAATTAATAAAACTAATTAAAATCTAATTTAAAACCTAGATTAAATTAACAAAAAATGACAAATGTTACAAATTAACCTAAAAACTTGCAAAAATAATTTCTAAACCTTAATTAGAACTTGAAGAAAGTATAAAAAATAAAAATAAATATTTTTGTCTTTTTATGAGTTTTATATTAATTAAAAACTATTTAACTTAATTAAACTAATTAAACTAATTTAAATTACAAATAATACTAAATTAACTTAAAAAATTATGAGAAAATTTATAAAATTACTTAACCATCACAGGAATCCTACAAAATTATAAAAACTTCTAAAAATTATGTTTAAGGTTATTATACTAATTATTTACCTTTTAATTACTTTAAATCTAATTTAAATAATTAAAATAAGAAAAATAGAAAATGAACAGTAGAAACTAAAAATATATTTTCTAAAAGTCTATTATATTATATTAGAGCTAGAAAAATATAAAAACTAGGTTATGATTTATAAAAACTAAATATGCTATTTAAAACTTAATATTAATTAATAATTAAGAAAACTAATCTTAAATGTAATAAATATTAAATTACAAAATAAAAATCTAGAAAAATTACTGAATTTACTTTAATATAAGAGGTAATTAATAAAAATATAAAAATACTAAGTACTTAATAAAAATATAAAAATGAAAAATAAAATTTAAATTAAATTAAATAGAAACTATCACTTAAAAATAAATTGGTTTTTCTTGGATTTTCGTTTACAAACTTACTTTACTACTGAAAATAGAAAACTTTTGTGAGCTTAGGGGAAAGTACCGGGTCTTTAGTCATCCCGGTTTCATGATCCCTTTCCCTCACTGGAGAGGGAATAGGAATCGATGGTCCATCGCAATCAACACGACATCTCGATATCTTTGACAAGGCCATAAGTTTTTCAATGTTGCTCTCATAGGCCCTTTGTTCAAAGAAATCGTCATCGAGAGATGTCATTAGAATCAATTACGGGATAAGTGGAAGAAGTGAGAATCAAAAGGATAGAGGGTAAAGGGATGAAGAATCAAAAAGGTGAGAGGGTAAAGGTGAATATTTTTGGTATTTTCGGGAAACATTTTTAGTGCACATGCACCAAAAATAATTTTTCAAAACAAATTTGAGGCAAAACCACAGTGAACTTAAACCAGCAATCACAAGTGAATGGCTTCTTTGAAAAAGGTACACCACTCACAGGGATATAAAGGCAAGTTTTAATCTTAAGTTTGGGAACTTATTATGGGTTTATTAATTAATTTGAAAAACTGCTTTAGGCTTATGGGTGTGTGTGCAGAAAACTTGGGAAATATTTTTGGAACTGATTCGTTAACCGAAATCGTCCCTTTAAGATTACTCGCAGGCTGGCGGGAGGAAAGAATGGATTCCTCTTCAGTTCGCAATTTAATGTCAGAACTTACCTTAAACCAACTGTTTCAGGTTGTAATCTTAAAGAACACGAAGTAATTTAACTTCACAGTTTGTTTTTGATTGTTTTTTAATTTTTTTGGTGTTTTTCAACACTTCAGGAGAAGTGTTAATGAACGTTTTTTGATATGATTATATTTTTACAAAAACTTTTTACAAATTTGTGTGAAATTTGTACAGGGAGGGTTTTGAAAACCACTAAACTTAAAACGATTTTATAAAACACGCAACAACCTCCCCGGCAACGGCGCCAAATTTTGATTGAGGGAAAAGCAGTCAACTAAATTCAACCACGGATGTGGTCAAACAAGTCAAACTCCTAAGGCTCAATGCTCCGTGGAAGTATAGGGTTTCCCCGGGTCGTTATGTCCCGACGAGGTGTGGATGGTATTAAAACGGGTTTGTGATCGAGTGAATTTGGACAGGAAAGAGGTATAAGTGAGTTGTGATGATTACACTACTGGAATATGAAAGATAATAGCTTAAATACACTATATTAATAATACTGGAAAGTAAGGAAAACCAGAAACGTTTAAAACTTAAAACGCGTACGTTCACGTTTAAATAAAACGTAAGCGTTCGAAATAAAAAGTAAAAACTGAAATCTGAAAACACCCAGGGGGTGAAAATGACTTTTTTACAAACCTGAGGGTAAAAGAAAATTTTTAGAAAATTAAAATAAATTTTAACCTTAATTAATTATTTAATATTAATTAAATACTAATTATTACTAATTATTAATAATTAAAATACTTAAATATAATTTAATACTAATTAAATACTTAGAAAAATGAAAATAAAATTTCTAAAATTATAAAATAACTAAAAATAAGTTTTAAAAATAAAAATAAATGTTTTTGTCTTTTTGTGGATTTTCTATTAATTAATTACTAATTAACTAATTAACTATTTTAAATTAAGAAAATTACTAAATGAACAGTAAAAATTCTAATAAAATTTCTAAAATTACTTTATAACATATAAAAGCTATAAAAAATATAACAACTAGATTTTACTTAATGAAAACTAATAATGCTATTTAATACTAATTATTAATTAATAATTAATAAAACTAAAATTAATTCTAATAAATACTAAATGGTAAAATAAAAATCTGAAAAATTTATTATAAATACTTTAACTTAAGAGAAAATTAAGGAAAATATAAAAGTGACAAGTACTTAATTAAAATCTAAAAATGAAAAATAAAATTTAAATAAAATTAAATAGAAACTATCACTTAGAAATTAAGTTGGATTTTCTGGATTTTTATTTTAGAAACCTACTTTACATATAAAAACAGCAAACTTTTGTAAAAACAAAATTTTTAGAACTTAAAATTAAGCTGAGAATAAGCTCAAAAGTGTGACAGTTGACTTTGTTTGACCAATATGAGAAATAAGCTTGAATGACTAAGAGTGGGGCCCACTATGGTAAAACTAGGTTCCAATAAGCAAAATACACTCAAATAAGCTAAAAACAACAAGTGATGATCACTGATAAGCAAATAAGATTGAAATAAGCACTTTCATATATTAACTTTAACAAAGAACTGGGACAGACTTTGTGGCTCAAACTAGGTGGGGTCCACAGACCTAGGGGTCAAACACATGGTCAATAACATAACCCTGGTAGGAGGGGGGATGAAAGATGCAAGGGTCATGGCCTGGGGCTCACTAGATTGATCAGAAAACCACCACCAAGTGGTGGTGGTGGTGGTGGTGGTGCTGAGACAGAGCAGACCTCAGCCCTGCAAGTCACTTTGTGGCTTTGTGGGGCCCACAAGAAAAATAGCAAAAATAAAATGGAGCTGAGACCTTGAAGCTGAGGTGGTAGAGAATCTATGGAAACAAGTTTCAGGGTCCCAATCCAAATCCTAAATTCTAAATAAATCTTTGAAGATTGGGAAAAATCTGAGAGATTGAAATTTGACTTTTAATAAAACTAACCTAGGTTGACTAATTTGAATTTCTAACACTCACTACTAACTTTATATGTTATATTAAGTTATTATTAACCTAAATTAAGATAAAAATACAACTTATAAGCTAAATTGAAGATTTGTGGATCACAAGTCCTTCACAGTTAACTGTGAAGGGACTTAAGATGTGATTTTGACTTTTGGGTATAAAGGTGACTAATCTAATGACCTAAGTAGCCTAAATGAACCTAGAGGAATCTATTTATGAGGAGAGTTCACCAAACAAAACACAAGAGTGTACTGACTTGGCTTAAACCAAACACTCCCTTATGTAAACTAACTTATTTTCTAATGAAGAAAGTACTGAGTTTAAGCTCACAAACTAAACCACAGATTTATAATAGCTTATATTAGAACTAATTAATAATATAAAACATAGGAAAGCACATGGTAAACTGAAATAAATATATTGCATTAAAAAAAATAGATTAACTTACAAGATTTCCAAACTGAGAAAACAAAGAACCACAACCAAGAACTTTCTTAACAGTCTTCCACAAGACTTCTAAACCAGAAATAATCCAAAACACTCCTTGCTCAATCTTGATTCATCATTCACTCAGAATTCTTATTTTATTTCTATTTTTCTTTTATTTTTCTTGTTTTTGCTTTTTTTTAACTTAAACTGAAATTAAATGCTTCTAAAAGCTTAAATAAGCTTTGTCAGGGCTTAATTGAGCTCAAAAGATCATACAACAACAACAACTTAACAACATACAAGCTTGAGAGATTTGAAATTTTAAGAAATTCATTAACTGAGAACTGAGCTGAAACTTAAAATTAACTTGATTTAAAGATAGAAATACATTAAATTAACTGGTACAAACTTGTTTTAATTGAAATTACAACTAGAATTAAAGATTACACTACCTACGATTAAGCTATTCTAAAACTAAACTAATAATTTTCCATATCTGCTTCTTTTCTCTCTTTATAGCATCCAAGTAAGTAAGTGGGACCCACAGGTCAAATCCCACCAATGATGGCAACCAATGGATGTCTCTTGCCCCTTACTCAATTTGGCGGGAAAAATGGCTTTTAAGCCAATTGCCTCTGTTCAGTAGCCATAGGGGGGGGGGGGAAAGCATTAAATGATGTTGGGATGTGTGATTGGGAAGGATAAGGATGTGGTGGAGCAAGTGGGGGGTGGTGAAAGGTGGTTTTGGTGCGTGGTTTTGCAGGGGAGAAGGAAGGAGGGAATGGGGGTGGTTTTGTGGTTTGGTCAAACCCAGGGGTTGACCGGGTTTAAACAAAAGGGGTGGGCTAAGGTTGGGCCTGGAGTTTAATTTGGGTGGGCTTAGTTTGTTTGGTTTATTTTTGGTGGGTTATTACTAATAAGAAGGTCCGTTTGGTTTATTTGGTATTAAATCACAAAAAGGACCAAAGTTGTAAATTGGTGAAAGTTGAGGGTATGATGTGGCATTTTCCCAAAGATACTACAAGGACTGAACTTGCCACATGTGATAAACCAAAGAACCTTACAATGAAATTTTCCATTTTAATATCCCGAGGACCTTTTCTGTCAATTCCCAAACTCCAGGGACCATTCTTGTAATTTTCTGAAACTTGAAGGGTTAAACTTGTAAATATCAAATATTAACACAAAGGACCAAATATGTCATTTAGGAATAGTTCAAGGGTTATTTTGATAAATTTTCCATTTTAAATAACCTAGGGACTGATTTTGACACTTTTCCAAAGTTGAGGGACCAAAGTTGTAAATTTGTAAATTTTAACTTCAAAGGACTTTTTCTTACAACTTGTGAATCCCAAGGACCTTTTATGATAATTTTACAAGTTTTGAGTGACCAGGGACTAGTTTTGCCAATTTATGAAACTTGAGGGACTGAAACTGCCAATTATGCAAACTTTGTACGTTTTCATTTGTTTTTGCATATTTTGTGTTTGAAACATATAAAACACACCTCTAAGATATTTTAAGTATTTTGATACATATTTGGGTGTTTTTGTATGTTTTGGCAGCTCAGATTGGTATAAAATGATGAGTATTTACACACTCATCAATCCCCCACACTAAACTATTGCTAGTCCCTAGCAATCTTTTGAGAAAAACTAATGGATTTTAAACTCTTTACCAAAAGCCATCACTTCTGGAGTAGCCAGGTGTAAGAACTGTGGCACACCTGATAACCGTGTGATTTTGAGCAAACCACCAGCTGTCAACGGATTTGATTAGTCTTTACCAAAAGCCGTTTGCTTCTGGACTAGCCAACACTTGATGGAATAGTCAACATCTTGGTGAGCTGATTACCAATTATGGTTTTTCCACGGCCTTTACCACAAGCCATAATCTTGCGGGCTAGCCAACTCATTTGTTTTTGGGGAGTTGATGAACCATACAATTTTGGGCAAACTGCCAGCCGTAAACGGATTTGAGATGTCTTTACCAAGAGCCGTTTGCTCCTGGACTAGCCAATCCCTTTTGTCGTTTAGACAAGGCGGACTGATTACCACAAAAAATTTTGAGCTGTAGTGAAAAATTTTTGAAAATTTTTGGTCAAAAACGGGGGTATTATATAGTAAAATGTGATAAAATTCGCTAGAATAGTGAATACCCCCCCACACTAAGCATGAATATTGTCCTCAATATTCAAAATCCCGGTTATTATGCCGACTTTTAGAACGTAAAAGGGCAACATTACAAGCTAAGCGTGGAAAACATCATTTTGTATTTTCACTTCTGTAATCATAGCATGGGGGACTCCCCCACACTTAGGGTGAAAACCCTATAAACATGCTTTGTTTTTGTTTACCGAGTCGCTAGCTTGACTCGACCCCGAATTCATTTGTCCTTGGGGAAGCATGATGTGGAAGAAACAATCTCACTCGGACTTTCATTCAAGATGTTTGGATAAACATTTGAAGCACGTGAAAGTTCCACACCGATGAGATATAATCCCGGCTCAAGATAATGGTAAATGAAAATGCCGGGATCAAATATGGTGTCCTCACTCCCAAAGGAGTGAAGAACAGGAGAAGTCACCTTATAGGTGAAGAAAAGGAAGAAAACCATGATGAAAATCATGATAAGATCTTCTTCCTCGAAGGCAGGCTCATTAGCCTGATTTTGGATTTCAAAGGGTAAGCTCGAGAACATCCCGGGAGGGTGGGTGGGAATTTGCAAATTCTCATGATTGAGTGCATCTCCCCCCGGGTCATCATACTCCGGAGGAGTCATGATATGAGAGAGTTCATAGGAGAACTCATCAAATGTGAATGAATCATATTCTGGATTGATGTGCGTGAGTTCACAGGAGAACTCATCGAAGGTAAATGATTCATAATCGGGGAGAGAATTATGAGAATGAGAAGTGGTGTTGCCACTAATCTTCTCTCCCACAGGATCAAAAGTAAAGGCTTCAAATTCCGGTATAGGGTCATCGGAGAGAATGTCACTATCCTTTATGGGGATAGGAGATGAAATAGGTTTCTCTTTGAAAGCCTCGATTTTAGAAATGAGGAGATTGACTTTTAATAATGTTGCACGAAGTGCTTCATCCGTGATTTCAGTGTCAATCTCATCATTCTCTTCTTCTAAGCTAACTAGCTCAGAAGGTAATTCTTTCACATGACTGATGTCTCCAGAAGATAAAGAATCAGCATGTGAAGTACTAAGCTCGATGTTGGGATTAGAATTTAAAAGATTTTCAGTTTCTCCCATATCGGCTTCGAGATCAAGGAGACCATCATCATTTCCCAATGGAATTGGATTGATGTGAGTAAGTTCGTTTGTGAACTCCTCAATAAGAGGGTCAACATCCGAATGAGGCAATGGTGCCTCCTCATACTCAACTTCTCCATAAGATGTACAATCATCATTAAAATCGGAGAAAGTCTCAAAATGATCTTTTGGATTTTCAGGGTGAGCAGGTAGATCACACACATGATCAAAAGTCCCCTGTGACTCTCTTGGGATTGGGACAAGGATCTCAGCACTAGACTTTATTAATTCGTCCGATTCCTTATTAGGAACAGTGCTAAGATGCTCATCCCCCATGTTTAGAGCGTGAGTGTGAACTTCGGGTGTGATAACAGCAGACTGAGGGAGTTGAGAAGGACTAGCAGTCATGGTTTCTACAAGTTCCATGATTTCTACTGCTAGAGATTCAATCATAATCTTTTCTCCCTGTATTTCTACTGAAGCGGTTTCAAGAGGTTTCTCAGATACCTTTGGGATTGGAACAAGGTCATTAATTTCCTCAAGAGGATTGCTTTTGACTTCCTTGTCCCCCATTGGCAAGATATCTGAAATTTTCTTAGGTTCTACCTCTTGAAATGGCTCATCCTCATCACTTTCATCCTCATAATAAAATGAGTTAACAGGAGGCTTTTGTTTTCTAAGAATCAAATCCTGAAGACAGTTTATACTATCTTGAATGGTTTTGTTGAATTGAGTTTGATTCATAATAAATTCAGCTCTAGTTAACTCGTCCTGAGACGGTGGTTGAGGGTTTGTGTATTGTGAGGGCTGGTTAAAACCAAATTCATGATTGTTACAAGGAACCTGTTCATAGACAAACTGATCCCTAATTTGACAATCAGAGCTGTAGTGAGGGCCACCACAATACTCACAACAGTAAAACTGTTGAGCATGACTTGGTGTATTTTGATACGAAGCATTATTGAGATTTGGATAATACGATTCTTGCTCGTATGAATGTGATGGGTAGTTGGAAAAATTTGAGGAGTTGTTGAATGAGTTTTGATTAGGATCATAAGCAAATGAATTACTCGATCCACAGAACAAACAACTCCCGTCTCGAATATCGTTACCACATTGTACACATGTACACCAACGACATGGAAAACCGAAAAGCGGCTCACCACACCCAACACAAGGAATAAAAGCCGGAGGTGGGACAAGTGGTGTGCTCTTAGAGCTAGCAATTTCCACCACTTCCGTTATAGTCTCGGGTTTTTGTTTTTGATAAACGTGAAGATTGGGTAAGTCGTTATTTTCAGTCACTGCCCTAAGCTCTGTACGTTTGCTTGACAAACTTTTAACCGTAAACCGTGAAAGGTTAGGATCAATTCTTGACAATTTAGGAGCAATTGTGAGCTTAGGGGAAAGTACCGGGTCTTTAGTCATCCCGGTTTCATGATCCCTTTCCCTCACTGGAGAGGGAATAGGAATCGATGGTCCATCGCAATCAACACGACATCTCGATATCTTTGACAAGGCCATAAGTTTTTCAATGTTGCTCTCATAGGCCCTTTGTTCAAAGAAATCGTCATCGAGAGATGTCATTAGAATCAATTACGGGATAAGTGGAAGAAGTGAGAATCAAAAGGATAGAGGGTAAAGGGATGAAGAATCAAAAAGGTGAGAGGGTAAAGGTGAATATTTTTGGTATTTTCGGGAAACATTTTTAGTGCACATGCACCAAAAATAATTTTTCAAAACAAATTTGAGGCAAAACCACAGTGAACTTAAACCAGCAATCACAAGTGAATGGCTTCTTTGAAAAAGGTACACCACTCACAGGGATATAAAGGCAAGTTTTAATCTTAAGTTTGGGAACTTATTATGGGTTTATTAATTAATTTGAAAAACTGCTTTAGGCTTATGGGTGTGTGTGCAGAAAACTTGGGAAATATTTTTGGAACTGATTCGTTAACCGAAATCGTCCCTTTAAGATTACTCGCAGGCTGGCGGGAGGAAAGAATGGATTCCTCTTCAGTTCGCAATTTAATGTCAGAACTTACCTTAAACCAACTGTTTCAGGTTGTAATCTTAAAGAACACGAAGTAATTTAACTTCACAGTTTGTTTTTGATTGTTTTTTAATTTTTTTGGTGTTTTTCAACACTTCAGGAGAAGTGTTAATGAACGTTTTTTGATATGATTATATTTTTACAAAAAATTTTTACAAATTTGTGTGAAATTTGTACAGGGAGGGTTTTGAAAACCACTAAACTTAAAACGATTTTATAAAACACGCAACAACCTCCCCGGCAACGGCGCCAAATTTTGATTGAGGGAAAAGCAGTCAACTAAATTCAACCACGGATGTGGTCAAACAAGTCAAACTCCTAAGGCTCAATGCTCCGTGGAAGTATAGGGTTTCCCCGGGTCGTTATGTCCCGACGAGGTGTGGATGGTATTAAAACGGGTTTGTGATCGAGTGAATTTGGACAGGAAAGAGGTATAAGTGAGTTGTGATGATTACACTACTGGAATATGAAAGATAATAGCTTAAATACACTATATTAATAATACTGGAAAGTAAGGAAAACCAGAAACGTTTAAAACTTAAAACGCGTACGTTCACGTTTAAATAAAACGTAAGCGTTCGAAATAAAAAGTAAAAACTGAAATCTGAAAACACCCAGGGGGTGAAAATGACTTTTTTACAAACCTGAGGGTAAAAGAAAATTTTTAGAAAATTAAAATAAATTTTAACCTTAATTAATTATTTAATATTAATTAAATACTAATTATTACTAATTATTAATAATTAAAATACTTAAATATAATTTAATACTAATTAAATACTTAGAAAAATGAAAATAAAATTTCTAAAATTATAAAATAACTAAAAATAAGTTTTAAAAATAAAAATAAATGTTTTTGTCTTTTTGTGGATTTTCTATTAATTAATTACTAATTAACTAATTAACTATTTTAAATTAAGAAAATTACTAAATGAACAGTAAAAATTCTAATAAAATTTCTAAAATTACTTTATAACATATAAAAGCTATAAAAAATATAACAACTAGATTTTACTTAATGAAAACTAATAATGCTATTTAATACTAATTATTAATTAATAATTAATAAAACTAAAATTAATTCTAATAAATACTAAATGGTAAAATAAAAATCTGAAAAATTTATTATAAATACTTTAACTTAAGAGAAAATTAAGGAAAATATAAAAGTGACAAGTACTTAATTAAAATCTAAAAATGAAAAATAAAATTTAAATAAAATTAAATAGAAACTATCACTTAGAAATTAAGTTGGATTTTCTGGATTTTTATTTTAGAAACCTACTTTACATATAAAAACAGCAAACTTTTGTAAAAACAAAATTTTTAGAACTTAAAATTAAGCTGAGAATAAGCTCAAAAGTGTGACAGTTGACTTTGTTTGACCAATATGAGAAATAAGCTTGAATGACTAAGAGTGGGGCCCACTATGGTAAAACTAGGTTCCAATAAGCAAAATACACTCAAATAAGCTAAAAACAACAAGTGATGATCACTGATAAGCAAATAAGATTGAAATAAGCACTTTCATATATTAACTTTAACAAAGAACTGGGACAGACTTTGTGGCTCAAACTAGGTGGGGTCCACAGACCTAGGGGTCAAACACATGGTCAATAACATAACCCTGGTAGGAGGGGGGATGAAAGATGCAAGGGTCATGGCCTGGGGCTCACTAGATTGATCAGAAAACCACCACCAAGTGGTGGTGGTGGTGGTGGTGGTGCTGAGACAGAGCAGACCTCAGCCCTGCAAGTCACTTTGTGGCTTTGTGGGGCCCACAAGAAAAATAGCAAAAATAAAATGGAGCTGAGACCTTGAAGCTGAGGTGGTAGAGAATCTATGGAAACAAGTTTCAGGGTCCCAATCCAAATCCTAAATTCTAAATAAATCTTTGAAGATTGGGAAAAATCTGAGAGATTGAAATTTGACTTTTAATAAAACTAACCTAGGTTGACTAATTTGAATTTCTAACACTCACTACTAACTTTATATGTTATATTAAGTTATTATTAACCTAAATTAAGATAAAAATACAACTTATAAGCTAAATTGAAGATTTGTGGATCACAAGTCCTTCACAGTTAACTGTGAAGGGACTTAAGATGTGATTTTGACTTTTGGGTATAAAGGTGACTAATCTAATGACCTAAGTAGCCTAAATGAACCTAGAGGAATCTATTTATGAGGAGAGTTCACCAAACAAAACACAAGAGTGTACTGACTTGGCTTAAACCAAACACTCCCTTATGTAAACTAACTTATTTTCTAATGAAGAAAGTACTGAGTTTAAGCTCACAAACTAAACCACAGATTTATAATAGCTTATATTAGAACTAATTAATAATATAAAACATAGGAAAGCACATGGTAAACTGAAATAAATATATTGCATAAAAAAAAATAGATTAACTTACAAGATTTCCAAACTGAGAAAACAAAGAACCACAACCAAGAACTTTCTTAACAGTCTTCCACAAGACTTCTAAACCAGAAATAATCCAAAACACTCCTTGCTCAATCTTGATTCATCATTCACTCAGAATTCTTATTTTATTTCTATTTTTCTTTTATTTTTCTTGTTTTTGCTTTTTTTAACTTAAACTGAAATTAAATGCTTCTAAAAGCTTAAATAAGCTTTGTCAGGGCTTAATTGAGCTCAAAAGATCATACAACAACAACAACTTAACAACATACAAGCTTGAGAGATTTGAAATTTTAAGAAATTCATTAACTGAGAACTGAGCTGAAACTTAAAATTAACTTGATTTAAAGATAGAAATACATTAAATTAACTGGTACAAACTTGTTTTAATTGAAATTACAACTAGAATTAAAGATTACACTACCTACGATTAAGCTATTCTAAAACTAAACTAATAATTTTCCATATCTGCTTCTTTTCTCTCTTTATAGCATCCAAGTAAGTAAGTGGGACCCACAGGTCAAATCCCACCAATGATGGCAACCAATGGATGTCTCTTGCCCCTTACTCAATTTGGCGGGAAAAATGGCTTTTAAGCCAATTGCCTCTGTTCAGTAGCCATAGGGGGGGGGGAAGCATTAAATGATGTTGGGATGTGTGATTGGGAAGGATAAGGATGTGGTGGAGCAAGTGGGGGTGGTGAAAGGTGGTTTTGGTGCGTGGTTTTGCAGGGGAGAAGGAAGGAGGGAATGGGGGTGGTTTTGTGGTTTGGTCAAACCCAGGGGTTGACCGGGTTTAAACAAAAGGGGTGGGCTAAGGTTGGGCCTGGAGTTTAATTTGGGTGGGCTTAGTTTGTTTGGTTTATTTTTGGTGGGTTTATTATTAATAAGAAGGTCCGTTTGGTTTATTTGGTATTAAATCACAAAAAGGACCAAAGTTGTAAATTGGTGAAAGTTGAGGGTATGATGTGGCATTTTCCCAAAGATACTACAAGGACTGAACTTGCCACATGTGATAAACCAAAGAACCTTACAATGAAATTTTCCATTTTAATATCCCGAGGACCTTTTCTGTCAATTCCCAAACTCCAGGGACCATTCTTGTAATTTTCTGAAACTTGAAGGGTTAAACTTGTAAATATCAAATATTAACACAAAGGACCAAATATGTCATTTAGGAATAGTTCAAGGGTTATTTTGATAAATTTTCCATTTTAAATAACCTAGGGACTGATTTTGACACTTTTCCAAAGTTGAGGGACCAAAGTTGTAAATTTGTAAATTTTAACTTCAAAGGACTTTTTCTTACAACTTGTGAATCCCAAGGACCTTTTATGATAATTTTACAAGTTTTGAGTGACCAGGGACTAGTTTTGCCAATTTATGAAACTTGAGGGACTGAAACTGCCAATTATGCAAACTTTGTACGTTTTTCATTTGTTTTTGCATATTTTGTGTTTGAAACATATAAAACACACCTCTAAGATATTTTAAGTATTTTGATACATATTTGGGTGTTTTTGTATGTTTTGGCAGCTCAGATTGGTATAAAATGATGAGTATTTACACACTCATCAATTATTTTCTACTAACACTGGATTTTAGGGTCTCTAAAAGCTTCAACAAGCTCAAGGGAACTTAAATGATCCTAACTCAGTCCATGAAACTTGGTACAATTCACAACTAAGCTTATTTAGAAATGCTTAAATTGAGAAAATTGAAATTACACAAAACAGAAATGAAACCTTGATTTTATTACTTGAAAAGATTAAGAGTACACTAGAATTACTACTACAATGCTTAGAATTGAAAGTTACACTGAAATGTGAAGCTTAATTTAAAATCGACACTAAATTTTAACTAAAAAACTACACACTATTTTCCTTGCATTCTTGAGCCTTTTATAGATGTCCATTAGGGTTTCCCAATTCCTCTGAGCAAATCACAACTTTAATCTCAGCCATTGGATGCCTGAGATGCTTCAATTTGATGCCACGTGTTTTGGCGGGAAACACTCTTTTGCAAATTGCTTCTGATACAAACAAGGGGGTGGTGCATTTATTGTGGTGGGATAGTCAGGGGTAGTGGGTTGGTTTGGGCGGTGGAACAAGTGGGAGAGGGTGGTGGTGATGGGACTGAGTTACAGTCAAGTGGGGGAGGGAAGATGATGGTTGTTTGACCACGTTTGACCAAGGGGTGTCAAACTTTGACCCGGTTATAATATTTTGGGGTGTGGGGTGGGTTGTGGTGTGTTTTGGGCCCAAGCAAAAAGGGAAGTGGGCTTGTGGGAATGGATTGGATTGGTTTTGTTTTGGGTAATATTTATTTAGGTCCGGTTTGGTTTAGGATTTCACAAGGACTAGTTTTGCAATTTATCAAAAGTTTGGGGACTGGATTTGGCATGCTTTTGAAGTATTCCATGGGGTGTGTTTTGCCAATCTATGAATAGTATAAGGCCCTGGAATGATTTTTCCAATTAATTTTCACTAGGGACTAAAACTGCCAAACTTTTAAAATTCAGGGACCATTTGTGTAATTTCACCAATCTTTTCCACCAAGGACCAATCCTGCCATAAAAGGTTAGTGCAAGGACAAAATTTGTTTTTCTCAAAGTTTTTAATATCACAGGGACCATTTCTGACAATTTTCAAAGTTCAGGGACTAAACTTGACATTTTGTGAAACTTTGCACCAAAGGACTAATTGTATAACTTTTTTATTTAAAAGGACCTTTGGTGACTTTTTCAAGTTTTTAGAATAACCCGGGACTAGATTTGACAACTTTTAAAAGTTGAGGGACTGAAACTGCCAATTTTGCAAACTTTGTGCGTTTTTCATCTGTTTTTGATTATTTTGCATTTGAAACATGTAAAACACTTTCCTGGGATATTTTCACTATTTTGATGCAATATTGAGTATTTTTAGATGTTTTGGCAGCTCAGAAAAGGTAAAAATGATGAGTATTTACACACTCATCAGGTATCTCTTTGGAGATACAGATTGGTTTGACGGAATTCACTCTGACGTTTTCTCCATGGAATTATTGGGCGAAATGTTAGAGGATTTATGTTACTCGGATAGTACACTTATTTTTACTCACTTTAGGATACCTAGGGAGTCACTGGATGATGGTTTGCTACCACTAAAGTCTGACGAAGATGTGAAGACACTTGTGGAGTATGTTTCCTATATTTACACAATTGGAGTTGTATATTGAAACTGGTGTTTCAATTGTTGAGTGTGAGATGATGGATCGAATGATAACTAAGGGCAAAGGTGTGGTGATAGAAGAAATAGTGGATGCTGATATGAATGAGGCTGCTGGAAAGGCTGTTGATGGTGAGACTGGAAACAGTGGGAAATTACTATTGTTAGCAGTGTTGCAAAAATAGGCTGAGGCGGCCGATTAATCGGCCTCGGCCTTGGAACTTGTAGGAAATTACAAGGTAATCGGCCAATTAATCGACCGAGTCAAGAAAATCGGCCGATTAATCGGCCAAAAATCGGAACTCGGCCCCCGACCGCCTCGGGACCGATTCACTATTTTTGCAACATTGATTGTTAGAGTGGCATAAGACAAGACAACTTGAGAAGGCTGGACCTGTTTTTGATACTGATTCTAACAGTGACTTCCCACCAACATTTTGTACCGAAAAAATGATTGCAGATCATACAAAAAGGATGAGTGATGAGTTTCAATTCAGAAGGTTATTGGAAGAGATTGACCAAGCATATAGAAACACTCCTTTGTACAGACCTTCCAAACTGGTTCAAGCATATAGAAATTGATTGCCACTTTGTGAGAGACAAGATTAGAGGTGGTCAAATTCTACCCACTTTCATACCAACCAAGTCACAATTGGCTGATATTCTCACAAAGGGCCTAAGCAAACCTCTGTACTACAATTGTTTATCCAAATTGGCTCTGTGTAACCCTTTACACACTGCCAATTTGCGCGGGGGATAATGGGACGCTACTCAACATGGGTCAAAACAGTCAAGTCAAGCTAATAACTGCATAAACAAACACTCCATTGTAGCTAAGTAGTTCTAGAAGGCTCAGTTAGTTATTAGTTAGTTAGTTTCCCGCCAATATTGTACAAACCAGACTTTACCATTCACCAAAAGATCAGATTGGTTACATCAACAACTACCAACAAAAGATGAACATTAAACAAAGAAACTAGCTTAAGTGGCACAAAATGGCCAGACACCATCCTCAAACCCAACACCCTCAAACAGCGATGGCACAAACACATTGGGTTCAAACGGAACCATCACATTTCCGACATCATCCATAGGCGGAAGCTTCAGATGGCACTGGTACGCCTGGTACTCCTGGTTCTCCGACGGAGCAAAAGTGGTATCACAATAACCCGAAGTGGTGGTGGGGTTCATGGGTTTTTTCCTTTTGTTGTTTTTTCAAGTACCACCTCCAACGGGGATGTCCCGGAGAACGCCATCATGAGTCCAGTGTCTGCGGCAGCTACGGCAAAAGTGACGAGGCTGTGAAGTGTTGTAGTTGTTGTAGTAGCAGAACTTAGTGTCGTCTGAGAAACAACGTGGACATGGCCTTTGATGTGGGGGTTGCGTCAGAGTTGTTGTGGTCACCAACGTTGAAGTTTCTTGGTGTGTGTTGGTGCTGGTGGTTGTGGTTATGGTGGTGGTGATTATTGCGGTGTTTGGTGATGCTTCCATGTTCTGCAAATCGTGATTTTTTTACCTCGAGTCGTGATTTGCAAGTGTGGGTTGTGGGGGGGGGGGTATATGGGGTTAAAACTTTTTAGTTACTTTGCAAATTTAACCATTGAAGTCATGTCAAATCAATGTCCAGGCATAGAACTGATTATGGCGGCAAATTTAATAAGAATGTATAGTAAAAAGACGAAACTACCCTTGATGACTAGGCAGTTAACGAGGAAACTAACGGAAAATGGCTCTCTATGGATTTTTTGTAAATTTACGTAACGTTGGTGGCTTTTTTGCGTGACTTTTTGTCTCGATCCCATTTTTGCGATTTCGTGATAGTTTAGGGACTGTTTTTGCATTTTACCCCAAATTTTAACTTATAATAGACCACACATGTATATCAACACTCACAATTTATACATATATTAATTATTAAAAAATAAAACTACATCACACTTTTTTAATAAATTATTTATCAACTATTAAAATAAACTTTTAAATAAAATATGTATCTTTTCTCTTACCTCATTTTCTTTTATTCTAAACCGAATCCAAATCTGATTCCAAATCCTTTTACAAACCAAACGGGCCCTAAAATTATACTCTTAAACTTTAAAAAGTCTATACAACTAGTCTAAATTATAAAACAAATTGCAGATTTAATCCAATTTAAATGTAATTTTTATATTTTGTTGTAACATATTTAATATAATGTAATTTATTCTTAATAATGAAGATTTAGTTTGTTTATAAAATGAAAAATAAAATAAAATAGTGGTCCAAAAATGGGTGTTTTGGCTCGTGTTATGACGGGGGTGATTTTAGATGTATGAGTTGAGGAGTTGCGTTAAAGGGAAAAAATAATGTGACATAACGCGACATTAAAAAAGTAGTTTAGCTTGAGTTATTGCACCTTGTTATCACGAGCCAAATTCTAAAGGGTCATGTTCTGAGTGGATGTGTGTTGAATGTGAGGGTCTGGTTTATATTGTTGGTCTTGTTGAAGTACCCCAACGGTAAAGGTGTAGTACGTGACATGAGTAGAGGACTTGACATAACACCACACTGGTAGGGATTTGGGGTCGCTCCCCTGATGAGTCCAAGGTAGGACGAAACTAGTGAACCTCTATTATACGCAAGACAGATTGCTGGTCCTTATCGGGTTAAGAATGTCACACGGAGTTGAAGGAATGACTCCGTGACAAGTGGTATAAGAACCAAGTCAAAACGAGGCGAAATCACTAATGTCGGTCTCCCAAAGTTCTTAAAAGTGTTGGTTGCGCTAGGTGGGTAGAAATGTCTCCCGGGATGTTGTAGAGGATAACATGATGTCGTGTCGATACACAATGTCACATTCGATGAAAGCCAGGAAGGGTAATTGAGTAATTCAAGTGGGATGACAGTCATTGCATGCTGGATCTTAAGTTGCCAGAAAGAGTAATGGACTGATCCAAAAAGGAAGGTTCTGCATGTTGGGACCCAAAGATTCAAAAGTCTAATGTCTCTTTAAGCCACAAAGCAAGAGTAAAGCTAAATCATCTGAGGGAAATTATCTATTGAGGTAAATGACCATGCACGAGGTCATGCATGATTTAGTGGTGGGGGAAAGTCACGAGCCAAATTCTAAAGGGCCAAGTTTTCTAGGAAGCGTAATGAGTGTGGGGGTTCCTGGTTTATCGTGTTGGAGTACCCAAACGGTAAAGGTATGGTGTGTGCCACAAGTAAAGGACTCGACATGGCACACACTGGTAAGGAATTGGGCCTGCTCCCTTGATGAGTCTAAGGCAAGGCAAAACTAGTGAAACTCTACTATATGCGGGACAAATGCTGGTTCTTATCAGGTTAAGGACGCCATGCAGGGTTTGAAGTAACTCTGCGACAAGTGGTATCAGAGCCAAGTCGGGCCGAGGTGGCCGGATCGAAGTAGAATCACTTATGTCGCTCTCCCAAAGTTATTAAAAGTGTTGGTTGCGCAATGGTGGCAGGAGAGATTTTCTGAGATGTTGTAGAAGATTACATGATGTCGTGTCGAGGCACAATGTCACATTCGATGGAAGCAGAAGACAGTAATGGACTAATCTAAATAGATGACAGTTGTTGCACGTTGGATCTTAAGTCGGCATAAAAAGTAATGGACTAACTCAAGAGGGAAGGTAGTCGATGCACGTTGAGACCCAAAGAGTTCAAAGTCGAAATTCCCTTTAAACCATTAACCAGAGTAAAGCCAAATCATTTTATGGATGTTATACACAGAGGCGAATGACCATGCGCGAGGTCATGTATGAATTGGTGGTGGGAGAATGTCATAAACCAAATTTTGAATGGTCAGATTCTGTTTGGAAGCGTACTGATGTGATAGTTCCTGAGTTATCTTGTTGGTCTTGTTGGAGTATCACAACGGTAAAGGTGTAGTACGTGCCACAAGTAGAGGGACATGGCACCACACTGGTAGGGAGTTGAAGCCGCTCCTCTGATGAATTCAAGGTTTGACGAAACCAGTAAGCCTCTATTATATGCGGGATGGATGACTGGTCTTTATTGAGTAGACGTCACGCGAGATTAAAGGAATAACTCACTGACATTGTGCTCCCAAGAATTTACAATGATCTGGTATTGAGATCTCACAAGTCACAAACCTAGCGTGCTTACAATTAGCACACACATTAGTTCCTAAACTTTATGTGTTACGTTCGATATTTATTGCTTCTATTGTTTTTATTCATAGAACTCTATTAATCCTTTAATTGAGTTGCAACATCTATTTCACATTTTCACCTACAAGTGACTCCTGCTCACCAAGTCACCATCGCAATCATATTGATCGACATCTTAATCTCATAAGTTACTTTACTCATTAACTCTATCAAAACTTTCCAACTTGACGTGCTACTTGAGTCCTTTAACAAATCAAGCATAATATCGAACATTAAATGTCAATTGCTTATAAATATAGTCAATTTAGTAATGCCAATCAATTATTCTTTGCAATATTAGCTTAGAAGTTGCACAAGAGGAAAAAAAACACTGTTATTTTTTTATTTTATTTTTTATTAACATGCATTTATATATAAAAATAGCTTACACCATATTATATGCGTTAGGATCAAAAGAGAAGAAAAATTAAAATGAGAAGGGTGAGGAGAAACCATAACCACACGTTCTATATATAACCACATTTTTTATAGGAACACATATCTTTGTTGGGTATCTTCATAGATCAGAAATGCGTTGTCATAAGAGAGGCTATGTGCGCCTTTTGTTGTAGTTTTATGTGTGTTATCCACTCTATCACGTTAACTTGACCCTATAGCATTTCTCTAACACACAACAATAAAACACGTCCCTCGTAACATTTCTTAAAAAAATAAAAATAAAAATAAATAAATAAAAGATAACATAAGTTATAGCCATGGCACCGCGCCTATGGCGCTGTTATAGGCGCCAAAGTTGTCCTATAACGGGTCTTATAACCATATGCACCATGCACTCATAGGGTATGGATGCATGATTAACAGCTTATTAATTACTTTCAAGTAACGTAGTTTATGTGCAAAAACTACACATCAACTTGTTCCACGACCAACATTTGAAAGTTAAGTTGTGTACAACATGATTTAAGAGATATGAGGACAAGATTTGAACTCATGACCTTTATATTATGTTACATGTTCACTGCTATTAGGCTAACATATCAAGGATTTTAAGCATAATAGTGATAAAAACATATGTCTAACAACTAAATTGATATACATTAACATCCAAAGTTTAAATTAAGCTGCATTTAGTCTTTGAGTTAAATTGCAGTACATTATTGTTACTTTTAATAGAAACCTTCTTAGCAGCTCTTTTTAACCTATATAAATTAACCAAAATAACTATAGAAGAGAAGTGGAACCAAAACTTCACCAGCTTCCATTATTATTTTCATCAATCTTTTCCAACATGGAAGCATCACTCATCACTAGATCATTCATAAAACCCACAAATCGTCACTTCTCCAACACTATCCTTCTTTCGAAACACCAATCACCATTACTCATTTCTAAACACACTACATTCTCCAATGTCTCACTCTTTAATCCACCCTCATTCCAATCCATATGCACTACTCCAGTATCTCTTAATCACGTTGCTAGCATTGTATCTGGCCAAAACGACACATCATTCGTATGGAAGTTTGCTTCCAATGGTGAAGACAAAAATCCGGTTGTGACGGTTGTTGTGTTGGGTTGGTTGGGATCAAAACAGGCACATTTGAGGAGGTGTGCTGAGATGTATAGTATGCTTGGTGTAAATGTTGTTACATGTGCCGTTTCTGTTGAAGGTATTATTGGTTTTGATTTAGGGAGGACGGTGGAGAAGAGAGTTGAGGCGTTGTGTGATGACATTGTGGAGTGGGTTGAGGGGAAGGAGGATGATGGGCGGGAACGGTTGTTGATGTTTCATACTTTTAGTAATACGGGGTGGCTTGGGTATGTTTTGCGTTTTTATAAGACACGGGTTGGCTTGTTATTCAGTTTTGATGCAACTCACAATTAGCAGTTATTGAGATTTGATACAATAGCTAGATAAATAACTTTTTGGGTTTTGATACAGCATATGATTAGTTTTGCATTGTTTATCAAAACTATTTATTCGATTATTTGCTGTGAAATACGTAGTAAGTAGTTTTCGAAAATCAGTTAAACAAACTACTATATTTCTGAAGTGTTTATTTGAATATTTGGAAAAATGCCGATGGTTTTTAATAATCAATCTCTAAACTCCCTTAGTATTTAGTTTTCTAATGTTGATTTTATTGTGTGCAGCTATGGTTATATTTTGAATATACTGCAAGGTAGAGATGAGCTACATGAGAAGATCATAGGATGTGTTGTTGACTCGGGAGGTGATCCAGATCCTAATGCTAAGGTTTTGTGTAGTAATCCTCGCTTGGGGGTGTTTGACGTTGCTAATAAGTAGTTATACTTTTCTCTTAATAGCGAAACAGATTGTTGTTATCAAATTTTAAGGGTCAACTAAATTGTTTCTAAGAATGGATTTTAGGGGTCATTTTACATGTAATCTGTTAATTAAACACTCAAAGATGACTAGGTATCTTATTATCACCATTTCAAGCAACATAAGCACATCCGACCACTATCGCTTGCAGATAATTTTGCTACATTTAATATATGTGATTATTCCTTATCACATAATCATTTTCAAGTGCAATGCCAAACACTCAATTGTCGAAGTTAATGTTAATTGCGAAACATAGTGCACGCCACTATATACTTTAATCATTGTGAACTTTAGACTTCATCCTTTCTATTAGTTGTTAGCTTTTTTAGATTCACATTACATTTTTCAAAATACTTGTAATAATATCTTGCTACTATATGGTTTGTTTGATACGTTGCAGGTATGGGCGACTGGATTCACTAAGGCAATACTCACAAAGAAGCAAAGTTCTGCAGTTAACAGCTCTGAGGTCAGGGAAGTACAAAATGGGAATATAGAAGAGAAGAGACCTTCATTCACCGAGATCTTACTTATGACATTATTTAAGACGTTCTTCACTTTGTTTCTTCTGATTCCAAGTGTAAAGACGTACGTGCCTTTGTTTATTAGAGATATCCATCTTTCTAATTTCATATGTCATTATGTTAACACGACGAATGCAATCTTATGTGACAGGAGGGTGACAAAAGTAACTACTACTCTCTCTCAGAATCAACCTAATTATCCACAACTCTACCTTTACAGTACAATCGATGAGGTCATTCCATTTAAGAAAATAGAATCACTCGCCGAGCACCAAAAGAAGCAAGGAAGAAAAGTAACCACATTTAACTTCAAGTCGTCCTCACATCTAGATCATTACAGAACATTCCCATATATATACCGATCTTTCATTCAAGATTTCATGAAAGAATGTCTTGCTGCCAAGGGTGTAGGGGATAACAGTAACGAACACAAGGGTAAGGAAACGTGCGACTTAGTTCGATGATAATGAAAGTCGGACATAAGCCCGGAGAATAGCTTATTGATTTCTTATTTTTCATTTGAGGTGTTTATAATTGAGAAATTTCATTTAACTCGTATTAAATTGGTCATAATCGATGTGCAACTTCATCTCATTTAAGAGGTCAAACATGCCATCCGACATTAATTAATTGGCATTGATTTGTCCTGTCGTCCCAAAGTAATTGTTAGCTACACAAAGACAGGAAGTTTACTCTTTGACAAATAGTTAATGGATTTTTACATGTGAAATGTAACTTGATATACAAGACCTTTAAACAATTTGATACATGTTACTCATAATAAGTGTCAATCTTCATAATGCACAATGTTTCAGAAAATCATATTAATTTATCTTTTATCAATCAAATATCATATTTACTTGTTAAACTCTATTTTTATTGATTGATTTTTATTGATTGACTAACAGTTTCTCAATAAGCATGTGAAAAAGCAAAACATTGGCATGATTCCCTTGTTGTAGTGTTCATCAGGGGTGTAAACGAGCCGAGTTGAGCCGAGTATTGTCAAGCTCGAGCTCGACTTGAATACTATAACTCGAGCTCGAAACTCGACTCGAGCTCGGTCGAGCTTTATATTTCGAGCTCGAGCTCGACTCGTCAGATAAAACTCGACTCGAGCTCGTTTATTTCTACATTTCATGCTCAATATCGATAAATACTCTGCATATCAAGCTCGGCTCGACTCGATTTGTATGAAAATTAAGTAAATGTATATATACAAAAGGGTGGAAGTGTAATTTAACCGAAGCTCGTTAAGGCTCGCGAGCTTCACGAGCCAACTATTTTGGAGCTCGAGCTCAACTCGACAATATACTCGAGTAGCTCGAACTCGAGCTCGACTCGTTTTAATCGAGTCGATTTCGAGTAGTTTGCTAGTCGGTCTTGAATAACTCGCGAGGTGTCTCGGCTCGTTTACACCCCTAGTGTTCGTCATATAAAAGATAAATATCGAGGTGGTACATTGATATCTGCTCACGGGAAAGAGAAAGGCAAAGAGGGGCCACCACTTTTTCATAATTTATTTAGAATAAAATAGCTAGGCGACCAAGATCTATATATAATAAACGAAACCATTAAACGATAGTCATGAAATGTTTCAGAACCAAGTGATTGTGGATTAAAATTAAATATGGAACGAGTAGGTCAGAAATTTGTGAATGCATGTAGCTCGGTAGAGTAAAATGACTGCTTTTCTATTCATAAAAAATAAAGCATAAACAATTTTGAACTTAGCCGAGAGGGCCGAAAGGTGAGATCAACAAAAATCACAAATTCTTTAAATATCAAATGAAAAAATATTAACCACCCATTTTTTCATCAAACTAAAAAAAAAAAAAAAAAAAAAACAAAAAAAAAAACAAACTTACACTCTTCTTTTTAAAGATTGAATATCTCACAAATTATTAATCATTACGCGAAACAATCATTTTTTCACTTTTTAACGAAGAGAATTCAATCTTTTTTTAAAAGACTATATATTTTCGATGAAGTTTTCTTTGGATCTTTTTGTATGAGTATTAAAATTATTTGGATTTTTTTATGAGTATTAAAATTACACACTACAAAATTACATGTGATTTATGATGATAAAGTATCATTTCTATATAATAAAGAGTATTTTGATCTAAGCTCGATTTTAGCTTTTAAGAAAATGTCTATACTATAATATCTTTACTACCTTATAATGTATTTAGGACATTTATATTTAGAAGTTTTAAAAAAATAAGACCAAAAACATTTCCTTTAAAGGAAATCTTAAACAATTCAGCAAATATTATTCATTCACATTAATGCAGTCAAATAAATCAAATAAAACGTGTAAAAGTTAATAGATACACATGAAAATTAGATGTCTTTAATTAACTTGTAACAACCCATTTCAATGCATACACACAAATAATTAACGTGTAACTGCTAATTATCATTACTATCAATAATGTGTAACTGCAACCTTCATATAAATCCACACAAATCATTTTATATCTCTCACACACAAATATATATATTTTTTTAATTCTTTGTGAGGAGCATCTATAGCAAAAATAGTCCTTAATATACCCTCACTTTCGCACCCTAACTCTTACGGGTACGTTTTGCAAGATTATTTATATGTTTGTGGCCCTGTCGCTTGATGGCCATTTATGTTGCACGAAGACGCCGTCTGAGTGCCGTCTCCCGTACCCGAAATGTTTTGGAAACGTGAAACACCTCAGAAACCTTTTTGGAAACTAGGAAACATTTCAAGTAATTTGGATACGTCTTGTGTTGTGCAGGAAACGTATTGAAATTTTTTTGGGCCATTTAAAAGTGTTTCAGCAACTAAAAACGTATATTTGAGTTGAAATTTTGAAAAGTCTTTGAGTCGAAATCTTGAATCTTGAGTTTCACATGTTTGTGTTGGGTTTCGAACAATCAAGAAAAGAAGAAAGACAATTGTTGTTTTATCTGTGTGTGTGGTTATATAGATAGAAACGAAGGAGTTGTTTGATTCGTTCACATTTGTGTGGTTGGTTTTTCATTTGTTTATTTTTGATTATAACAAGAAAATTAGGTAGATCTGTTTTTGTTTGGTGGCTACTAAGAAAAAGAGTGTAACTGCGTTTTATGTGTAGAAGTGTGATTAGATTTACACAAAATCAGGGTAGTTATAATAGGGATAAGTTATTATTTATGGACTTGGGTTGTGTATTAACTAAAGAAGTTGGGTTGGACCTGTGTTTACATAATCGGTTGGAATACTAATAAAAAAGGGACGATTTGTATTAACTAAAAAGGTATAAAGAGTTGAACTATGTTGCATTAAATTTTTGGAATCTGTCAAAAAAAAAAAAAAAAAAAATTGTTTATTATCACAATTTAATGATTTATTGACTAAGATATTGAAAACTTAAAAAATTAAGTATTACAAAAACTAAAGAACAAGTTATTAACCAACTAGTAAGGTACCTGACGCAATGCGGCGGTGGCCCGGTGACTAATTTTGTGACGAACTTTTATTTGGAAATGAAATACTAGTTTTTATTATTATTGCTTATAGTTATTTTAATTAAAAGTTGTCACTCATTTGTAAAGTTACTGTTAGAAAAAACGTATCATCTGCCACAAAATTGGTCACCGGTTATCCGCCGCCGATTTTCACCGGTAGTATACATGTAAACTTTGAAAAAGCAAAACCCCTTTACCACCCCTAAAGAAGAAAAAAACTGTTATACAGTCTACAACCAACTAAACTCCATCATTTCCATAGTAGATTCCGTCAAACTCTTCAACCCACAATGGCAGCAGCATCACTGACACTCACAAAATCCCTCATCAAACCCACCAACCGTCACCTCCTCACCACTATCCTCATATCCAAACACCCCCACTTCTCACCCCTATCCTCACATCCAAACACCACACTTTCACTCTCAAACCCTAACCCCAAACACATTTCCCCAATACCAAAACCCTCATTCCCAAACACCCCTTCATTCAAACCTTCATCACCAACAACCCAGTTCGCTAAAATCGTATCTGATCACAATGACAAGTCTTTCATATGGAAATTTGGTGATGATAATGTTACTGGTGATGATCATTTACGATACGGGGGTCGCGATAAAGGACCGGTTGTGACAGTTGTGGTGTTGGGATGGTTGGGTTCGAAGCAGAAGCATTTGAGGAGGTATGCTGAGATGTATAATGTGGTTGGGGCTAATGCTGTTACGTTTGCGGTTTCGGTTGATAATGTGATTGGGTTTGATTTGGGGAGGAAATTGGAGAGGAGAGTTGAGGAGCTGTGTCAGGAGGTTGTCGAGTGGGTGGAAAAGAAGGAGGAGGATGGACGGGAGCGGGTGGTGATGTTTCATACTTTTAGTAATACGGGTTGGCTTGCGTATGTTGTTTTTGCGGTTTTTATATGATTGGTGATTAGTTTTTTGCTTTAGGGTGTTTGAGATTGCTTAGTTTTTGCGCTTATGCTTATATTAAGTAGCTGGCATAGTACTTATTTTGCCCCAAAATAAGTGCTGTTTGGATTATCAAAACACTTGAAACACCCTTTAAAAGGGTTGGCTTGTGTATGTTGTTGTTGCGGTTTGATATAATGGATAGTTACTTCTTAGGGTGTTTGAGATTGCCTTTTAAAATGGTGTATATGGTTATTGTGTTTTCATAAAGCTTATAAGTAGTTATTGCGTGTTGATACAATAGATAATCAGTTATGTTTTTAAGATCGTATAACTGATAAAACTGATAAGCTGTTATTGTGTTCTAATACAACTGATAGGCAAGAAATTATTAAGAGGGTGTTTGAATATGCTTATCTGTTTCCGCTTATGCTTGTAAGCAGAAGCTCACATAAGCATCTTTAAAATAAGTAGCTTCAAACTTAATGCAAATTTGCGTCAAAATTAGCAGATAAGCAAAAGTTCCGAACACCCTTTAAGTTTGGATACAGTTGGAGAACTGGTTTTGCAGTACTGATTATTTTGGATTGAAGAAGCAGTTTTAGTTAATCTGGTCCAAAGTTGTGTATTCTAGAATGTTTATTTGAAATTTTTAATAGGTATAAGTGGTTTAAATAAGCGATCGACACATATCTTAAGTTGGTATTTACTAGTTTATGTTTATGGAATATGTGTTGGCAGGTATGGTTCCATTTTGAACATATTGCAGGGTAGAAATGAGCTGCTTGAGAAGATCATAGGGTGTGTTGTTGATTCAGGAGGGGTTCCGGAGCTTGATCCTAAGGTTCCCTTTTCTTTTTCTGTTGTGTAGTAATTGTTGGGGGTGTTTGGCTTTGCGTTTTGAAAGTGATCATCTGATTATTTGTGTTTTAATTAGTTTACAGTGTTTGGGTGTAGTGAAACCGAGTCTTACTTTGTGTCTCTTTTGGGGTAAAATAATCAGTTTAATATAACCATGGTAGGAGTAGCTGTCACATAATTGATTTCGGATGCATGGGGGATGTCAGGGATTGCTTAGTATAAAGTTAAAAGTGCTACCAACTTGCCTATTTTAAAGAGCTCATTTACTCTAAAATAAGAAGATAAGTAGCTTCATCTAAACACTCAAACTGATCATCTGCTTCATAACTATGTATATAAGCACTTAAATAAGCAAATCCTGAACACCCTCTTGATAATTAGGGGTCATTTTACATGTAAATCTGCCAAACAGCGGAACAAGTGATTGTATGATCATCACAACTAGGTATCTGATTCTTCTCCTAATGAGCACATAATCACTTTAAAAAATGCATTGCCAAACACTTGTGAATACGACTGACATTTTTATATTCATGAAGTACAGACTGAATTCTTTCTAGTTAATTAATTGTAAGCTTTAAAGAAACAAAGTAAAGCTTAATATATCTATGAACATGCTAGTAATTATTCCCCTTTCTTTTATTCCTCTGCAGATATGGGCTGCTGGATTTGCTACTGCGATTCTTAAAAAGCAAAATTCTGCAGTTAACGCTTCCTCTGAGGCGGGGGAAGTACAAAATGGAGCAAAAAATATAAATACAGACGAGAAGGAACCTATGTTCATGGAGGTCTTACTGCTCACATTATTTGAGAAGTTCTTCACTTATTTTCTTCAATTACCAGATGTAAAGACGTAAGTAACTGTTTATAACTTTATATCATAGTTAGTCGTCTTTCTTCACTAGAATAATGTTAATAGGGTCGATGCAATAGTTTCTTACCATACTATCTCAATATTTTATGTCACAGGAGGCTGATAAATGTAACAACTACTCTCTCAGAAAACCAACCTGATCTCCCGCAGCTATATCTGTACAGTACAGCTGATAAGGTCATTCCATTTCAGAAAATAGAATCATTCGCGAACCACCAAAAGAAACTAGGAAGAAATGTAACAACATTTGACTTCAAGTCGTCTCCACATGTAGATCATTACAGAACATTCCCAGATACGTACCGATCTCTTATTGAAAGTTTCTTAAAAGATTGTTTGGCTGCCAAGGGTAAGCAATTGCAAAACTTAGTTCAATGATACTCAAAGCTGGACATAGGCCCACGGAATGGCCCCATGTTTTCTTACATTCGTTTAAAGTAATGTATACATGGTACTCACTTTGTAACAGATTAAAACTAATGATGCCTAGAGTACAAATATCACAGCAGGGTCATTGTTGGATTTTTACGTTATATAGTTCATTACCGAAACAAAGTTCAGAGACTCTGCGCAACAGTTTCTGTTCAACAGGTAATTGTGTAATGATAAATAAACATGTTAAGACACATCTTTTAAACATAAATTAACTTGGTATATAAAAGTTTGAAGTATGGGAATTCTGGAATAGATAGTTGGCATTTGGCAATTAAATCTCTTAAAGGTAGAATGTTATGCATGAGTTCCGCCCATAAATGCAAGTTTCATTCGAACGATTGATTAAGTAAACAGTGTCTAGCTAATAAATTATAAATACTGCACTAGTGGTCCATTACAATGTAACATAATGCCTGCAATAACTTTCCTCTATTGGGTGTTGGAACATTAAAACCTGTTAGCTAGTTTTTCGCAATAATTGTATGCAGAATTCAATATCAAATCTTTAGTCCAGAATCAAGAACTAGTTAGTTAAATAGCTCTGTCATTGTAGGGGCCGGACACGGGTCTAGAGTTTTAGATGAGGCACATGATACTCCCTATGGAAACGGGTTAGTGGGTGTTACACCAAGGGGAATTTTTACAGGATCATGCAGTAGTCGCAAATAGACTTTGTGATGCAGATGAGACTTGAATTTTCATACAACTCATGTACCGTCACTGACTCACTGTGTCACATTAAGAAATCCCAGTAGGTCATTATCAGTAAGTATTATGGTTTATAAAAACGTCTTTTTGCCTTTAAAACCGATTACATGTCAAGTTGGATGCCACGTAGGTCTTTTTTAACGACATGTACACAATCAGTTAGTTTATGGTAATCGTGACCTAAATGAAGGACTAAACAAGGACCAGTTCACATATGCTTGCATGATAATTCACATGTAATTATCAAACTATGACATCTATGTACATATGGATAAAAAAATTAGTCTGAGCTCTACCATCAAATTTTTTTTATATATGTTCTAGATTGTTTCTTATGGTTCGAAGTCGCTGCACAAAAAGTCCAAAGATTTGTACGCAAAAAAGTCCATTATATCATTTACTTACAGTTGTATCATGCATTTATTTCTTCACTAGAGTAAAATGGTACTTAGTTCCTAAGTATCTCAAATAGAAAGAATTTAAAATCTTATTTATAGCTTTCCTACAAAATAACAAACTCTATGTTGAGCTTTTAGTTTAAACTTTAAACCAATCACCCGTTGTGCTTGTAACATTAGGGGTTGGTTCTATGAAAATAGAAGACTAACTTTCATTCTCAACATAAAGTATAGACGAACTTTCAATCTCTAACATAAAATATAGACTAACTTTCATTCTCAACATAAAATATAGACCAACTTTCATTCTCAACATAAAGTAGTTGGTTCTATGAATTTGGTTTTTAGAAATTGACATCACTCCCAACATAAGGATTTTACAAAACCTACCCAAGATGACAGATTTACAAACTCATAGTCTTTGCGATATTTCCTTTAACCAAACACCTACGTTTGGCAAAAGTAGCTGTGATGAGCCGTGAGCAGTAGCCAAAAAAGCTCACAGCTTCATAAAGAAGCATTGGGAAAATGAGCTTTCCTAAAAAATAGCAAAGCCCACAGCTCACATGCCAAACAAACATCAAAAATAAAAAAGCTCATTATCACCGCTCATTACCCCAAAAAGCTCCAAAAAAACTCCGCGCCAAACATAACCTAAGTCCTTACATTGACATACGCTTGTAAAATAACCTTCTGATAAAAAACACGCATCTTTTTTAAACATTCTGTTATACCACATTGTATTCAAAATATTACTCGTCTCATACATGAACTTGTTATCTCTTACTAATATGACCGTTTGTAACCAGATAGGACATTTGAAAAAGAGTAAACTTCAAAATACATCCCTGTGCTTTGCCCAATTTGACACCATACATCCCTCTCGAAAAAGTTAGGACAATTACATCCCTCCGTTAGTAAAAGTCAAACAATATACATCCAAAAGGACCAACGATGCAAATGTTGTGTCGTTAACTTGGACACGTGGCACTTTACTAAGAGTTAGTAAGGGCATTTATGTCATTTTACACGTCCCTCTTCTTTAACCTAGCTTATATACCTGTTAGTGTGTAACCCTAATTTAAAATCGCACACACACACACAGTGATTACAAATCCTCCCCAAAATTACCCCCAAATTTAAAAACCCTAATTGAAAACCATAAATTGAAAACCCTAACACAAAAACAACAATGTACCACCAAAAAACTTGTAAATGTGGGTATCCCACAATTGTTAAAACATCATGGAAACCAAGAAATCCAGGAAGACGCTTTTATTGTTGTCCCAAACCTGTAAGTCTCGAATAATATTTGAAATTTTATTAATTTAGAGTAAACTGTGGGTTTGATTTATAAATTTTTGAAGGAACCAAACTGTGGGTTTTTGGATTGGTACGATCCACCCATGTGTGAAAGATCAATAGCGATTATTCCTGGATTGCTGAACAACATGAACAGGCTACAAGATTCATCAAGGGAAAATCTGTTAAAAGCGAGAAGATTGAAGTGGATGTTAGTGATTAGTTGGGTCTTCTTTGTTGTGTATCTATTGTTGTGAAAACAGTGATTGTAATATTTTGTCTCTGTTTGCAGCAAGTACTGATGATGATGATGGTTATGTAAAATTAAGCACTCTTTTGTTTAAGTGTAGTATTGTAATATTTTGAATATCAATGAAGTGTGTTTGCTTTTCATCTTAAATTAGTGTGTTTTTGTTATCATTGTGTTTGAATGGGTTGAAATGTTGTGGTATGGGGTGAATTGTGTTGGAATGGGTTGAAATGGACAAAATTCCATTTGCAGTCAATGGTAAGCTCATAAGCCTGAAAAGAAATATTGCAATGGGTCAATTGAATGGGTTGAATGTTGTAGTATGGGGTGAATTGTGTTGTGGTATGGGGTAAATTCTGTTAAAATGGGTCAAATGGGTTGAAATGGACAAAATACCAGTTGCAGTCACAAGGTTGATTTCCAAAAGATACCATTTGCAGTAAATGGTTCCATTTGCAGTAAATGGTTCCAAAAGTGAGCATTTGCATTCCAAAAGTGACCATTTGCAGTAAATGGTTCCAAAAGTGAGCATTTGCATTCCAAAAGTGACCATTTGTATTAAATGGTTCCAATACACAGAATACACAAGTTAAGAAAAAGACTTAAATAAGCATGATAGAAGTCAAGTGAAAAGCATTTTAACAGAAGTCAACTGAAAAGCATCCCTTACATTCACAACCAATACATAACTTAAAAGTCAACTAATAAACTACTACATTGTTCCAAAAGCATACATGGTTCCAAAAGCATAAACAAGTGGAATACTGAAATTACTTATGCACTTTCTTTCCCTTGGCAGATGCACTTTGACTGGCACCTTTTGATCCACCAACTTTTGAAGAATGTGATCCACCAACTGATGCACTTTGACTGGCCTTTCTTGAACCACCAAATGTTGAAGACTGTGATCCACCAACAGATGCAGAAGGTTGTTTACATGTCCTTTTGTTGTGACCTGTTTGCTTGCACTTAAGACATGTAACAGTTTTGCCAGCCCTTGAAAGTTTACCATTTGCAGTCATCTTTCTAGTTGATATCTCTTCTGCAGACCTCCTTCTTTTCTTTGGTGGCCTTCCAATTTGTGGCTTAATCTTTGGTGGAATGATAGTGTAAGGGCTAGGGTGTTTGGTCCACATGTTAGGTCCATTGCATGGGTTAATGGTGTAGTTGTATTGCTTCTCCCAAGTTACAAGCCAATAACAAGCATGGACCCAAGTTTCTGGCAAACCAACCTCAACCCTATTTAGTGCCATATCATTTAACACTGCTACTGCATGCTTGCAGGGCATTCCAGTTAATTCCCATTTTCTACAACTGCAACTCTTTTCTTGGGTATCCACTACACAAATATCATCCCATGGACCACTTGCTTGATACTTGGTTCCCCCATTCCACATTACCTTCATATACTTAACATGTATTAGGCATAGCACATAAAAAATACCAAACTGAGTAGTGAGTGAACATAACATTTTACCTGATATGAGCTAGCATCAGTCTTGATTGCATTAAACAGCACAGTAGCAGCTGGTGTTAAAGGACCTTGACTCTTGGCAATTACTTTTTTAACATTCACAATCTTTTTAGTCAAGTAATCCTTAACATACTCTAGACATGTGATAATAGGAACATCTCTTCCATCCAATAATTGTCTATTAAATACCTCACACATATTGTTAAGTAAAACATCACAGTGTGGCCTACCTACAATTGTAAACAGGGATAATAATGTATGTTAATGAACTAGAATATAATTGACAGCAATACAGCTTATATGCTTAAGTAAATGGATAAAACATACCACTAAAATGGGATCTTGTCCAATGCTGAGGTGGTATTTTTTTCAGCCAATCATAAGCTTCCTCACTCAACTTCTTTAATTGCTCCATTGCCCTATCAAACTTTGGCACAGTTGTTGCAGATGCACATTTCCAAAGCAATAGTTTGTATTGCTCACCTCTCCATTGTTGCTTCATATTGTCATATATATGTTTTAAGCAATACCTATGCTCAGCACATGGGAATATCTTTGAGATTGCTGGAATGATGCCCTACAAACAAATAAGAAATTTAGAATTAATAGCAAAGTTAGAATAAAAAGCAAAGTTAGAATTAAAATGATTACCTTTTGTCTATCAGAAACAAAGGTAAAATTGGACATAGGTGTCAAATCCAGATCATCCCCTAAACAAGTTAAAAACCAAGACCATGAGCTTGTTGTTTCTGCTTCCACCACAGCATATGCAAGTGGATATGTCCCATGGTTTGCATCAATGCCAACTGCTGTAAGTAGTTGTCCAGGGTATTGACCTTTCATAAAACACCCATCCAATCCAAGCAAATCCTTTAAGCCAGCTTTAAACCCTTTCTTCAAAGCACCAATGCATACATAGATCCTTCTAAACTGTCTTGTTGTTTCATTTGGATTGAAATCTCTTTCTAGATCTATTTTCACAGTCGTATCTTCATTGGTTCTTTGCAACTCTAGCACATAATCCCTTAACCTAGAATACTGTTCTGTGAAATCACCTTTCAGTTTCATCTGTGATTTAGCCTTAGCCCTAGTTACCTTGTTTGTAGTTATACCTAATTGATACTTCTGTTGTAATTGCTCTTTCAGGGCTCTAATAGGGATGTTGGGGTTAAGCTTGATTCTTTCTTCAACCTCTTTAGTAAGAAAAGTATTAGTGAGCAGCTTCACATCTCTAGTTTGCAAACAAGTATGCTCATCAGTAAGAGTAGAGACAGTCCAGGTTTCTTCCCTGCCTTTATTTTGTTTGGATATTTGCACAGTCCATGGACATGTGATAACCTCATACTTGTAATTACCTTTTATGCCACCAACCTTTATTCTCTTTCCACCCACCTCATTTATTCCTTTTCCACATGCACTTGTCTCACATGTAGTTGACTTGACCATCTTTCCAGCTATACATTTTAACTTGCTAGGACTTGGACCACATTTTAGCCCACTAGCCTTTGGGCCCTCATTAGGGTATCTAAAAGTAGGACATTTTCCTCTACATACAACCCTCACCCTCATTTTGTCATTTTTCCATATATATAACTGCCTTCTAGTAGCAATAGCATGAGCAGCCACAAGGTTTGTGATAGTTTTCTTATCTCCAAACTCTCTCCCTACAAAGAATGTATCACTGCAATTACTTGCATCAATTCCCTTACCCTCTTTTGCTCTTTGTTTCCTTAACTTTCTCAAAGTTTTCTTTCTTTGACTATCATTTTCAGAATCACTTGCACTATGAAAATCATCCAAACCAAATGCTTCTTCAACATGACTATCATCTGGAACTTCCTCATTATCAGAATGAGATCCCATCCATTCTGCATCTTTGTCTATGTTTTGATAATAGTCTTTCATATCCACATCTACATCATTCATAACATGTTCATCATCAACTATATAGTCACTATCTTCACTATCATCAGACTCACTACTACTCTCATACTCAGATAAACTTGCTTCCACAGAACTGTCTACCTCATCCACAGGGACTGGCATTGGCTTTGTCTTCTTAGCAGGTATCTTAAAAGGCCTCTTAACAGGTAGCTTAACAGGCCTCTTAGTAGGACCTTCCTCAACTGCTGTAGTAACAACTAAACCACCTTCACCATATACATCATCAGCATTATCAGAACCCTCTCCCATATCAAGCAATAGAGGCATTCTATTTATCTTCTTAGCAGGCTTCTTAAAGGGCTTTCTAACTAATGTTGAACTAGGACCTTCATCAACTATTTCCTCAATCATCACTCTCTGTGGTGATTTCCAATAAGTTTCCAATACTGTATGCTCATGCTCAATGTAAACTTCAATAAGTTTGTACTTATCAACATACCTAACTAGGTTCAACACATCACCATCATTTCCTAGTGCTTGTAACCCATAATCCAAATCATTGTTAGGTATTTTGAAATGATAGTACATTACACAATCTTTCCTCTTGTAACCTAACTTCTCAATCATATCATGGATTTCTATTACTGAAAACAGGTCTATATCTATGAAGTCTATAAAATTGTAGGTCCCTTCTATGTACTTTCTACCTGGACTTTCAGTAAAGAACCCACCATGATGTATCTTCAATGAGAACATGTTTGGATATTTACCTGCAATGCCAAAATTAGTATCCAAAAATTAGGGGTTTCAATAAATTAGGGTTTCAAATAATAAAATTACAATTATGATTACAATGATTAACACTTACTATAAGCTTCTTGTTCATTCACCGGATCATCATACTCACGAATACGCCATTCAGCAACCACCATTGCAAACAATGTAGCAGATAATAAAATTGGATTTTATTATATGTTTTGGTTTGGGTTTTTGATTTAGATATTTGATTTGTGTTTGTGTTTTGGATTTCTGTAATCTTGTGTTACCTTGATGTGTTTCAGCTTTTTGATTTTGTTTTAGACGTTTGAGTGAAACGGGGGGAAGAAATAGGGTTAACATATAAAGGGGACGTGTAAAATGACATAAATGCCCTTACTAACTCTTAGTAAAGTGCCACGTGTCCAAGTTAACGACACAACATTTGCATCGTTGGTCCTTTTGGATGTATATTGTTTGACTTTTACTAACGGAGGGATGTAATTGTCCTAACTTTTTCGAGAGGGATGTATGGTGTCAAATTGGGCAAAGCACAGGGATGTATTTTGAAGTTTACTCTTTGAAAAACTTACACGTTTATTAATACTAACAAAACATATATATTATATAAAATAACAATTTCAGGTATCCCGCTAAATAATATTTTGGAAAGTTTATTTTAAAAAAAATGACAAAAAATACAATCAGTTTTACAAACATATTTCACCGAATAGTTAATTTTTATTAAAGAACTAAACTACTTATGAAACTAGCAAGATCTGCTAATTTTTTTAAATAAATCGTAAGGTTGATTTTGCTAATTTTCAACTTTGAGATTATTTTAAAAAATTAACAGGCTTTACTAGTTTTACGAGTAGTTTAGTTGTTTGGGATAAAAATTGAATATTTGGCGAAATATATTTATATCTTAAATGAAATAACTGAAAATTTGTGAAATTAATTTTTTATTTTTGTGACATATGACAAAAAAGAATAGTCCATAAATTGTTACCCCACAAAAACTTAAATGTCTATTTACATGGTAGAAACAATTCTAGTCATCTTTTGTGTCACACTCATACACTCACTTTGTAATTATATTTTTTCTGACGCTTCTTATTTTGTGTGCGTTGAGTTGTTCACCACCTCCAAGTTGCATCTACCTCCCCCCCACACACACACGCTCATCGCCTGTTTTCAACAACTTCTAAACCAACTTCAGTTTCATAATCAAAATCACAGGTATGACCTTTTTATTTTATTTTTAGAGCTCTTTCTTTCTTAATCATGTTTTTGATGAATTAATAGAGTTACTATTAGAAGGTATCTTGCACTTTTATTAATATTATTATTCGGTTTCTGTTGATTAGATGTTAAGTTATTTTGTAGTTTTATTCGGATATGATGATTTCTGACTAGTTTGCCAGTAGAAACAGAGAGATATCTGTTTTCGTGTTTTTGATTTATCCATTTCGTAATCTAGTTCATGATTTTCATTAGTCTAATCAACTAGATTAACTTGTCATCCTTATTGTTGTCCATATTATTTTAGAAATATTATTTGGCGGATGTCATTCTTGCTTTCTTTTCTTTTACTAATTGGATTTTGTTGTTGAGTTTTTGTTTTAATGGCATGTGAAAGGTGTGTTATGAGTTACTAGAATGGTACCCGCGCAATGCGGCGGCGGGTACCGTGTGATTAGATTTTGCGTTATTTGATTACACGTTTAGTTGTCTTCATGTTTTATAAATAGAGATATTAGATATGGTAAAGCCAAATAATTTTAGTTTTAACAACCAACCAAACAAACTTCCTAATTAACTTGCTTCCTAACAAATTAATTTTGAAATCTTTCTATAATAAGCAAGAAAAAAGTCTGAATTTTAAGTCTTTCTAATTATAGAATAGTTTCAAATGCATTATAATGTAGTATAGAAGAGTGACGGAGTATTTTGGTGTGTCAATGTTAAAAGTGAGGATGCTGAAGTGGTGCTGAGGTGGCCCCAAAAAATTGATTTTGGCATGCCATGGTCCTAAAGAAGGGCCGGTAATTTAGATTAAGTTACCCATAATAGCCCAAGTTATTATTGTTATAATGAAACTAAAAGAGATCACTGATTATTGGTCAATGGGTAAACACGTCATTCTTGCAAATTCAAATTGTAATAATTTATTGGGTGTTTTGGATGGAGTACAATTTAGCAAGTTTGACGAAAAGTAGTATTTATGTGGAGCTTGAAGCTAGTGCTGATGTGGTTTGTGTTTAAGACTAGTGTTTTGTTGTTGTACTTAATTTTCATGAATTCATTATAGAATGATGGAGATGATTAAGCTTCATCTTCTTATGGAAGAGCAAAGAGGCAGGGGTCCATACCTCCATATGATGCTTTCTACTTAGCTGTACTGGTCGTACTTGTATATCCGTACTATACAGTAATATGACCATTATTCCATTTACTTGGGACAATAAATTGTTGTAGTGTCATCAAGTTTTATTGGTGTTGATTATTGTGGTCCATTTATGGGAGTAGGTTGTTTGGAATTTTACTTGCAGTTTTGAGCAACTGCAATTATGGTTTTTATTTTTTGAGGAATAATGAATAAGTTGGTATAAAAAATAATAATAATAATAAAAAAATCAATTATTGTGATAAATGTTAAAATATATGCTATATTATCTAAATTTGATGCTTCCTTTGCGATAATCACTTTCAAATCGCCCATCCAAACACTCCCAAGTGTAAATGGTTACACACAAACCCACTAGATTTAATCTTGATTCCGTCTTTGGGTAATGATGCTTTCTGTTTCTAAACTGCCTTTTTTAGTTTTTCTTGGATTAATTGAGCTGATGGATTGTGATTTTTGGGGATGTTGTCATTTGTATTCAGCTTATCTGATGAATGTGATTGTACTTTTGCAGGAGACGATACATTGCACATATACATTGTTTGAGAGAGGTCAAACCAGATATCGAGCACCTAGGCTGAAAAATGACAATTGTGGAGGACCCAAACCCAGAGCTTGCTTCTGATTTATCAACCATTTCTCCACCTAATTCCTATGGGTCAGTTGTACTAGGTGGCACCTTTGATCGCTTACATGATGGTCATCGCCTTTTCCTTAAGGTTTTTGTTGCCTATATATGTTCATCTGTTTCATGACACTCACCCACACAAACTCTTAACAAGAATAATATGAGGTTTTGGTTATAGTTTTGAGGTGTGGAGGCTTTTGATTACAGGCAGCTGCAGAGTTGGCAAGGGATCGAATTGTAGTTGGTGTTTGTGATGGACCTATGCTGTCCAAGAAACAGGTTAATACTTGTTCCTTCCCCCTTTTTCTTTTACACACTTGTAGAGCATATTAAAAAGATTATATGGCAGATGTCAAAACTGGTATCGAAAGTGAATGTCAGTTTATTATGAATCAGTTTTTACCTTTATTTTTTTCAAACATGTCCTTATGATCAGATATATGATAGGTACACCTAGGTTTTTGCTTAGTTTTCATAATGTAGGTTGGTTCCACCCTACAAATTTTTATAAGCTTTTCCAAAAAAGCTTACGACGATTTAAGAACATACCATCCTGTTTGATTTTCAATAACTTTCTATATCATGTTCATACTCATTATGGCATTCTTAACTTTGGAACCAAATTTTGTGCTTATTACTGTTATGCTGATGTACCAACTTTGCAGTTTGCAGATCTCATCATGCCTATTGAAGAAAGAATGAAATCTGTTGAAGATTACATTAAGGTACCAAAGATTCTATTTACTTACCTTTTTCTTGTTAGAATATGTGAATTGTTTTTCTTTGAACATGCCTGCTATCTTCCACTTTTATCAGTCTATTAAGCCGGAGCTGATAGTGCAAACAGAACCCATAGTAGATCCTTATGGTCCTTCAATCGTTGATAAGAATCTGGATGCTATTGTTGTCAGGTTTGCTCCTACACCAAGATTTTAGGTTAACCACTTATTAGATCTGAAGGGAATTAATTCTAGCAGGGACTATGTATGTTTTTTGGGGTGGAGAGTGTTCTTTAACTTGCACAATAATGAGACAAATTCAGTAGAGTTCATAGCTGCATTTCTTGTTTGCTTTTATGTTTAAGTGTGCCCCATCGGTCTCCTGATGTGTTAGCCAATCTTAAACATTTAACAATTTCTTCCTACACCCCATTAAGAAGCAAAAGAATTTACTTGTAAATGAGTAGTTTGGGCCATGTTTAATCTCTAACAGGTCAGTAAAATGGGTTTAACGGGCTGAAGTTGCTCAAAGAGTGTTTTGGGTCAACCCGATGTGACCCATCTCGACCATACCAGTAGATGACCCATTTTGACATACTTACCCGACCCATCCATTTCACCGCCGCATATAACAACTTATTTGATGATTAAATCTTGTTTGGCAGCAAGGAGACATTGCCCGGTGGCTTATCGGTCAACAAGAAGAGAGCAGAGAGAAACCTCTCGCAACTGAAGGCACATTTTTTACAAATTACACACTTTCTCTTTAACAGTCATGGTATTTCTTTTATAATGTGTCCCAACTTGCGTTACTTGCAGATTGAAGTTGTGAATTTGGTATCTGAAGAATCAAGTGGAGAAAAGCTGAGTTCCACCACACTGAGAAAGCTTGAGGCTGAGAAAGCCGAAAAAGTTTAGGCTACATCAGATGATCAGAATGGCATATATTCATAACATGCTGATACAAAAAGGTCGGCTTAAAACTAAGTTCTTCCTCTTTCGTTACATGTTGTCTTCTTTTATACTATATGTTGTCTCACGTGACAATATACTCCGTATACGGTTTTGTTGAATAAATTTTGTATATAAAGGATATCTTCTACATTCTATACTTCCATTATTCAGTCTTTTCTCTCACAACATAGGCAGAGAACTTGATGCCACTTTAATTTCCAATCAGACAGTTATGCGTTCATACTTGTCCATGAGACTGAGAAACTAATGTGCAAGACGAGACTCGGAAACTAACATGCAGGACAATGAGTTGTAATTACAAGCATTTGTATCACTAGCAACCTTGGTTCTATGAAAACATCATATCTTAACTTGCTAAAGCTAGAAAGAAAGGATAAATTCTGTAGTAGGGGCTTAGCGAGTGTTAAAGTCATTTGCAGAAAAGCTCTTAAGTCAAAAAAGTCATACAGAGTGAAGCGGAACTGCATCTTTGCGTTACAATTTTACAATTACTTATAATTAATCAAAACTTATCAGCAAAATAAACAGGTTAAACGAGTTGTATAACATATTAATACGATTATAAGCAATTAATAGTCTAATGTTTTACATAGAAAATTTTAAGGAGTGTATAAACATCTTCAATACACTTCAGGCAACTTTCTACACAATTACCTCAGCTGACTCATTCTTGGTTCAATTGTGTCTATTTAACACATTATCAATAAAGATACAACTCGAGTTGGCCTTGTTTCAGAGAAATGAGGTGACTAATTTTCTTGCATTTCACAAGAACGGTTGACCAGTAATGATAAGGCAATTAAGGCTAAAAAAGCACACACTTAATAAACTGTAAGGCTAAAAAAGCTACAAGCTGACAGAGTGTCCCAGGTTGAATAATATGCCCACATCTGACCAGATTAAATAAAACAAAAACAAATACTACACTCAATGTTGTCAATAACACAAATACTGCACTCAACTGGATTGCATCGACACTGAACACCATTAGCTTCCTCATCTCACAGTTGAGTAAGTTATGAATTCGGTTGAAGTGAATTCAAATGATTGGTGTGGTATAGGGTTCCTGCAACAAAACATACCACAAAACAATATTGTTGAATTACAACTTAATCATATTTAAAGGAAAAATCCAGTGGAAAAGAGTATCACTTACGGTCGTGGTCCATAGACTTTTATCTGGCGGACATGTGTATCTCTCCCATTGAGATGATTTGACAATATACCAATTTGTAACATGAAAGTTTTTACAAAAGCTTCCCTGCCATAACAAATGGGTAAAACTGTAACGTCTAGAAGACAATTAGAAAAGCATACACAGTTTGTGAGTTTTCTAGAAATACTTGAATATTAGATTGGATCATAAAAATACGATGTCTCAGCTAGTGTTTGCTTAGCTGCTTACCGAGGATCATTTCCGGATAAAGATATGTATACCCAACCAGTTGGCTTGACGAGTTCTACTGTTTTTATCTCCTACAATGAAAGACGAAATGAAGAATAGAATCAAGCTTGGTGGATTAGACAGTACCACTAAAATTTGATACTCCAACAACCGACTACCAGAAGTGATAATAAAAGCCAAATATCAGATCTTTTTAGAGTAATACCTTTAGGTTATGAAAACCATCTCCAGTACGAATTGATATCTTACTAGGTGTATAACTCTCATCAAGATTAAAATCAACATATAGCGCCACTAACTGAAGAAGCAACAGAACTCCCATTAGGCCAATATATAAATGAAACGCAAACCATGAAAGGCAGTACTAAACAAAGCAAGAAGATACATTCCATTTTGACAAGTTCCGTATTTTGAGGATCATTTCTAAAGGAGGCGTAAGTTCTCTATCAGTTAACGCTCTATCACAAACACACACTATATTTAAAGTTGCAAGTACTTTGACATTTTGAAGTCAATTTCCACGATCCTAGAACTTTATACTTCCTCTTTTCGGTTATAAAACCAGCTCCCTGACACAAACTCAGTTAGGGAACTTCAGACACAAAACCAAGGCAATCAAACTGAACCTATGCAAGAATTAGATCATGTATCCCCTGTGCACATCATAGCTCAAGGTTGTAATGCTAATATTTACAACTGATATCATTTTCAATCAACTTCTGAAATCGACAATGATAGTAAGATAGGTACCTAATAGTATTAACTATCAAGTCAGTACTTATACTATCTATAGTTGTAGTTACTAACATTATACAGGTTCTCTATTTCCCAGATTTCACTAAAGGCGGACATACTCTGCGTATACTCTCTAACAAGTCAAAAAAACATAACTTCGATATAAAAAAACCACACAATTTCTGGATAGTAACTTCCTTCCCCTTTTGTTTGGGATTACTTATTTAAACAGCTTGCGTGTTTATTTCTTTTGAACAATATTTTTTTACTTTGACGTGCTTGTTCTTCACAGCTTATATCAGTCACGACAACAAATAATTAGACAAGCAGTTTGTCTAAGGGAGGTTTAAGCTTATTTTTACGTTTATGAGCTTACCGCTTATGTGGTTTCAGCTTATGTTTTGTAAGCCCATTTTTCCGGCTTATTTTAGAACGTATGTTTCATAACTTATTATGTCATAATAAGCTTATAGAAGTCCATAAGTTTCAAAACAAGCTGGAAAAAAGGGGCTAATGAAATATAAACCGAAACCACATAAGCTCATAAACCCAGAAATAAGCTTAAGGGGGTGTTTGTTTAAGCTTAATTTTGGGCTTATGAGCTTATCTCATTTCGGATTACGTTTCATAAGCCCAATTTTTCCATCTTATTTTGAAAATTATCGGCTTATATAAGCTTGTTATATCATAATAAGCCGAAAAGTTTCAAAATGAGATCAGAAACGAACACCTCCTTACAATCCCAAACACGTTCAAAACTACTCATCTATGCGCATCAAACCGCAACCATTAGTATAACCGACTTACTTGCAGCTTAACCTTCTTCTGAAACTGAATATTAACAAGATGCGGTTGCGCGCCATCTGACCTATACAAATCAAAAAACCAATCAATAAAAACACAAAAAAATAAAAATAAATAAATAACAAACAAAGACTAGAAACCAAACATACTGCCAATAAGTTTCGTAATTGTCATCCCGAAGAGACGAAACGCCATTGCCAGGCTTACAAGAGCTAACACTCCAAGCAGCCTTTTTCGCCATTTCGCGAAGATCATTATCCACTACCAGCTGTGGGTTTCCTCCCATCAGCTTTGTTTCTTCTTCTCCTTCTGATGATTCAGTCGCCATTTTCAAATTCAAAACCCTAAAAAATTTCGATTAGGGTATTGATTGTTGTTATTAGGTTTTGTTAATTTGACATAAATAAAGTGGGTTTTGAGAGTTATGATGATACCTGTTAGTTAATTGATTTAGATTATAGGAGGGAGAGGGAGATTGAATTATTTTGAATGCCAAAGGTAAATAGGGTGTTTGGGTTCTAGTTAGCTCATCCACTATTGTAAACCTTTTAAAAGGTTTATACTTGTGTTATGACATTAAATTATAAACCTTTTGGTTTTATAAAACTATCCCCACTATATTATAAACCTTTTCAAGTGATATAAACTTCACACATAATGAAAGGCATTAAATAATGAAAATGTTCAATATCCTAGACCTCTTCATGACACATAAACTTGAAATGGATGCTCACTATGGTTTATAAGTTCTTAAACCTCTTCATCATTTTATAAACCTTTTCATAAACCATCATAGTTGATGCCCTTAGTATATGCATTTGCACTATTCTATAACTATAACTGGCAGGATTCCAAATTAATGGGTTAGAAAACAAGTTGGTTAGAAAACAGGTTGGTTGTTTAAACTAAGATTATTTGACTTAACCATCTCCACCATCTCTACTTATAAAGCATAAAAACAACTAAATGTGTAATCAAATAACCGAATAACGTAAAATATAGTCACAAGTACCTGCCGCCGTATTGCGCGGGTACCGTTCTAGTACATTTAAAAAGAGTAGGGCTAGCAGGCATCCGCGCGGCCGTTTATTTGAAAAAAATCGGTGAACCATGTTTTTTAGTTTATTACACTTTTTGTAATAAATTTACGATTAAAATTTTGCATATTTTAACTTTTTAACTAGTGATAACGTTTTTTATTATAAAATTGTGATAACAAATAATTTAGCGAGCAATGTTTTTCACGGTTTAAAATGGCTATTTGATTTATATAAAGTTAAGTTGCATGGATAGAAGTTTTCAAAAAATATGTGAAACCGACAAAATGAGTCGACCTGTTTATTCCGAAAGTCAGAAACAACAAAAAACGATAACCAAGTAACCGAAATTGAAACCGGAAAAACCCTCTTATCATAGTTTGATTTCGGTTTTTATTTTCCAATAGGCGCGGTTACCTAAACAAAACCGTGTATAATATACATGTCATTTTTAACAAAAAGATGTATAAGAATTGACTATATGTATTCAAGTTTAATTTTATTACATGTATTAGTTGACTTAAATGCTTTATTTGTTGTGTTTATTTGAATTGTAATTTAAGTTTTATTAATTTTAATGCTTAATATTGTATTTATGAGATATTTTAGGGCATTAAATAGAAAGAATGTCATCCATCCGTTATGTGTAGTATAGACTCGTATGTAACAATGTAAAGTCGCGGTCACAATTAGATTTTTGTTATTTTTGCGGCGGACTTGATGTATTGTTTGTAGCTTTTTGTTTTTCTTTTGTGTTTTTATGTTTATGATAGCTCTTAGGACTATGGTTAAAAAATGTAGAGTAAGGTGGTGTTGGTATTCGACTTAATTGACTTAATATCAACAAAATAAACTGAGGGTGTCTGTATTAAGTAGTAATACGTAACTCCAAAATTGTAACTAACAATGGATATTAAGTCATATGAAACCGGATATTGTTCCTAAAAAGATGGATAAATTGAATAATAGGTAACTCCAAAAATAGTGCATTTGTAACAAACAATTTGTTGTGATTTGAGATGAAATCATGAAATGATTGATTACAACCAATTATGACAGTAATAAAATATTTTCTTTTAGCCACAGCTCTTTAATGTTGTTACTAAGTACTAACTGTGGCTTGCGACGAGGGTAATGACCATTTCCGAATTTTTTCTAAAATACGTCTTTGGTGTAAAGAAAAGAGTCAAATACGACAATTTTCGTAATTTTCGCAAACGAAAACTCCATTACCTAACAGTACTTTTCAAGAGTTGAATGAACCACATTAGTGACAGAATTGACACAGCATATGCCTCCTCCGAAGATTTTTTTTTTCGGGTCCATTAACTTTAGGATTGCAACAAGCAAACAAAACAAGTCTTAAGGGAACGAACCATGACAATTCTCCAGTCCAAATCTTGTTCTGATAAGGATTCCAAGCTGTTTAAGATGTAGCAATGGCTTCAAACGTCGTGCTCAAACAACTGGCTTACAGTTTGGATCTATCGTGACAGGACATAAATCAAGTTGGGTTAGATAACTTGGATTCTGGATAATATCTGTGGTCCAAATGGAACAATAAAAGATCTAAGAATCAGGTCCTGCGACACAACTAGCAAAAAACTTGTATCCGTACAAAGGAAAAAAAACCAAACAATCGCTTTTTAGCCAAAATTATGAGCAAAGCTACACAATGCTAATTACATTGATTCCCACAGGTCCCAAAATATAGAGTGGCTCTCCTACAACAATTCGCTAAGATGATGACATGTGACATGTCATATGCAATTTGACCCTATTGCAAGTTATATTCGATGAAAAATCCCACCCATCACTTTGCGGTAGTTTATAAAGAGCCATCCTCTAACTTGATCAGTACAACAATCATTGAAAAGCTTCAAGATATTTAAAATGTCATCCAACTCGCTTTCCTCATATAGCTCCAGCTGGACGGCTAAGCAGAACAAATTATTTGAAACGGCCCTTGCTGTATATGATGAAGACACCCCTGATCGTTGGATGAAAATTGCTAAAGCGGTTGGTGGCAAGTCTGTAGAGGAAGTGAAAAAGCACTATCAAGTGCTTATTGAAGACCTCAGGCATATAGAGTCTGGCTATATTCCTTCCCCTAACTACAGACGTTAGTCGCTTGCCAAATTGCCAACCATCAGGTGAAGCAACTGATTAACTTGACAAATGGTTTAAGATATTTGTTTTTGATTGTTTATCGTATGAACATGTAGTCTTTTTATTTGTTTTCTTTGCGGTATTTTGACAGATGCTGGATCATGAAACACCTATATATTTCTTGAAGTCGGGGAATAATATCAAGCGAACAAAACTGTACAGAAGAGTGGACTAGATGTATCTGATTCAAAAATAATTTATGCAATATAAGCTGAATGCATGTTTTTTGTGTAGTCAACTAGCTAATTATCTACGTCTTTATTTACTGATTGTCAATTATATGTTTTTGTTGTCGAAGTTGTAAATTGTGCAAATCGTTTTAAAGACTCATGTTCAAACGCCTGCTTATTTACCAATCATGAGTTCATGTAACGCCGTATATGAAATATTGTCAAGTTTATGAATCAGCGTTTAGAAACTTTTGGATGATAACAAAAAGGGTTATCGTTAAGGATTATGTAAACAAATTGCAACTGGAAACGCAGTATAAGAAATATTGTCAAGCTTATGAATCAGTCATTTCTAGTTATTCAAGCTTATGAATCAGATTGTTTTAACTGGATGGTAATAAAAAATAACATGCATCCTACTGGTATTAATGACTGCAACTCCAGTAACCAGAAACGACTGCAAATTCTTTTCAAAATACCAAAGGTAGAAGTCGTTAATCAATCCAACTACAACGCGTCAAATATAGTTCCAACCATTGCAATTCACTCATTCAAGTAAATCCTTAAACTGTAAGACCAAAACAATATAGTTTATATCACTTGCATTAGTAATTGGTCAGTAGTCGGTGATTCTGTGAGCACAACCAACCTCTCAAAAAACCAATTGAATAAAATCGTCAATAAAGAGCATAAACCCCATTTGCCATAGTTGCATAAAGGGTAGACATGGCACTTTCCAATGTCAAGAGTGAAAACGACAATTTTTTATGAATACATACCTTTCAAGAGCACATCAGGGTATTAGAAAGAACAAAAAATCCTAATCGCCGAAGCCTCTACCTAATGCTGAAATCCTCAAAATCCTGCTAAAAGGCATCTTTTGGCTGTTCTTTAAATCTTTGTACTTTTATGGCGTTTATATTTCAAAACTCATCTAAAAATGACAAGAATCCATCTTCAGGAAAATAGTGTTACACGAGAGTTCAATTATTTTGCTTTTGCTGGCTGACTACCTGCAAGTGCTAGCTCAATACGTTGCTTATGCTCACCAACCTTATAGTCAACGATCTCCATAAACAGCTGTGAATCCAAAGCACAATCTGGCCGGCCATAAACGGCTGCTTGAATGCTGGCTATTAATTTGGCGAGTTCACGACCAGAAAACCCTTCTGTCTTTTTAGCAGCCTCTTCAATCACATTATCTGACAAATCTTTGACCACTATTTTTTGTGTTTTCTTGCTGAACAGTGAATGCCATTTTGATTCCTTACTGTTATCACCTTCATCATAAAGATATTTCTGCAGATACAGTTTCATCAGTTTAGACCGTTCATCCTTTTGAGGAAGTGGGAACTCTATGACATCATCAATACGGTCAGTTACAGCACTATCAAGATCGCCAGGTCGATTGGTGGCGAGGACAAGAACAACATCTCTCGATTGGTCTCCGGTTCTGAAGAGCAATGCGTTTAAAGCACTTCTTTGGGCTTCACTCATATATGTGCTATTACGCCTGCATTCAATATATAGTATTAATTAGGTACATCACTTGAGTCAACGTACTATTAGCTTTTTGTCCAGGATTTTCACATTTCGTAAAACTGTGTATGTGTCAATCATAATATCCTTTTGAATAGTAATATAGTTTCAATAATAACCTTTTAACTAGCAATATAGTTCCATGAATTATAGATACACTTTAGGCAATTAGGCAACTCTTGACCCATTAGAAAAAGGAAAAAAAAAACATAACCAGGACCTACCCACCCAGAAAAAACAGAATATGATAAAATTAAAAGTTTATACATCTGATTATATATCAGTGCATTAAGAGCATTTCTGCTTGTGAGCGATCCTCAGTAAATCTAAGGTTGTGAATTAAATACTTCAAGAATATTAGTGGAACTTACTCGCAAAGGAAAGCATCAGCCTCATCAATAAAGAGAAGCAAGCCCCTCTTTGACTTTTTAGACCAATCGAATATGTCATGAATTTTAGTAACCGCTTGTGCACCAAGTGGAGCTACATCTCCTCCTGTCATCATTGCATAATCCAAACCCTGCAAAACACATATGAACATGATATAAGCCAATTTCCCATGCATACAGCATCTGTAAAACTAAGATTACCGAGCATGTGGCATGCTTAACTAATAAAAAAGCAGCACTACGGTAAGAAGGCTTCGATGACGGGCCAAACAGGGACGGATAAAATACGTGAGCACATTGGGTTAGGTTAGCTTGAAACACTTTTTGTCCAGATTTTTTTTATCTAATTAGTGAATCAAATATCACTACAAAAAAATAGCATCTGTAAAACTAAGATTACTGAGCATGTGGCATGCTTAGCTAATAAAAAAGCAGCGCTACGATAAGAAGGCTTCGATGATGGGCCAAACAGGGTCGGATAAAATACGTGAGCACGTCGGGTTAGGTTAGCTTGAAACACTTTTTGTCCAGATTCTTTTTTTTATCTAATTAGTGAATCAAATATCACTACAAAAAAATACAATATTTCTATAATAGCATTAACAAATATTACTTCTTTGAGTTTAACAATATGACCCCTTAAGCCCTTGAAAACTGATAGCCTGAACCAACCCGTTTATAAACAAATGGGTCAAATATCATCAATACAAAAGGTATACTGTTTCAGTAAGATATAATCAAAAATATCAATCCTTTGATTTTACCCATACAAAGGCTTTTGAAAAACGATAACCCGATTCAACCCAATCATATACAACCGAGTCAAAACTGCCACCTGTATGGTAAATGACAAAGATATATAACACGCGCAGAAGGTTGACTAAGTTGAGAGGAGCTAAAAATACAAAGCTTATATCTGTAACATACCGATTTTCGGGCTATTTCCCTTGCAACGAGAGTTTTGCCAGTGCCAGGAGGTCCATAAAAAAGCATGTTGCGAAACGGTGCCTGATGGGACTTAGTATTTGAAGTTGCTCGTGCAAGATGCTCAATTCTCCTTTGCAAAGAAGGATGGAGAACGATGTTCCCAAATTTATGTTTGTTATTAGTTTCCGCAGCTGATTTTCCAGCTGCACTGGTAAAATTACGGATCTTTTGTGTTCCACGAGTCACTATTCCTGACCATGGGAATTTTGGCATGGATGATTCTCGAATTAATGATGGTTGTCCAAGAATCCGATTTACATACCCCCACATAACTCTTGCACCTTCCCTGAAATGACATTGTGTAGTGTAAGTATAAAACTTGTAACAATTATATAATGTTACTGACATACTGATGCTGTCTTCAATATTAATAATGGCAACTAAAGCACAAATCGTATAAATTAGAAAGTAAACTAAACTCTTTGTCCCCTTGCTTGGATCATAGATATTTGATTGTGCTACTGAAATCATCGATTGTGCATACAAAACCCTTAATTTGTCCAGATTATCAAGGACGAAACCATAACTTTTACCTAAGCACAGGAACTACTTTTGCAATTTAACTGAATTACGCTTATAGTATGTAGGTACTAGACCTGGTTGTATAAACTCCTGCAGCTAAGGCAGTAACTCCTCCAACAGTCATAACTAGCTTACTTCGATCTGTCAACAACATCCTGACGCCACCTAACAAAACAACAAGAATATAATCATCAGAGATATGCGTATAATTAAATGTTGTTTTAACTTTTTTATTACCTTCGATGTGACCAAAAGTTGTGTTGATTGCAGCAAGCCATTTCTCCTTTTCACCATTAACTCGCTCTAAAAGCATCCTCCTGTTATGCTCCTCAGTTAGTTTTGCTTCATGGGCACGACCTTCAGCCTCAGCCATTGCTTTAACTCTAATAGTTTCACGTTCCAATTCAGCTCTTTCTTTCTCTGTCTGTCTGTGTTGAGCTTGTATCTGCTCTTCAGTTCTTCTTCTTGCCTGTTCTTTTCGTATTAAAGACTCCTCTTGCATCCTTGCCAACTCAGCATTGTGTTGTCTTTGGCCTTCGTGATCTGTCTACACATGTTATTGAAGATGACATATTTCAAATTACTGATAATATAGTATTCACACATATCGAAAGAAGCTACAAGCTACTAACGAACCTGCATTCTTTTTCTAGCTAACTCATCTTCATATCGCAACATCTGAGCCTTGGCTTGTGATTGTTGATGTACTAAATTCCTTTGCTCTTCGGCAAGTTTTCGTTGTCTTTCCTACATAGGAACAAAATCATTAGAAAACATACACTATAAGATGTGAATACATATCAAAATACATATATTTTGTGAGGCTAAACTAAAAAAATTTAGCTATCCTCGAGATTATACACTCTGCTTCTCTGCAACATAGACAGATTATCTAGAATATCAGCATTTCGATCAGGCTAAAACAAGTTAGGTGCTGAAAATTGTTTAACACATAGTTACCTAATACGCGGTACGCTCCGGTACGAATACAAAATTCGGGTACGCAATTCGCTATAGGTCACGTATTCGGTACGATGGGGGTAGGTTCATTTCGGTACGAAATGGTACGAAGTGGTACGTATATTAAAATTCGAAATTCATTGTACCATACAAAACAAAAACTTAATTCGAAAAACATATTGCAACGTAATGCTAGTTAAACAACAAAAATCAAACATAACACAATTCTAAGCCATCCTTTGTCTCTTTCCTCTCTCGTTGTCAACATCATCACCTTGTAGATCTTCCCAAACCATTTCTTCGAAACGAGCACTTGATCCTTCAATATATGCACATCATCACCTTGTATTTAATTGGAACGCTGATTTGTAGTTAATTGATGTATTGGAATAATGGAAATTATGGAATCTATTTAATTGGAACGCTGATTTGTAGTTAATTGATTGATTGTATTGGAATTATGGAATGTAATTAATTGGAACGCGATTTGCAATTAATGGAACGCCGATTTGCAATTAAATGGAACGCCGAATTGTAGTTAATTGGAACGCCGATTTGCAATTAATGGAACGCACCGAATTTCGATTTGGTACATCGTACCGCATCGAATTGGAACGCAGTGAATTTCGAATTGGTACAATTCGATCCAATACTAAATTCGTCCTTCACCCAGCGAATTCGGTAACTATGGTTTAACATGACCAATGTTGTATAATTTTCACAGCAATCACTTGCTATTGGTTACTAATAGTTAAAAAATGTACTACCTTAATAACGTAAACAGATATAGAATCTAGATACAATTACGACCATAATTCACTTTGGTAAGTAATCTTAACTCACAAGTAAAGGACATAAATAAACACCTCACCCACCATCATCCAGGACCCGTTTACATTACCCCACTAGATAATCTACTTAAACACAAGCAACATTTTCGTATTTCCAGAGTCCAAAAACAGAAACAAACGTAAAGTGATATGAAGAATAGGCCTATAACAAATAATGTTACTTACAATATCAAGTTGAGACTGAATAGCTTCCTGATGAGCCTTCTCTGCTGCCAATTCAGTAAGACGAGCCTGCTCTTGCTTTCTCATCACCTCAAATACCTAACAAAAAAGATAACAAGATTACACCTTGCACCCCGTGGACATGGATGGACAAAGTTTCCATGGAGAAATATCATGTTGTTATAGAAACAATCAACTCATTTCATATTTAACTGTGTATACACGTACTACTGAATACATTACATCCTTCATTTTCCTCATAAATCATAACCTTCTTTGTAACAAGTAAAAGCAACAATTTAGTGTTACATCTTCGTACCCACAAAAGTCACATTCCAAGAAGAACATAGATTATACTTTGATCCATTTCAAACAAACCTACATATGTTATAACCCAAAAAAACTAAACTTGCTTATAAACTTCGTTTTCCAACCAATCTAATATCATCCTTGAATCTGTTTCACCTAAATCACATATCCACAAACAAACTCTATATACAAAAACACAAACACAAATACTCTTTAACCGTGTTATGCACTTTTTTCCACAAAATACAAACAAAAATGTTCATTTGTACCATTTTAGTCATTGTTTTTCTTTGTTTTTATCAAGCAATTCATTTAAAGATACCTAATTCACTATAACTTGGTTTTGCGTCTCGTCTTGTCAACTGTTACCTTGACATTTTTACATAAATTGAACCTATATACAATTCTAACATAGAATACATAAATTTAATATTTTTATAGCTTGGGCACAAATCTAAATAATTATCATTGATAAGAGCCATCTTTTAACAACTAATAGCACATAACTAAAATAAATTTAGGGCGTGTTTGTTTAAGCTTATTTGCAGGCTTATGGCTTTTGTGGTTTTCAGGTTATGTTTCATAAGCTCATTTTAAAACTTTTCGTCTTAAGCTTATTATGACATGATAAGCTTATAGAAGCCGAAAAGTTTCAAAATAATCCACATAAAATGAGCTTATGAAACATAAGCCAGAAACCAAATAAGCCATAAGCCCACTATATAAGGTTAAACAAACACACCCTCAATTCATAAGCCTTCAATTCTTTGGCTTATTTTGAGACTTAAGGGCTTATATACCTTTATTATGATATGATAAATATAAGCTCACGAGTCACAAAATAAGCCAAAAAATTGGGGCTTACGAAATATAAGCCGAAATCAAATAAGCTCCTAAGCCCACGTATAAGCTTAAACAAACACCAATTAAAACTCATTTCATAACAACAAATCAACATTAAAAACACATTTAAAATTAAAAAAAAAAAAAAAAAAAAAAAAAAAAAAAAAAAAAAAAACACCTACCTGTTTAGAATAAGGTGAAGAATTAATTTCTCGAAGAGCCTTAGCCCCTCTTTCCAAAGCTTCAGGATCAAACCCTCCTTTCGAATCCTCAACTTCAGGCTTACCATCATTATCACCCTCCTTACCTTCCTGACCCGCTTCATTCACTGCGGGTGCTGGAGACTGACCAAACGGGTTGAAACGATACGAAGACGGCCCATCCGCGTAGGCGTAAGTAGTGGATGATGCGACTGCTGCTGCTGCAGCAACAGCAAATGAAGCTAGTTTAGATGCCACCATTGATGGGTTTTGTGGGTTTTAAGATTAGTAATTTGATGGGGTGAGGATTTTTTGAGTAAAGGACATTAAACCCTGTTTTTTAAGGTTAGGGTTTTATGAAAGGGGATGTGTTTGGTTTTATTTTCTTGGACAGGAGGCTAGTGGTTACTTTGGCGAGTTTTGATTCTAGAGTGTTTGGGATTTTGTTTTGGAAAGTACTAGGGTGTGTTTTAGCTAAAAGAAAAATGTTCGTTTTTAACTGGGTGTATAATTTCAACTTAATTAACTTAATATTAAAAAACTTAATTTATTAAATCATGTAAAAGTTGTTTGTTTTTTACTTAATCAAAATAAATGACTTAAAATAATAAGTGATAAAAGTAAAAATCTTCACATTAAATCATATGTTAATTAACACGACTTAATGAAAAAATTAAATAAACAGAAATGTTTTTTACAAACCAAGAAAAATAGAAATATATTCAAATTAAATATTTTTCATTAAATTTTTCAAAATATAAAATTTGCATTTCTTACTTTAAGATAAGAAATTACTCGTACAAAACATAGTTTTTTTCCTTTTTTTTCTTGACACCTTCCTTGTTTTTCTAAGAATAAAAAACAAGATTATATAAACAAGTTTTTTATGTTTTGTGAAAATTTAAATCCTCTCAATTTTTTACAAATCTGAAAATAAAATAGTTAATAATTTTTTTATTTAACTAAACTCACCCCTAGCGTTTGGTTTTGTGTTATTCACTTTATTTCGAACAAATTTGAGTTTTGACTTGTTTTGTGAAAAGTGAACATTTGAAAATTATTATAGTTAAATCTTTAAATTCTTTTATTTAATAAAATAAAATATTTTTGGAGTTACATTATTTCATAAAACTTAATATTTGACATAAACCAAATTGGATAAGTTGTTGAGCTTGATTTTACCACTTGACAAAATTGTCTCAAATTTGTTGTTAAGAGAAAAGATCAAAAAATATGTGGCTAAATTGTAAAAAGAAAATTAAGAAAAAGAAAGTTAACTTATCAAACTTTACGAGTTAAATGTAAAATAACTTTAGAGAATATTGTAATTTTAAATTCAAATTTATGGACTTTAGTGTATAGTTATCAATTTTGTTTATATATTATAACAAGTATCAAATTATAGCAAATACTTTCTAAACTTTATTATATAAAAAAAGAGGACACAAAATTAAAAAAATGAGTCTTTAAGGAAAACCGGTTTTGACCTATAAAAGAACGATTTCACCACATTGTAAATTAAAGCCTTCTTCTTAGCTGATAAAAGCTAAAACCGAACTTACTATAGGTCATGTTGGACCAATAAAATGTTTATAGATCTTCACGGTCAAACATATACCAAAATGCTTCGTTGAAAGTCCGAGTCAAAATTTTAATGTTTTGTTGTTTTGTGACTTTTAGCGACAACATTTTTTGTCTGGAACGACAATTTTAACTATCACACAATATTTATATCACAAATCTATCTCACAAGCCTAAAGTAGGACTTAACCCACAATCATTTGATTTGAGAGCTTTTCACATAACATGGGTCCGTCATGAAAAGTAGTTATTGTTGTAGTGTTGGACGCTCATTTGTAATTTTGAAGCACTTACTATAAAATTCACTTATCAAGGGCAAAGAGTAATGGTTAAGAGGTGCTCCACTTCATGCTCTTAATTTAATGGATGAAAGGTGACCATGCTAGAAATATTTTACAAAATATAGTGAGTGATGTGATTTTACTTTTTGATTCAACTAGTTATAATGTCCGCGCACACGCGGGTTTTTTAAATTTTTTTTGAATTATATATTTTTATTTATTAAAAAACAAATAATTTAATCTTTATTTTGTTTGATTTATGATGTTTAATTATAGTTTTTTTATTAATTTAAAAATTTTAATCCTATTATTAATTGCATCTTATCTATATTTTTTGTATTTATTTTTTACTTGTGTTATGAATAAATATAAAATGTTACCTAATAAGAAAATAATATTTTTTTTAAATAAAATTATTACTAAATAAGGTATGAATGCATTTTTATGAAATGAAAAATTTTCAATAATAATTTTGTTTTATTATATAAAAGATGTCGATGAGTTAACACATGCTAGAAAAGGAAAATAACATAGTGAGGAGGCAAACAAATATACTAAAAGATAAAGTCTTAGATAAATACGGAGTGAAAAAACAACTTATCAGAGTTAGAATACAAGTCTTAAGTTCGTGCGTTGCATGTATCCACCTATATACATCCTTAAATTTTTACTCATAATATATTTTTCTAAATTCCTTAAAACTACCATGGCTGCTTTGTCGAAGGTACATAGTTTGAAGCTCTTCACCCGATCCGTCTCACAACTCCGTCCAGTGGTGGCAGGCTCTCGTTTCTTTAACACCAACTCTGCCGGTGGTCATTGTCAGTCTAAGGAGGATCGTAGCATCAATCGCGTTGATCCGCCTGCTTCTAAATCTTTTCTTGGTATTAGTAGTTATTTGTATTTGTTAGTTTACAATGATTTTTTTTTTTTTTTTTTTTTTTTTTTTATTAATTTTGTTTTATTTAATTAATTAATTTATTTAAGTTATAGTAATTTTCATGTATCAGTTTTTTTCAATCTTTGTCTTTTGTAATGGAAATTTATGATTGAATTTAATATGATAATGTTTTTCAGATACTTTGTTGGATAGATTTTCAACAACAAAGACTACTCCAAAGGCCCCTCCTTCAAGTACGAAGGTGATTGAGCCGTGGATTACAAAGGAAGGACCCGAATGCCTAGACTTGGGCATAGTATTGCTTGGAGTGAGGGAAGAGTGTGTGAAGGTATCCGTTGATAATAATACCGTCGTCGTTGAAGGGCAGGGGGACAAGGATTTCCTAGAAGAACGCGGGTTTGAAAAGTATGTTTGCTCCATTGATCTCTCTGATAAGCTGTACAAAGTCAGTGATATCAAGGCACGTATGATCAAGAATACTGGATTGTTGACGCTAGCTATTCCCAAGCTTAAACCAGAGGACGTTACTTTCGATGTCAAAGTCGATGTGTTAATGAGTAGCTAGCTCTTGTGTGCCATTAGTCTGTCACTATCAAAGCTATTATATATTAATTTCTGTTTTATTATGCAATTAGTTGTTTAGCTCTTTTACTTTGAGAATTTGTTATGTTGCTTCCAGTGGTATTTGATTTGAAATTTGCAGGTTATGTTATTCACCACTCGTTTTCAACGACTAATTCTTAACTTAACTTGGAATCAAGATAACACACGTACTAGCTTGTATCTTTAGTCACAATGCATTAACTCGTTCATTGTCCTTCATCACTGCAAAGACCTTTGTTGTCCTAATGCATTTCTAGTGAGTTCAAGAGTTGAGTGTGTGTCAAAATTGCTCATGATATTTTATTTTCAGCGATGATATCTAATCATATATAAATAGTAAGAGTTTGTAGTCATAATTTATATATAAAAAAAGCACGAAATACACAGAAGATGTGAATGGGTACATCAATCTGACCCTACCTGTTTCGGCCCAAATCATTGTGACCTGTTTACCGCTTTAATCAGATTGACCAACCTGCCTGTTTTTCTGCCTTTAATTTCTAGTAGTACTGGTAAACGCCTTACATGTTCAATGCCACCTCATAGTTATTGCTTTTAGGTATTCCATTTGCTTGATAGCAGGCTGAGGCTTCGTACCGACCCAATGATGCTCATTGAATACTTTCCATGGCGAAGGAGATCAGAATATGCAATTTCCAACCATTATACTCGTCAATGGGATGATACAACAGCAATTGATGTCTGATCAGCAGTTCCAGTTTTATCAGTTTAATGGCGTTTTTTAGTTGTGCGTATTGTTGGTATATTAATTATTTTATTTTCGATTTTGGGAGCCTGCAGGTGGTTGAAGCTACAAGACTAATTTATTTTACATCAGTCATTACAGATGTACCTGAAGGTTTCTTCATTGTTACGGGCACATACTCTGGTGTCAAAATTATTTCTACGCTTGTGGTTCAATTAAGTTGCTCGTTTTACTTCAGGCGATCAGTTTGAGCTTTGGATATACTTTCTTAAAGTTAATGACAACTAACCCGGATATACTAAACCATTGGTCCCTACATATGTTTAAGGTAATTTGGGATGACACACTTAGATTCTGCAAAGATAAGTCATTGCTAATCACTATAAGTGTCGATTCTTGTGTTGTCTGAATACATCGGTATGTGTTCCAACCTCAAATTTTAAACCTTTTTATGTTTTTACAACCATAAATTGAAGGGCACAATGCGATGCGTTTTGGCTAACTATAGTTTTCTGGTCAAAGTTTAATCATTTTTGTGTGTTTAGTCTTTTTTATGTGTTTTAGTTTTGGGATAATTACCAAAATAGATCGTTGACTTTTTGACTAGTCACTTTTTAGACTTTCAAATTTCACTTTCCAAAATTAGATCGGGCAACTTAAAAAATTGAGCAACTCAATATAAACGCGACACGTGTCCAAAAAGATTCTAGAATATTCCAAAAAGATTCTAGATTTTGTACTATAGATTCCAAAAAGATTCTAGATTCTGTACTATATTAATAAAAAAATTCCACACGTGTCGCACATATATGAAGGTTGCTCAGTCGCCAAGTTGCCCTGATCCGCCGGAGGAAAGTGATTTAAAAACATCTATTTATGTGCTTTGGGCGACTGATCTATTTTGGTAATTATCCCTTTAGTTTTCTGGTCAACAGTGTGATTCATTTTATTGGATTGACGGGCCTCTCAACAGTGAGTGGTATGTGTCCACAATGTATGAGATGTACGTGAGCATGAATCCACAAGAAAGAAATGCCTTTGAGCTTGCAACTTCCAGGTTTGAGATGGATAAAATCAGTCAAGAAAGGATTGTTTCACTTGAACAAATGTTGGTCAACTATAAGTTAAAGATGGAAGTTGAGTTGAGGAAGTACGGAGTATCATTCAAATATGGTTTTGTGAAGGCAAGTAGCTACAAGCATGACTCTGATAGTTGCTATACTACTACTATTTGGTTTGCTTTTGTTGAAGCATTGGATGTTAGACTATCTTTATTGCATGTAAATAATAAAATATACAAATAATAGTTTTTTAATCTTTCTACCCAACCTTAGCATCCAATCTAAGGGGGTGTTTCTTTTTTATGTTAATAAGTCTTAATGAGGAGATAGTGGTGGGGCCACACATATAATATGTTTCTTTTTCTGTTAAATGGTCTATATGAGGAGAGAAAGCAAATGGTGCTCCTCCCCATTAAGACCCATTAACAGAAAGGGGCCCACCCACTTAATGTGAAAAAAAAAAGAAACAAGCCCTAAGTCATGTGCCAACCTAGTAGCTCAACCCACAACCTTGCCACATGTCCAAGTTTTAATGGCTATATGTTTTTTTGCTTGTTTCATTTTTTTTTATTCCTAGCATCACACCATCAGTGTTATTAGTAACTTTTTTTTATCAGACTTGTAACAGGGGAGCTGTTGAGGGGCAGGTGATTAGAAAGAAAAAGATAAAAACATGGGAGCTGTTGAGGGGCAAGTGAAGAAGATGATGCATGTGTGTAATTTTTTAATTCTCACCCAAAGGTTTAATGGTTTTACATTTTTGTTTTAGTATTTTGATTTTAATTTTACATTGGTACAAAACTACAAATGTCTTTACGATAGCTCTAAACGTTTTTTTGCTTTTCCAATTTTCAAAATAACATTTACTTTTTTATTCTCAAAATTTTAACACATTCCTCGTATATTAGACCTAAAATTCATTTTTATTACTTATTTATCTATTAGTAATAGATTTTAGAACTCAAAATAAAAATATCATGCAATTTTCTATTTATCCAAACGTTTTTCCAATATGTATATTTTATAAATTAGTTTTTTTTTTTATTGGAACCAATGGTATAGTTTATAAAATATTTGTTTACTTATAAAAAAATAAGTGGTAAAAAAATATTATATATTAGGTTGGGTTGTAGATAAATGGTAAAAAAAATATAGATCGGTTGTATGTATATGTTGTGTAGGTAAAGGAGTCAAAAAATAATATTTTAAAGAAAAATTAGGTTGGATGAAATTGTGAATAAAGATAGTCTTAGGTTTATGGATGTAGTCTTATGTACATACCCTAACTATACGCAGCCACATATTCTCCTTATATCTCAAATAGCGAAGCACCTCCATTTCATCTAATAAAAATGAAACGTAGCTCCTTTCATATATCGCACAAATAAACAAAGTTGCTTCTATCACACAATCACTACCGTAGCCCCTTTTGTATATCAAGAGTTTGTGTTTCGACTTGTAAAAAAAAATAATAAATAAATAAAAATAAAAAATGACAAAATGTCATAATTTTACCTCGTCATGCAAACGAGTAAGTTGGAAACGGCAAGTTGCAATGAGGGGGTCCGGTGCAACAACGAGCTCGGCGAGGCTCCAGCGTGGAACGGCGAGGGCTTGTGACGAGTTGCACCGTGTCCTCTTAGAATCATAAAAACCAGGTTAATCATAAAACTGGAACGTTACATAATAGTAAGTTACATAAAACATAGCCAAACATTAAATTCATAACAAACTTTTTCCTCATCTCAAAATTCCAAATTTGCTTGCAAAAACTTGTTTTTCATGAATATTTGGAGGAGGTACCAGCAAAAACTCTCTATAATAATCTCGATTAGCTAGCATACACTTTTTCAAATTGGTAGCAACTTCAGAACACTTCTTGATGACATTTTCATCATTCTTTCTCCCTTCGTCAACACATTTTTCCCATTCGATAAATGTTTCTTTACACGCACCTTCCTTCATTAAATCACAAAACTCACATTCCTTTTCTTCTCTTAAAACATCTTTGATATCATATTTTTGTTCAATATCTACTGGGGTTTTCCAAATCTCACCATGAAAATCTTGACCAGGTTCCATGCATTCTTTATATGCAAGAGATTCTCCATAACACTTGAAGGTGAGCCTTACATCACGCTTTATCATCCCTTCTTTCATACAATTCACCATATTGACCCATAATTGGATACAGTCACCTTCTTTATTCGGATGAAGACATGGTTGGTGGCAGTGAATTTTTGGGATATGTGTGACCTTTTTAACATAAAAGATTTCCATTTATTACTTTACCCTAACTTGAAAAACACGAATGAGACAGGTCTTCATTTTGGTTTATTTTCATAGCGGATTATGTTTGTAGTCCAGTTTTATTTGTCGGGCTTAGCCCAATTATAATGTACGGTAATATATGTATTTATGTTATGTTAGACTCATTATGCATATGCTATAGGAAAATACCATTCCTAACAAATACCTTTCTAAGATCATATATTACTCAAACGAGGTGGGCTACGTATCGTCGTGTTGCGACGGAGCGTTGTTTCATGTCGTTAATTATTACACGAGATACCGCACTTTAAATCAAATGTACTTTTTATTCATATCCATGATCCATATAGATGACTAAAAGAGGCATTTGTTACACTTCCAAACACTGTTGAAGGCAAATAGGAATATTAACGATTTTTGGTTGGTCTTTCTCTGTCGAACACACCCGGTGACAACCTGTTTCACACTTACCACCCTTTACTGCGTTCCCAAATAATAGACCTGCAAACTGCCAAATGTACGATATTCAACTGAGATTACAGCAGGTGCAGTAACAGAATTAGTTTATATAAACATGCAGACGACACTCAGTTTGCAGACTTACCACACACGCGCGGGCATTCACCACACAACATAGCAGAACTGGTATAAAGACCGGGGTGACAACCACTTTTGTGGTCGACAATTTGTTAGGTCAAACACTTGGTTTGGGAGAGCAAGAACTGCAGGATCACAACCACCGTATTGTTGCATTTGGTTAGTCAAACTAATACGTTAACTCAGTCTGAATCACGAATTTCGCAATGCTCTATGCTTACAATCTTTTGTCTATGTTCATAGTTTTCACAAATACTAAAATCTCATTTAACATAACTGCCAAGAACTATCGGGGCAAAAGGTCGGAAATCGTGGTAAAAAAATTAATAAAAAAAATAAAAAATAAAAATGGTTAACATAACTCGAACTTGCTTATTTGAAAGGAAAGAAAGAATAATATAGTTTTTATCATCATAACCCGCCTAAAATCCATTACAAATGTATTATACTAACATTCACTAAGAACCCATATTTTTTGAGATCTTATAGCAAATCAAAATAATATCAATAGAAATGCCACAATTGCTATTATGTAAGCATAAGGTCAAATCCCAAACAACCTCTTATTTGCACGGTTTAAGCACATAACAACAACAACAAACCCAATCCCGCCGAAGCAAGGTATGAGGGAGGTAGAATGTAGACATATCCTACCCCTACCCCAGGATAAACCCGGGAGTAGAGAGACTACTTCCAAGGAGACCTCCTGGTAAGTGCATGTGTGCGGGTGAGAGAGCAAAGCAAGGAGTGCAAGTGCGCCAGTGAGCAATAACGAAGAAAAGCAGATAAAAGAAAGTAGGCAAAACAAGCAAACACACACAGTGCACAAAGTAACCAATAAGACTTTGTTGTAGCTAACTAATATAGTGAGCTCAATCACAAGTCCATCTTTCATCTTTTTACATTGGTCAATTTTAAAAAGAAAATAGGAAAAAAATAATAAATATATATATATATATATATATATATATATATATATATATATATATATATATATATATATACTAGACTTCGAAGCCCGCCCGATGGGCGGGCATGACTTATGAATATCGTTGAAATTTTTTGCATGCCGTAAGAAGGGTAGTTATACTACGTTTTAAAAATAGATATAAAAAACGAATAGGAATAAACAGTTATTGAATATGAGAGAAAAAAAATTCAAAGTGGTACGCAAGAATAAAGTATCAAAACATAGCCTGCCTGATGGGCGAGCAAGCCTTATGACTATCGTTAAAAAGCTTAAGTTTGCGAAAAATAAGCTATAAACAAACCAAATATTTTATTGAATGCATTAAGAACAAAAAGCAACAAACGGTTATCGAATATGAGAGAAATAAGAGTTTCAAAGTGGTACGAAAGAACAAAGTATCAAAGCATAGCCCGCTCGATGGGCAAGCAAGCGTTATGAATCAGTGATAGAAACAAAAAAAGATTGTTTCGCATTTTTGCGCTATGTTAAAAATACTAAACATAGGTAATTTTTTTTAATTATTATTTTTTTTTTTGGATATTAGATCATTACCAAATGGCTGTGATAAGTAGGCTTAATCTTGAATCCTTGATGGCTTAAATTTCTTTAGTAGATTTGCCGAGTAAATGTGTGTTGGATGTCTAGCAAATAACATGTTACTTCCGCATAACGGGTAATGTGTTATGCCAAAAGCCAGATGTCTAATATTTTTTGTTTCCTACTTTTGAGACAGCCACATAAAGACACACTGCAACAGTGAATTGATTACGGTTAAATTTTTACGTCATTTTAGCTATTTTTTAATGACCAATTACCAAAAAATCTTTAAAAAAGTATAGGTAATCCAGTTATAGTTAATTTTATGTGTGCACTGAGTAACATGTTTCTAGTATACACGCAGTAACACGTTTCTAGTATACACGCAACACAATATTAGAAAGCACCTGGTTAATCATCATATTCATGACCATTACAAACTCCGCAACAAATGAAGCACTATGCGGAAAGAAAACTAAACTTCAAAGAATCAATTAAATTACTAACGCGCTTCTAATGTACACAACCTGTTACAAAATAATCCTTACTAAATATCTAATGTTTAAAATCCTTAATACGAACATATCTCTATCAAATTCACGCGGAATGTAATATTACATAGCATCTTATCAACATATTCTTATCTATCACAAACTTCAGAATTGACCCATTACAACCCATATTTGCAGCTTCTTATTTTGCTTGACCTTAGTAACATATGTCTTCTTCTGCAACAAAAATATACAATTTAAAGCATCAACAGAAATAGATATTGTGACCAAAAGGTAATCTTTGACTTAGGAAAAAGGAAGATTGTGATAGGCATGCAAAGGAGTAGATGATACTTCCTGAAATTTAGATATGGGACATTTTTCTTTGGCCATTTTTACTTCCTGTTCTATAATGGTTCCAATTATTTCATAACATGTTAGATGAACAACTACGGTCTTGACTCTCAAGGACTTTACAGCTATACACCCAAGAACTTGTATAATAAAAAAAATTTGTGGGATGTGTTATGCTCACCATGTAGACTTCTTTACTATTGCTATAAAATTATGTTCTTTCATGGGGAGAAGCAATTTTTTAAAGCCTTTTGCTATAGCAACTACCGACTTAATATGCTCCATCTAATATTAATCACATGCTTATGTGTTATAGTGTATTGTTGCCTCTGCATGAGTCCCATAACCTAACAATACTCCATCTCAAACATCCAAATAACGACAGATTAACATTTTCAATATTCCAGTAGCTTCAAGCCTATAAACTATGAATAAACCAAACCAACACATGCCATATACTATTAAAAAGAATACCACAACTCCTACAAAGAATAGTACTCCAACCAATCATCAAGAAACCAAATAAAATCATCATTTATGGCAGAAAATGATACCTTGTTATTACACTGGACCAACTGTAATTTCCAAAGATTTGCAGCCTGCCAAGGCAGTTTTTAACACGAATTAATCGGTTAAGCAGCCATGTTATCTACTTCAGCAAATGTATGACACTTCCAGTAAAAACATCGCTGGGAAAAGTGTGCATCGTGTCCTGATATTGAATTACATTAATAATGAATCATGTACCTGATGTGTTCATGTTTGAGGATTCAAGTTCTTGTGTTTCACCATTGTTTTCTTGGACGAAAGCTTGTCACTTGTTAGTTTTAGAGTCGTGTGTAAAACGTTGATCGCTACATGGTCTTTCATTTTATGGATTGACGATAGATTGTGGTTGTTCAAATCATCAATCATGCAAAAATACATACACGTAAGCGATACAAAACTCTACTATAAAAAGCGTAATGATCTTAACACACAAATGCTTACAGGAGTAATAATAGGTTGACTAATTATGTGACGACGAAAATTAAATGCCTGTGAATTAAGAAGTGTAATTAGCTCAACGTTAACCAAACCAACAACGATGAAATGGAAAAAGTTGTATGTATATATACTAAATATTGTCAGAAAAAGAGAGCATCAAATGAATCTATAATACCAACCGAACTTAAGTTGAGAAGTTTGCTGCATCCTCGATCACCTATAGGAACAGTTACATCATATTCGACCCACTACAGTAATGTAACCGGGTTGAAAAAGTGAAACTGAACATTGAGTTGAAAAAAATCATCAAAATTGCATACTATTATGAAAAATACAAATCCTTTTTAGCTATATTCAGTATTGACGAACAATATTTTACAAACTGGTTTCTTTACAGATTACCAAATGTAATTTTATTGTGATGATAAAGAATTTGTTATTGCAATTCATATACAACATGGGTTTGGCATTCATACCTGTTTTATACTATTAACCACTGAAGTTTTAGAGTTTGATGCTTCGAAAACATGGTCTTTTAAGGTCCTAAGCGCCCAATCACCGTAGCTATGATATCAGCTCTAACCAAATTAGTATATCTACTGACATTTTTGGCATCAATTGATATCATATCTACTCCAGCTTCCAAGCATCTCTCTGCCCTTCTGATCAAAGAATAAATAATCTACACTATACAAACATTGAGAACAACGGCGGTTGAATAAAAGATATTAGAGCTTATAGTAAATTGGTGCAGGTTACTTGATTGACTTGCACTACAATATGTGACTTGGACAGTAGTACTGAATAAGTCATTTATTACAAAAAATATGGATTTTACAATATTAATAGAGTGAAACGGGAATCCTAAAAATACTGCAAAAATGCAAATGTGGATAGTAAATGCTACTAATGTTATTGCACCTAAATGGCTTCATCCGATTAAAGCATTTGGCCAAATAGTTACCTTGTTGAGCCGCTACCTAAAAGCATCAAAACAACGACATTAGCCATGGCAAAATTAGCTCCTAAATACCATTCCTATATACTTACACAACTGATTAGTATTTAAACACCTTACTATACACTAATTCTTAGTTTCATTAGGACTTAAAAAACAAAACAATAACAATGACAAGATTAGAGCACTTAATTATTCTACCAATAAGTTAACTAATATTACCTTCTCAGAACCTTGTGGTCCATGGTCTACAATAATAAGGATCAAAGACCTCATATGTATTTTACACCAAGAGCACATTAACGTAACCTGCATCCACACATTCACAAACTAATCAAACAACAAAAAATGTAAGTATCATATGAGCACATAGAAGTAGCATCAAGAGAACATTAAACAACTAAACACAACCCACAAAATCCAAATAAAACCCTGAGCCAAACACCCACTGCTGCAAGTTGCAGCAATATCCAAACACCCCTTGTTGCAACCAACAGTATACAAACACCCCTAACTATAACATTATGCAAAATCTATAAAAATGCATAAAAGAAAAAGGAGACATGAAAATGCATCGACTAATAAACTACAAACAAAGTTTGCAAAATCTTTATCTACTGGAAAAGGAGACATCACCTACATAACTGTTCATACCGATAAACCCATCAAAAATGATGAATGGTGGTGAATATAGTGACCAAAATGGTGCGTTTTTGTCTGAACAAAGGCAGGCTCATTCATAAATTCTTCCTAAGGTCTGACCCTAAACCGCCATTATCATCAGGGTTACCTGATTCCTATATTGTTAGATACAATTTGTCAGTTACCAACTGGGAATCGCCACCCTAAAAATCAATGGTCTAAATATATACCAGTTTAGGCCCGTGGCTCATACCCAAAATTCTACGTATCATCACTCCTCTTATTCGTTCTTTAGCTTCTCTTCCTCTTCCCTTTTCTTTCTTTCCCCAGCTTCTTTAAGCTATGCAAGCTCCTCTTGTATTTTTCTTTGCCACTGGTTTTTCAACAGGAGTTGCAGATGTCGTTGCTGCCACAACCTTGTTTTCATTTTCCTTTTTCTTATTAAGTGTAACCAATGAGTATCATATAATGGTTATGTGAAACAACAGTAGTATAAAAAAAATCTGAATCAATTATGTCCTTCACACGTTGCGGTAGCGGTCAACTTGAGAATTCCAAGCATCTTCCATTTTCAGTTTTCTTTTCGTAAAATAACTTGCAACTGCTTTTCACGTTCTAGTCCAGTTTCTCCGTATTATCTCGCATCCAATGAAAGTTTACTCCAACAACTGCTGCTACAGAACCATCAAAATTCAGCCTTCATTTAGCAGTACTAAACCTTTTAGAGGTTGTTGACTTCATTGGTGATGAAATGCAATGATTGCTCTCGATTAAATAGTAAAAAATTGCTTTATTGGACTGATTTGAATAGTCTCAGATGTAATAATAGTTGAATTGATTGACGTGAACTGCTGTTAGGGTGAGACGGTTTTCTTGTTCATTGAAGGTGGGTTTTGATTATCAGCTGGTGAGACTTTTCCGTTGTTGATGGTGAGGGTGTTTGAAGAGCAGGATTGAACAGCCACTTGGCAATGCTGGAACCTTGAAGTGGCTATTGTGTATAGAAAGTGGTCAGGCTATGATGGTAGTGGGGGTTGAAGTGGCATCTCAGGCATGCTACTCATATGCAAAGGCGGCTGAAATGGGGTGCTTGCAGCAGAAATTGTGGGTTGAACCACTCGTGGTGGTTGGCTAGAATAATGAGGTGGAAGAGCAGACATATTTGAGGTCTGTGGAGACGGCGTTGATGCTGAATGAGTTAGGTAATGTTTGTAGATAACGACCTTACACCCGAAAAGCCGGGCAAGCAGATAAATAAAGGCATATCCACTGGTATCCAAATAGTACACCCTTCTGAATATTACCGTTTCAACCGAAAACTGTTTTCACATGATATGCAATCTACCTGGTTATTGTTCAGATGCAAAACTGTTATTTGTATCATATTGCATAGCTTGAGATCCACCATAATTATGCTTGTTAACTGAATGCTCTAATTTATTCTCAGATTCGTTCACAATATGGAAACCATTGATATCTTTCAAGTTTTCCTCACCCAAACTCAACTGCTCCTCTATCCTTCGCAACGCCTGATCAACTTCAAAATTAGGTAAACCGCCACTTACCTCAGCTTCTTCTCATAGACAGAAGGGACTTGTCGTTCGACCTGGTAATCCCAACTAACTTCTAGGATTTACAGTCGTTATTTGCATCAACATATCCCGAATTAAAAATGTGTATGATGACTACTTGACATGTTATCCAACCTACTCAAGGTACCACCTGTGATAGACAACTATCAAGGTCATTAACTACTATCTTCTCTAATGTACTACTATATAAAACCATATTTACTTAATAGTGAGTAAATAACGAACCTTCCATAATCCATTGTACTAATTGCTTCCAAAAATTCAAATCTCTTTTTTGTTTCAACATTAGGAAGTGCAGTAACCTGTGTGGACAAATCTCAACTTATTAAATAGGGAAGTGTTGAATTTTTTATTGAAGACGATGAAAAAAATATACTTTGTTCAGAGGCTCTACCGGGATGCTAGAGTTGTCAAAAGAAGATGCTTCCTTTTGCACGAACAGCATCCACAATGGGTTTCCAGGCATCAATGTGTTCTATAAAACATATCCCAGGAGCATTCTTAAACCTTATGCCAAAAAAAATAGCTACTTAATTAGCAACACATTCAGTCATAATTGTTACTTACCATTTAGGAAGTTCTCATTATAATGTACTAAAAACATGCTTAAAAAATATAGACACAAATATGTTTGAAGGCAATCACATAGTACCTTTGGGAAACATGAGATACAATAGCGCCTTCAGAAATCAAAAAAGCCGCCTTTGGTGGTTCTTTGAGCATAATATAAGATAGCATGCCACTAACGAATACTGTCGTAAGATCTAAATCTGGTCAATAGTGCCAACACAATCCTACAAAATGTCAAATGAAGTGAAGTCAACTTTGTTGGTAGCTGCACAAAGCCACAAATGATCCAGTACTTGATAGATATCAATTCAGATAACAAAGAAAATAGAATGGAGGTTGTGCCTGTGGAAAAGATGGAAATTACCCATATTGTAATAGGTTCAAAGACGAATCTGATCTTTTTTCTTGGCCTTCCATTTTGCCTAATGATCATTCTAAGATGAAAATGAGGCCCTTTTGTACCCACGCTAAAGGCCAAGAAATTTAAACATCCAAAATGGATATTGAATATGTGCATGCATATTCACATAGCAAATGTGAATATGCATCCACAAATTCAATATCCAATGACACACACTTTCAGAGATAACGGGCCATGGATCGTAGGAGAAGTTGCAACATACAAATGTGTTATAAATATCAACCAGGGTGTTTCAACGAAAAAACTATATTACATTCTTAAACACATTTGAATAGAAAGAGATTAAATTAATGGTGTGACCTCGTTGAGCTCCACTAATCTTGTTGACCCACTTCTCAAATCTCCTATCTGCTAAAAAAACTAAATCCAAACGGTCAACTTCATTGAGCAAAATCAGTGAGGCCAGCCCACAAAAGGTGTGCCTATAGATACAAAATTAAGACGTGAGGGATCCAGGTGAAAGTTTGCACAGACTATGTGTCATTAAAAAGTATATAGGTGATCAATTTCAGTGTAATGTATCTTTTAATGAAAAACTCTTGACTGTATTTGGAAGTCATTAACTGAAACATACCCACGATGAGCTTCTGAACCTGGTTCACCAGCAATACCATCTTTGTGGGTATAACAGCTGCACGAATGATAACACTTGGTGTCTGCATGTACCTGTTAGGAGAGCAGGGGATCAAATAATTAAATGAAGAGTTTGAATTTATATAGAATAAAATAAGCAATCCTAAATAAAATTAGCTCACATGACTCACATCTGCATATCCACAGTCAAGGTGGTCCATATAAGGGGTGTTTGGGATTGCATTTGTAAAACTGAATATGCTAGTGCAAAACAACTTTTATCTTTAAGAAAACGCAGATCATCACTTTTTTATAACGATAAAAAATATATGACTTGTTATAAAAAAAACTACATACCTCAGACCCAACATCTTGTCTGATGTGCTTAAGTTCATGCCATGCTGAACCCGCGTGCTTTAATTGAAGATGACTTTTCATGAGCACAGTCAATGTATCAATTACTCCAGTTCAATCATCAATTGCGAGTATCACCCGAGACCTACAAAAAAACATTGGGAGAATAGTGTTACCAGCTGCAAGACTAAAAAAACAACAAATGATGTAAGAAGACTCACATCAGAGATACTTTTAATAAAGATCATTGTATCGACATCATATAACATGTAGCGTTAGCAATATTTCCATGACCCGGTCAATCATGAAATCCACTTTTCCTTTAGAGGTTTTCTGGCTTTAGTGCAACTGGAAAGTCTTTTTAATTCCTCTAAGGTTTAGGATTACGAATCAAACAATGTTTAAAAAATTAACAAAAAGCTGAAGAATCTTACATTGCTTTTAAACGTTTGTTGTGTCTCGTCTTCTTAAACTGTTATTAAACCCTAATTAAACCTATAAGAATATTCCATATGTATAGCCTTGTTAGCCATTGGTCGAATTAAACCCTAATTATTAACTGTTAGCATGCATGTTAATAACTAATGGCCAATGAGATTCTTAAAGTAACAATTGATTGGAGAATTATATTACTCAGTCTATGTGTTTTTGGTTGTCCATCAATAATATTTTCTCAGTACATTCTCCAAATGGGAAGGTGCTGCAAACAAAAGTATGGTCTTCAGAAAGGGAAACGAAACATATACATAAATATACAAAGGTCTCAGAGAGCATATAAAAGATATACATAAACATACATACCTTAATCCAATTATGATCATATAAACCCAAAATTCATCTTGACTTTGAAAATTGGAGATGTAAAACATTAGACCTGCAAAGTTCAAATATGTATTAAGCTCACATAGATTTGATGATTGTATTATAAGCATAAATTTTTTGATCATACAGGAACAAAGAGGAAGCACGTTAGCTTTTTTGAAGAGGCTGGAAGAAATAGTTTAGGGTTTTTCTTAGATATGGCAGTGATCGTGATATTAATTGAGAAGAAAATGGATATTTTTTAGGAGATTTTAATTGGTTTGGAGTATTCCTTAGACGAATTAATAGGTTCCAAAGGTTTATATTTGTTGAATTGCAAACTTTACTCCAAAAGTTGTGTTGCTCTAGTGGTTCAGATGTTTGTTATTGTTAGTAGACATCTCAAGTTCAATCCTCACCACCATTATTTTTACATATGATTAATCCGAAATATTAAAATTTCTGAAATTAATTAAAAATTTGCAAAATTAATAAATTAAAAAAAAAAACATTGCTTATGTGATGACATGGCATTGCTTATGTGATGACATGGCGAAATATGAATTACTGGGCATTGACTGGACAATGACTGGACATATCCTTCAAATGCCTCCTGTTATATATAATGTAGAGATATATATATATATATATATATATATATATATATATATATATATATATATATATATATATATATATATAACTTAAATGAAGTTTTGCTCTCCAGTTTCTAAGGACGAAAGAAAATGATGAGGTAGAAATTGAAAGAGAAGTATAGCCTATAACTTTCCTTCCAAACATCGGTGGAAATAGAAGTATTATATAGTTGAACATGTCAAATGACAATATTGTCCTTATTTTTGAACTTTAAACATTTTAATATAGGTATAATCATAAATCAAGCTATCAAATTAACTTACACATGTTTCTTATTCAATTGAAAATGGACGGTCATCCTCAAATTAATATTTATTACAGTATTGTCGTTATTTTTGAACTTTAAATATTTAAATATATTATAATCGTAAATGAAGCTATCAAATTAACTTACACATGTTTCTTATTCAATTGAAAATGGACGGTCATCCTCAAATTTATATTTATTATTCAATTGAAAATGGACAATCACAAGTCCATATTTCATCTTTTTACATTGTGTTCTCGAGTTCGGTTTTAAAGAGACAAAAATGGAAAAAGAAAAGAAAAGAAACAAAAACCAAAAACTTAAATGAATTTGTGTTCTCTAGGCTTTTTTAAGGAAGAAAAGAAAATGATGGCGGAGAAATTGAAAGAAAAATATAGCCTATAATTTTACTCCCAAACATGGGAGGTAATTAAAGAATTATGAAGTTTAACATGTCAAAAGACAATATTATTGATAGTGTATAGGAGTTTTATCTCGAATGGCTAAAGCCCATACTGCTTTAACCAACCCACAAGGCTCACAGCCCAACAAACATCGTCTCGTAAATCAGCTTCCCAAGCAAAACACGCGCCTGACATAAGCAAGCCTTGCTTGGATAACAAAATCCATGTCAAGAACAGGCATGAGATCTTATCTCCAAAATCATTACGCATCCATAACACATGTAACTACCACTTTCGTTTTGAAGTAATGACCACCAGTGGCGGAGCCAGGAAATACGAGCACGGGGGCATCGAGTAATAAGAAGGTTTCTCGTGTAGAGTTAAACAAGTCGGGTCGGTACTCAAGCTTGAATAAAGGCAACAAAAGTACACTATTTTGATGCAATTATTTTAGACTAAAAGTAAACAAAAACTAAACATAAACATGTCGAATCTCGTACAAATTATATTAAGGTGCTTGCCATTTAAATTTGTGTAGTGATAAGCGACAAAGTACTAAATCATAAATTTCTACATATACGCATGTAAAACTTAAAGTTGCTACACTAATACGTACTACTCCATACTTAAGTTTTGAAACAAAATTAGTTCCCATTATACTATGTTAGATGAAAGTGAGAAAAAGATATTGAATAATATTATATTAAATTTACAACCAAGGGATAAAAAGATATTAATATTATATTAGTATTAAATGTATTTTGTCACGTGATATAGCTAGCCCAAAAAACAATGGCCATCGCTTCACTTTCTCTTCCCAAAACCTTCTTACCACTCCATTGTTTCCGATGAACAATACAACCGGAAAAACAATTTCCACATTAAAGAGCTCTGCTTTTTGAAACCTTGAGTGTGTAGAGGGCACTCTGACTATTAGCTTGAGGGCACTAGTTTTGTTTGTTACCAATATTAATATTTTTCTTATGTATTTTGGGTCTCAGTAAGAGCTTGGTTGGGGGCAACGCCCCCCACTACCTTACATATAGCTCCGCCCCTGATGACCACGAATATATGGCTAAGATGAGCGGATCTTGCCGAAGATTCTCATAACCACTTGAGTCAATCATGACACGACACATATCATTCTTGTCTCCTCCATATAGTGATCAACATGTGGCCCATCTAGAACCATTAGATCATTCATGACAACTAGATCACTTTCACGTGTCATGCACAACCCCAAATACATCCATATAAAACCTATGCATTTGAAAATAAGAACCAAGCTATCTTCTCCACATTTTCAAACACACTAATCATAATTCATATATGAGTGTTACCTCGACTTAAGAAAACGGTTCTTACTTTGGGTTCTTACCGAACGCGGAAAACCAAACATACAATCATCATCATCTCATCTCATACTATTGATTTAACCATAAATACACGCTTGCGTACCATACGTAAAGAACTATTATTTTTTGAACTTTGAACCTTTTAATATGGGTATAATTGTAAATGAATCTATTGTTTTTCATTTTTTGCAACTAAAGAACACAAAAGTTATTTAATTTCGTTTATTTACTTTCAACGAAAGAACACAAATATCTAATCTAATCTTTCATTATTTACTTTACTTTACTTTACCTTACTTTTCTTCTACTTACTTTCTTTTCGTTTACGCATCATTATATTCTAGTGAGTTGAATCATCACAAGGTTTTTATAAACATCAATCGTAATATTTTTAATCAAACTTTGTTACGGTTGCAAAGTTTGTCAGGTATTCATATATTATTTCCAAATGACGAATTTGATTACAGGTGGCAAGTTTGGCACGTATTCAAAGATAAGCTGTAATCATGATTAGCTCAAAAACAAAAAAAGGAAAGAAAAAAAAATTTATGGCTCCCTTAGTGGGGTTTGAGAGGTTTAGGTTGATAAATATTTATAGTTAATTATTTGTACACTTTATTTTAACTCTTAAGATTAACCCTACCTCCTCTCTTAGGTTTTATAAAATCAAACGAATCAAGTAATATATTTTATTCTATAAGATTTTTCCACCACACAATTATTTTTCCTTTTCTCCTTTTCTCCTTTTCTCATTTTTCTAATTCAAAGTAATATATTTTTTAGTTTAAAAAATAATTTATTTACTTTATAATATATTTTCGCTATCTTATGTATTAAACGAGGTGGGCGGTGGTCCGCCGCGTTGCAGCGGAGCATGGTTTCACATCATTGATCGAACTTCTCGGGTGTGAACTTGTTCCCTCAAGAATAATACTAAGCAAGGCGCGAAATCAATATAAAGTCATGCTACAATAGCACCTGGATGGAGTACATCAAAAGACGGTGAGTTGGTATCTGAAAAAAAAGGGCGGGCTAACGTTTGTTGAGCCAACCTACTAAACGGGCTAATATTTGGGCTACCATATCATGACGTCATGTGACATGTCAAAGCGGCAAAAGTGGAGTCGTTTTCGACACTCTATAGTATATATAGTAATTACATTCAAATCCAAATTTGAGACTCTACAAACCAAACGGCCCTTAACCTACCACATGCATATCTCTAGCCCAAATTTAAAAACATAAAAGAATTATCTCTCTAGCCCAAAGTTAAACACTTTTAATGCCCATACATGATACATAACATAAGCCCATAATGATATTTGAATGGAATAAAATACCACCCCTAAATAGAGGTGAACAAAAAAACCGAAATCCGATCTGATCCCAAAAAAAAAAAACCGAAAACCGGTTTTCCTTAAAACCGTTTTAGATAAAACCGGTTCCAAAAAACCGATCCGCCGGTTTTATAGCCGGTTTCCATTTTTTTCTAAATTGGTTAGGAAACCGGTTTAAACCGATCCGGTTTAAAAAACTATAGTGTCATACATTAGCAAACCCAAGTAACACTATTTTTTTTTATCTCAGTCCTCTATACTACTGTAGTACTATGGATTCCTTGAAGAAAATTGGTTTGAAGCTCTTCACCAGAGCAGTGGCACAATTCCGTCCCAAAGTGGTGGGCTCGCGTTTCTTTAAGACTAACTGTGTCGGAGGAGCTATCGAGTCTTTTCTATATTTTGTATGAATTTATTCATTTTTATTTCTAATAGAGTAGAAGAAACATATGTTTGAATATTTCTAAATATTTGATGCTATTCAGAAGGTGTGTTGGATGGATCTCTAAGTGCAACTTTGATGTGCGTTTTGTTAGTGCAAGTTTTAAATTTATAAGGGTGAATTACCAAATCTAGAAACAACACATACGAGCAAGTGTACTCGTCCGTTATAGCAAGATATGATGGTAAGTCGGAATCGTTCGCAGAGATTTGTGAGTGAATCAAAATATAAGTCTAAAAGTAAATCTTTAATGTACGCAAATAAAATAATAAGCAAATTCAATAATTTAAAAACTACACTTGTTTAGACTAGTTTTCTACTTAATGACACACATGATTGTGATAACTTTTGATAACATGTTAGTTGTGATAATTAGATTGTGGTCTAATCTATTGTTTCTACAAGTTAAACCTTCGTCAAGATTTTAGTTCATAAAAACAAGCTTTAGGTGTAAACCAATCAATTCAATATCCATCCAAGGTTCATAAGGTATAGTGAATATCTTAAACGCAAGAACAAACTCTTATTATAAATCAAATACTCTTAGGAAATGGTCATTACAAAAGGTAACCCATTCATAGACAAAAATGTTACATTTGTTTATAAACATCTAAACTTTCGTCCAACTAAAGGTTTACAAACAATCTGATTTGATGTTATAAAAGCATTCTCATTACAATCATACTTCTTGTTTATTTGTTTAGTCAAGAATAATTATGGTAAAAAACAATCATTTATAGACAAATGATTATAACTAGTTGAATAATAACAAATCTTTCGACCCTTGAAACTATTATCAATTAGTTAACCTTGGCTCAACAAATGTCACTATGAAACTTAAGGTACAATTGGTTCTTAGGATTGACTTGAAATTGAATTAAAACATGTTATCACAATCATAACTATCACTAAGCATAAAACATCATCAAAACACGTGTAAAAAGACTACTAGCCACTCATAGCAAACATACAAATAAACTCAGAATATATAACATTAGAATCCATCGTTTTAAGTCTTACAATGCTTTAGAATTGATAACAAATGACAAGGTATTGATAACCTAAGTATTGGTGATGATTTCTTGAGATTTTTGGCCTTCAAATGTTGCTTCCTTGGTCCTCCAAAGTTCCTGGTTCTTTCTGCACGAATTTTCCTTCTTTGAGAGCTAGATGATGATAATAATTGAGAGTAGTAATTTGTGTAAATGATCTCTTGAATTGTGTCTTTAATTGTGTACTCTTGGGGTCATTTTAGGCTTGTCAAATACTCCTAGTAATGAATAGGGACATAAATGTTGGAGCTTGGACAACAAGACACTAAGAAGGGCCTAGAAAAATGGGACAAAAGACCAAGATTCGTACACAAAAAGTTGGTATAAACAGGCAGAAATCTCCATCCGATCGGTTGCGGGTTGGCACCGATCGGATGGATGTGGTAATTGTGGCTATCCGATCGGTTGTACTCCAACTGATCGGATGGTAGGTTCTGGTTGCTTTGGACTTTGACTTTTCCTTGTGTAGTTCTTTATGCACTATCCAAACTTGATTAACTCTGACTTGGAACTTTGAGATGACAAAACTTAGGTTCTCCTTATGAAATGCGTCACAGATTGGACTTTTGAACTTGAGAATCTTCGTGTAATCGCATATACTTCATTTTCTTCACTTTTTCTCCATTTTTCCTACATTTGGCTACATATGCTACAAAAACATACTTTGATACGATTTAGTGGCAAAAGCATATAAAAACAACCAAATAACATACACAAAAACACTAATAATGCTTATAAAAACATGTTAACTTTGAGCGTTATCAAATCCCCCACACTTAAACTTTGCTTGTCCTCAAGCAAATCTAGAAGAAAACTAAATATCCACATGGTAGCCGAAAGTGATTTCCGAAAATTGTGATGAAAATCCTCCTTATTCAAGTATAAGTTAGATCATCCTTATTAAGCTTTTATAATTGAAATATTGAGACGTTTGACAATACCCAACGATTTTCTTGCTTGATTAACACTTCTAAAACACCTCATGAAAGAAGAATAAGATATAATTCACTTATAACACTCATATATGGGGTAGCGTATATGATAAATCACACTCATTGTTCAGTCATGATCTAATTGTTACTATAGGCTTGTACAAGAAACAAAACTACACCGCAATGGCGTAAGCACCAAGTCTACATATCAAAGAGGTCTTTTATTCGGGTTTAGGCTAAAAAGGGTTAAGGGTAGGAATAAGACATGTGATTATTGAAGGGTAAGTGATGATTAAGAATATACAAACTAGTCCAAGTCTATAGATCAAATGTTATTAGCTTTTCTTCCTTGAATCATAACCTCGTAGTCTTTGAGAACTTCATTCTTTCGCGATCAACGCTTTATTTTATAGCTTCATTGGCTATACATAAAACTATACATATCAAACTAACAATTTTTTTTTTTTTTTTTTTTTTTTTTTTTTTTTTTTTTTTTTTTTTGCAAATAACTGAAATTCATAATACTTGGAAACACTTGTCATCATATATATTGTGATGACTATACTTTTACTTGCTTCAATCGCTGATTCCTGAATTTCCACTTTCTCATTTCTTTCTTCATGATTCATAGTATAAGACCTCATAATGCTAACAACTCACCAAGACTTGATTAAAGGGTAAGGTTAGGGTAAAAAGTGTAAAATCTTTTTGTATTTTTTTATGGTTTTAATCAAAAGAAAAGGAAAGGCTCGGAAAGTGTAACTAATGGTATCTAGCGTTAAAGATGAACGCTAACAAAAGGGTTAAAAATTGGAAATTAACTAATCAATGTGACTAGCTAAAAATCAATAAGGAAGGCTATTTGGTTAAAATCCTAAGGTTGCCTCTTATCACGTATTTATACTTATATTACAAAAATATAATCTCACAACGGTCTCGTAATGATTTACAAGTACAAGTTCTAGAATAAATAAAATCACCGGCACACTCATAACAAAAGATTCGAGCATAAAAGATGTATGATAGATATGAACAGGCTAAAATCCTCACAATTTAGTGGAAAGGGTTATAATGTGTGCTAGCAAATGTTATCGATCCAAAAGTGGATTGCTATATTAATCGGGACACATCTCAATTCTTTCAAAATTACTGATTTTTCCAGTGGATAGATCTTGTTATTCTAATAAATTACTCCTAAAAGTGTGAAAACAACTAGATTATAAGGACAAACAAAATTTAAAAAAAATTAAATCGATATTAAACTTAATTTCTTATTTACCTACTCACCTCCCCCCCTCCCCCCCCCCCCTCCCCCCCCCCCCCCCCACTTAAGTTAAGCATTGTCCTCAATGTGATAAATGAACTTAAAAGTATGAAAGTAGGGAAAATGAGAAAATAAACCATGATATCCAGTTTTATGTTTCTATCCAATCTTCTGTTTCTTGCAATCAACACCTGCATTATTAGAAACAAAAACAAACAAACAAAAAACATTGCAATTTTATTCAAATTAGTGGCACACCCCCACACTTAAGTTTGACCAAGTGGTAAAACTTTGGGATGTAGACACTGAAAGAAAAATATATATATATTAAAAATAAACACACGGGTTGCCTCCCGAGAAGCGCTTGTTTTATTAACGAGTCCTCAGCCGGACTCAAACTTCGAATAGATTATGTAGTTGTGGTGTTACATTTCTTTTTAGGGATGTACACCACATTTCCTATCACAATTTCCTCCCCTGTTTCATCTATGTTTTCCAATATAACTTTTTCCCATGCTCTAGGAAGAGCATCATAGATAAAACCATTATTGTGTGCTCAAGGGATCGTTCCCTTGTGTGGAGCCATGAATGTGATAGGTTCATATTCAAATTCGGATGGAATTTCTTCATTAGAAATTACGTTTAATTGCTCTTTATCATTATAGAGTTTAATTCGGTGCCCATTAACAATGAAACTTCCACCATGTTTTCATAAAGTTCAACATAACCTGATGGAAATCCATGTTTCACTACATATGGTCCAAACCATTTTGGCTTGAGTTTCGGAGCTTTAAACTTGTATTTCATATTGAAGAGCAGAACTTTATCTCCAGCATTGAATTGTTTTTGAATTCTCAGCTTTTTATCGTGGTAAGCTTTGGTTCTTGCTTTGTATAGCTGGGAGTTCTCATAAGCTTGAAGTCTTAACTCATCGAGTTCATGCAATTGCAAAAATCTCTTTTCTCCAGCTATTTTTAGATCAGGATTACAGCTTCTTAGCGCCCAGTAAGCACGGTGCTCAAGTTCGAACGGTAGATGACATGTTTTCCCAAACAAGAGTCTGTATGGTGTTGTACCAATTGGTGTCTTATATGCCGTACGAAATGCCCATAGGGCGTCGTCTAATTTCCTTGACCAAACGGAATGATTGTCCTTAACTGTTTTTTCAAGTATTCTTTTTATAGCTCTATTGGTATTTTCGACTTGACCACTAGTTTGTGGATGATAAGCTGTAGCAAAACGATGATGAACTCCATATCGTTTCATTACTTTCTCCATTTGTCTATTACAGAAATGGGATCCTCTATCACTTATTAAAGCTTTAGGGATTCCATAGCGAGCAAAAAGCTTTTTGAGAAAGTTGACAACAACTCGTGCATCGTTAGTAGGAAAAGCTTCAGCTTCAACCCATTTGGAAACATAATCGATTGCAACGAGGATATATTCGTATTTGTGTGATTTAGGGAAGGGTCCCATAAAATCAATTCCCCAAATGTCGAATATTTCGCAGACTTGAATGCTCTTTTGAGGCATTTCGTCTCTTCGAGAAAGGTTACCGGATTTTTGGCACGCATCGCAGTTTTGAACGAGAGTATATGCTTCTTTGAAAATTGTAGGCCAATAGAATCCAGCATCAAAAACTTTTTTAGCTGTATTGGAAGGACCATAATGTCCCCCAGTTGGGCCATGATGACATTCATCAAGAATTTTTCTTGTTTCAGCACCCGAAACACATCTTCGTATCATTCCATCCTTGCATATTTTAAAAAAGTAAGGTTTATCCCAATAATAGTGTCTTAGTTCTGAAAAGAACTTACTACGTTGGTAGTGACTCATCCCTTTTTTAAGAATATCTCCTGCAAGATAATTTGCGTAATCTGCAAACTATGGTACTTCCTCAACATCATCTTTATATATCGTCATGAGAGTTTCTTCTGGAAAATAATCGTTAATTTCATTTTCTTTTAATTCTTCCAAATTCGGATTCTCGAGACGTGATAAATGATCATCTGCAAGATTTTCTGCTCCTTTCTTGTGTTTTATTTCGATATCAAATTCTTGCAGTAGTAAAATCCATCTGATAAGACGCGGTTTTGCATCTTGTTTGGTAAACAGATATTTGAGTGCGGAATGATCTGTAAAAACTATCGTTTTTGAAAGCACGAGATAAGATCTGAATTTTTCGAATGCAAAAACTACGGCTAATAATTCTTTTTCCGTAACCATATAGTTTTGTTGAGCATTGTTGAGTGTTTTACTAGCGAAGTATATAGGACGAAAATGTTTTCCTTCACGTTGTCCTAAAACAGCTCCAACAGCGAAATCGCTTGCGTCACACATGAGTTCAAATGGTAGTGACCAATTAGGTGCAACCATAATTGGGGCACTAGTCAATTGACTTTTCAATGTTTCGAAAGCTTTAATGCAGTCTGCATTGAAATCAAATACAGAATCCTTTTCTAAAAGTTTAGTCATAGGACGTGATATTTTTGAAAAATCTTTGATAAATAGACGGTAAAAACCAGCATGTCCTAGAAAACTTCTAACGGCTTTAACGTTAGTTGGTGGTGGTAATTTGGTGATAACATCTATTTTAGCTTTGTCTACTCCATTCCTGAACTTGATATCTTGTGTCCTAACACAATTCCTTCAGTTACAATGAAATGACATTTTTCCCAATTAAGAACTAGATGTGCAGCTTCACATCTCTCAAGCATTTTATCGAGATTGGAAAGACAAGTTTCAAAAGAATCACCAAAAACTAAAAAGTCATCCATGAAAACTTCCATAGATGTCTCAAGCATGTCTTGGAATATTGCGATCATACACCTTTGAAAAGTTGCAGGTGCATTACATAGACCAAAGGGCATACGCCGGTAAGCGTAGGTTCCAAAAGGACATGTAAATGTGGTTTTCTCTTGATCGGCTGGATCGATAGGAATTTGGAAATATCCCGAAATCTTTCCTGGTGGCTTTGTTAAGTTTTCTGTAATCAATACATACTCGCCATCCAGTGACAGTTCTAGTAGGAACTAATTCATTCCTTTCGTTGGTCACTACAGTCATTCCTCCTTTCTTTGGAACACAATGAACTGGACTCACCCATAGGCTATCCTCGATAGGATAAATAATTCCTGCGTCAAGAAGTTTGATGATTTCCTTCTTAACAACTTCTTTCATATTGGGGTTGAGTCGACGTTGTCTTTCTACAACGGGTTTAGTACCTTCTTCACAATTGATTTTGTGTTTGCAAAAATCTGGGCTAATTCCTGGAATATCAGAAGTTTTCCACGCAAAAGCGCGTTTATGCTTCTTAAGAACAGAAACGAGTCTTTCTTTTTGATTTGTTTCGAGCAACGACGATATGACTACTGGAATAAGTGAATTTTCTTCTAAGTAGGCGTATTCGAGATTATTGGGAAGGGGTTTGAGTCCCAAATCAGTGGGTGGTTCTTCTAGATATGATTTTATTTTCATTTGATCTTTTTCAGTGATATCTTTAAATTTGTCTTCTTTCTCTTATTCTAATTTTACTTCCATGAATTCCTCAAATTCTTTATCAGAATCTGTTTCACTGATCTTTTCTGAAGTAGTCATAAATGGTTTCAAATCGTCAAGTAATGCATCCAATTCTTCTTCAGTGACTTCATCAATTACATCGATGTTATAGCATGTGTCATCACTGGAATTTGGATATTTCATTGCTTTGTCGATTAAGAATGTGATTCGATCTTCTCCTACTCCAAGATTGAGTTATCTGCCTTTGACTTTGATCATGGCGTCAGCAATGTTTAAGAAAGGTCTACCTAAGATTAAGGGTACTCGACTATCTTCCTCCATTTTTAAGATGACAAAATCCACATGAAAAACAAATTTATCAACTTGAACAAGCATATTTTCAGCAATCCCAACAGGATATTGGTATGTATGGTTTGCTAATCTTATACTCATCTTAGTAGGTTTCAATGTATTGATGGAAAGTTTAGAATACAACGAATAGGGCATCAAATTGATACTTGCACCTAGATCGGCTAAAGCATCGCACGTGATGTTGTTTCCTAATGTACATGGTATAAGAAAACTTCCGGGATCTCCTAGTTTCGGTGGAATTTTGTTTTGAATGATAGCAGAGCATTCTTCATTGAGAACGGTAGCGGAAATTTGTTCCAACTTGTTTCGATTATTAAGAAGTTCTTTCAAAAATTTTCCATAATTGGGCATTCCAGCTAGAACATCAACGAGGGGTACGTTAATTCTAACTTCTTTGATCATCTCTATAAACTTCTTATTTCGCTCATCTCTTTTCTCTTTTCTTAGGGCTTGTGGATATGGTATTTTTGGTGTATAAGGTTTTATTGGTGTAAAGGTATTTTCTTTGGTTGGTGTTTGGGCTGGTTCTTCTTCAGCTGCTTCTTCTTCAGCTTCTTCCTCCTCCTCATCTGTAGGAACGGGTGGTGGATCATATGAGAGACCACTTCGAGTGAATACATTATTGATATGCTCATTTCTGGTTTGTGGTGGACGATAACTCTTATCGTTTGATCCAGACGGTTTTGGATTGGATTGGGTGTTACTTGGTAATGTACCAGGAATTCGAGAAGAAAATTGATTAGAAAGTCTACCAAATTTTTGTTCAAGATCCTGGTTAGAAACTTGATGATTTTTCTGACCTTGCTCAACTTTGGTTTTGAGATTGAAAAATTGAGTTTTTACAAACTCATTTGTAGCTCTTTGAGTAGTTACAAAATCTTGCATCATTTTTTCGAAATCAGATTCTTCCTTTTTATCAGAATTTGGTGGGTTTGGATTGTTTATTCGGGGTTGAGAATCACGGTTGTTATCCCTTTGTTGGCGGTCTTGCCAATTTCCAGAACTTCTTCTGTAATAATTACCACAAAAACCTCCTCCACGATATCCTCCTTGGAAATAATTGGCTTCCCCTTCGTTGGGTCTATTCATAGGTTGGTCATCACACTCGGATGATGTGTGATTTCCTCCACAATTATTACAGCCATCTCGCATTTCTTTCATTTCTCCTTTTATATCTTTGTATTGCGAGTCGATTTTAGAAGTCAAGGCTTCTATTTTCTCCATGAGTTTCGAATTATCTGAACTTTCGGCAAAAGAAACGGTTTTCCGTAGGGGTTTGGTTTTGGAATCTTTTGACCAATCGAGTTTAAGGAGTACTCGATCTTCGAGAAGTTGATATATCTCGTTAGGTGTTTTGTAAAGAAAAACTCCTCCGGCATCAAGGGTTGCTTGGGATGCTTCATCAAGACCATGATAAAAGATTTGGATTATTGTTCCTCGTCCTAAATTATGACCATGACAACTTCGAAGCAAATCTTTCATGCGAAGCCAAGCTTCAACAAGAGATTCATTAGGATTTTGTGTAAAAGCATGGATTTCTCCCATTAGTCTATCATACATGGCAGGTGGAAAGAATCGGCTTACAAAAGCTTGCCTCATCTCCTCCCAATTATTGATAGTTCCTGGGGTTAGTTCGTTATACCATACTTTGGCATCTCCGGCGAGTGATGATGGAAAAAGTTTGAGCTTAATAGCATCGACATCGATATTTCCATAACGAAACATGCCACAAATTTCAATGAATTCGGCAATGTGTTTATGCAGATCGGCCCGCGAACGGCCATCAAATTGATGGTCTTTGATCATAGAAAGATGGTGACCTTTAACGGTAAAGTTTTCACCAAGGTCAGCGACAACAATAGCAGCTCCAGGAGTAGGTGCTACGGTTCGATTGGCGGCCCACATGGGTTGATCGTCAGCCATGGGTATTGGTTTAAAAAGATCGGAAATCGAATGTTCTTCGGAAAGATTATCAAACCAATTAAGAATAGATGAAGATCTATTCTTACAGAACAAACTTTCAGGATTGGATAAAGGTGTACTAAGCTTTTCAGTAGTAGAACGAGTGTTCATACAACTACCAAGAGAATCGAGTCAATTACCTAAACAAAAGAACAAGAAAATAAAATTTTCGAAAACAGAGAGTTCTATCCGAATCGGTTGGATGCCAAACAGATCGGATGGATGCTACGGTAAAAATAAAAAAAATGGGAAAACTGGGAAACCGATCGGTTGGATGTCTATCCGATCGGTTGGATACTCTGATACTTTTTTTTTTTTTTTTTTTTTTTTTTTTTTTTTTTTTTTTTTTTTTTTTTTTTTAGAGAAAACGAACACGAAAAGAAATGGACTTTTAAAACTTAAAAGAAACACAATCAAAATCCCCGGCAGCGGCGCCAAAAACTTGATGTGCGTTTTGTTAGTGCAAGTTTTAAATTTATAAGGGTGAATTACCAAATCTAGAAACAACACATACGAGCAAGTGTACTCGTCCGTTATAGCAAGATATGATGGTAAGTCGGGATCGTTCGCATGGATTTGTGAGTGAATCAAAATATAAGTCTAAAAGTAAATCTCTAATGTACGCAAATAAGATAATAAGCAAATTCAATAATTTAAAAACTACACTTGTTTAAACTAGTTTTCTACTTAATGACACACATGATTCTGATAACTTTTGATAACATGTTGGTTGTGATAATTAGATGGTGGTCTAATCTATTGTTTCTACAAGTTAAACCTTCGTCAAGATTTTAGTTCATAAAAACAAGCTTTAGGTGTAAACCAATCAATTCAAGTTCCATCCAAGGTTCATAAGGTATGGTGAATATCTTAAACGCAAGAACAAACTGTTATTATAAATCAAATACTCTTAGGAAATGATCATTACAAAAGGTAACCCATTCATAGACAAAAAGGTTACAATTGTTTATAAACATCTAAACTTTCGTCCAACTAAAAGTTTACAAACAATCTGATTTGATGTTATAAAAGCATTCTCATTACAATCATACTTCTTGTTTCTTTGTTTAGTCAAGAATAATTATGGTGAAAAACAATCATTCATAGACAAATGATTATTACTAGTTGAATAATAACAAATCTTTCGACCCTTGAAACTATTATCAATTAGTTAACCTTGGCTCAAAAAATGTCACTATGAAACTTAAGGTACAATTGGTTCTTAGGATTGACTTGAAATTGAATTAAAACATGTTATCACAATCATAACTATCACTAAGCATAAAACATCATCAAAACAAGTGTAAAAAGACTACTAGCCACTCATAGCAAACATGCAAATAAACTCAGAATATTTAACATTAGAATCCATGGTTTTAAGTCTTACAATGCTTTGGAATTGATAACAAATGACAAGGTATTGATAACCTAAGTATTGGTGATGATTTCTTGAGATTTTTGGCCTCCAAATGTTGCTTCCTTGGTCTTCCAAAGTTCCTTGTTCTTTCTGCACGAATTTTCCTTCTTTGAGAGCTAGATGATTATAATAATTGAGAGTAGTAATTTGTGTAAATGATCTCTTGAATTGTGTACTCTTGGGGTCCTTTTAGGCTTGTCAAATACTCCTAGTAATGAATAGGGACATAAATGTTGGAGCTTGGACAACAAGACACTAAGAAGGGCCTAGAACAATGGGACAAAAGACCAAGATTCGTACACAAAAAGTTGGTATAAACAGGCAGAAATGTCCATCCGATCGGTTGCGGGTTGGCACCGATCGGATGGATGTGGTAATTGTGGCTATCCGATCGGTTGTACTCCAACCGATCGGATGGTAGGTTCTGGTTGCTTTGGACTTTGACTTTTCCTTGTGTAGTTCTTTATGCACTATCCAAACTTGATTAACTCTGAACTTGGAACTTTGAGATGACAAAACTTAGGTTCTCCTTATGAAATGCGTCACAGATTGGACTTTTGAACTTGGGAATCTTCGTGTAATCGCATATACTTCATTTTCTTCACTTTTTCTCCATTTTTCCTACATTTGGCTACATATGCTACAAAAACATACTTTGATACGATTTAGTGGCAAAAGCATATAAAAACAACCAAATAACATACATAAAAACACTAATAACGCTTATAAAACATGTTAACTTTGAGCGTTATCAAACTTCTACGATACCTTCAAAGAGTCGCAGTTTGATGATTAAGCCATATAGAACCACGGAAGGACCAGAATGTGATAGCATGTTCATACCCTTGGTTGGAGCGACGAAAGAGTTTGTGAAGGTATCCGTTGATCACATAACCGTTTTCATTGAAGCATAGTTGGATGAGAAACTAGATGATAAATTTAAAGAAGATTTTCAAAAGTATATATACTCCATTGATTTACCAAATAAGCTGTACAAAATCAGTGATATTGAGGCACATATGGTCAGGGATTCAAGAGAGTTGCAATTAACTATCCCAAAGTTGAAACAAGACGAACTAGAGGCCTTGAAGTTTAATGTGAAGGTCAATGTTACAAAGCCGAGCCAGAGTAGCGTACAGACTAATGATTTTTCATGTTTGTTGCAACAATCTGTCTTAATTTTGATTTGCTATTATAAACTCTCAGTTTTATTATTACTTAGTTTCATTTTGTTTTCTTTCTGGAAATGTTAATCTTGTTATATTTGCATTTTTTAATTTTAATGTGCTTGGATTGTCTTCAATGATATGCTAATCTATAACTTATCACAAAATCAAGAAAACACTGGCTTGTTTCTTTAGTTAGAATGCTATACAGAGTCAATAATAACCACGTACATGAGTGATGAACTCTTTGTGGATTTTTCATATCTGTATTTCCCTATTTCTGTAATCAGTGATATACTGATAACAAGTGATCACCGCATTCCATACGTTTGATTTATGTGCTAAGGTTTGGCGGACTAAGAAGAAAGGTGCTGGCATGGTAACTATCCTAGTGGATGGGTATTGTACCATAAATTGTGTGCATGTGTTTGTTGTATTGTATAGACAAGCTTGACTTTATAGATAGGAATTCACAAAAGAGTTCCATAGAAAAATAATATAAGATAAAAAAAAAAAAAGAAAAAAAAAACCTTCGCTTTATGATAATCTATAAGTATGACTAAAGAACTGAACCAACACGAATGGGTCTTGTTTATGTAAGTTAGTTTGGGTTAACCGAACAAACGAACTAATATGATCACTTAAACAAACGGACATTGGAGTTCATGTTTGTTCATTAAAAAATATATTATCATTGTCCGCTCATTAAGACACTTTTCATGAGTGACTTTTTAAATGTTTGATTTGTGTACAGTATCGTCTAAAAGTAATTTAAATTTGTAGCATTAAATGCGTTTTTTTTTTTTTTTTTTTTTTTTTTTTTTTTTAAACATTAAATGAGCTCAATTCTATCATTTTGTAATAATAAAATGATGGACTTGATCGTGTTTGTTAAACTCAAATAAAGACTTAGTGATATGAATTTAAAAAATAAACGATAAACAAGCAAAAATCCTTAATAATTTTAGCAATTTTAGTAATATGGGCCTTTTATACATCGAGACTTCAGGATGATGCCGGAGAAATTATGTGATGGACTGTATCTTCATAAAAGGCGTTAGAAAATTGGGGCCTTAAATATTCAAGGGCCTAAAGCGATGGCTTTAATAGCTTTACCTTTGAGCCACCGGCCCACCACCGGCTATAAGTGGAATCTAAGGAATCGGTTTGGGCGGTAGGTGTTGAGGATATATGGTTCTGATACTTGTTTTTTCCTTTTTCTTGGTTTCATTATTTTTTCATTTTTTGCCAGGCGATTAATACCATTTAACGAATCTATTAATTTCAATGAAGCATATTTGAGTTTTCTGGTAAGTGGTAACAATAGTTTGGGCCATATGTTGTTGTGGGTTTGGTTGGGTTTTACTTTTGTGTTTTTTGGGCTTGAGAGGGTTGTTTAAGAGGGTTTTGTGAGCCGACTGGGAATCAAATATGTGAGAAAAATTAGGGTCAAAGTCTGAGTACCTTTCATCCGTAGGGGCACAACATGTGACTTGTGGTTCAACTATGACCTTGTTTTTCTCCAAGACAGCAGGTCACAAGTTGGTGACTTTTCCCCCATTTTTGTGTATCAACTACATGCTGTTTTCTTTTGTTTAAAATCTTTTAGCTTAGAATTTCAGAATTTGTTGGTTTAAAAAGACACTGATAATTATCCTTTGATTATGTTTTAGTTCTATGGGCGACATGGATCTTTGTCATGGCCACAATATTTATGCCACGTGTTCTCGAGTTTCAGAGGTGTTTTATAGCATGGTGAGTATTATGTATTTTATTTTTCCTAGAAAATTGAACATTTTCATTGGTCTTTATTTTTGAGATCTGTTATACAATATTCTCAAGAAAAAACTAAAACATCTTTTGAGATCTTTATTCTTTATAGTATTTGTTTACCATGCTCATGAATCGAACATTGTCTCAAACAAATTATTGTGAGATGAAACAAAACTAAGAGAAATAAAAGTTCGATCTGTTTAAGAATGTTTGTGGGGGAAAGGGTTTTGTTATTGTGTTCGTGTTTATTGGCTCATGAATCTACTAATAAGCTCATAAGGCTATTCATCTGTTCTGTTGAGGTTAAAATCTTAATAGGGGGTGTTTGTTTGAGCTTATGGGCTATTTAATTAAGCTCATTAGCTTTAATGTTTATCGCTCATTAGCACAAAAAGTGAGCTTATTGACTCATCAATCTTTCAGTAAGCTCATAAGGCCATTCATGTGTTTTGATGTGATTCTCAAATGGGGGTGTTTGTTTAAGCTTATAAGCTTATTGAAAGTTTAAAAGGCTAATAAGCTTATTTTTTAGCTTATGAGTTTATCAAACTTTTGAGCTTATGTGCTATTTAAGCCCATGAGCTTTAAAGCTTGAAAGCTCATTAGCCACAAAAACTAAGCTTATTGGCTCATCAATCTATCAATAAGCTCATATAGCCATTCATTTTTTTAGGTTAAAATCTTTCAAAGGGGTGTGTTTAAGCAGGGTCCAAGCTTATTAATTGCCGCTAGTGTTAGAGATGGGCAAAGACTAGCCCTGGCCCGGGCTTTCTTTGGCAGGGTCCAAGCTTATTAAAATAAAGTCGGGGTTGTGCTGGATGGAAGTTTTATTGTTTTATTACTTTATAACTAACCTTTGGTTCTATAAGCCATAAATAACTTGTTAGCACGCCAATATGTGAGTTGGTTCTATAGAGTAAACAGTACAATAAAATTTTAAAAAACAACATATTCTTCTTCCAATAAGTCTAAATAAAAAGTTCAGTAATTGGTGCTGTAATTTTGTGTTAAGTTTGACTTTCAAGTTATGCTCTAACTTTCTGTTTTCATTAATTTCAATAAATTAAAACCTCAAATTACAATTATGTGAAGTTAAATGGTACTGGTGGTGCACTTTAGATTAGGTTGGACTTTCCGTTTCCATTAAGTCAATAACTGAAAACTTCAAACTAACGGGTGCCGGTGTTGTAACCACTCTAACATCTTGACCAAACAACATTAACATGATAATCCTCATTTTCTTTTTGTAGGACATCAAGCACACAGAGGCACCCCTTATCGGGGCCGCTCGTTTGATGAGATTGAACATAAACAAAGGCCTGGCGGTTGACGTGGTTGGTTAATGTCGAAAGCTATCCGGTTTATTTTTGTAAAAAAATATTTGATGATGTAAACAATTCAATCTCACAATATCTATCTTAGACCAAGTAGTTTAAGACCTCTTTAATTTAGCCAGGATTGTCGATCCATGATAGTTGGATCAATCTAAGAACTGTGTTTTGGATGTGGCTTCTCAATTTGTCCACCTATTAGGAGCTTTTGATATTGGTCATGTATAACTTTTGTTATTGGAATATCAGGTGGTGACAGCTTTAGTTTCTCTTAAGATGCAGCTGATATGTGTTTCTTTTGACCTTTTACTGTTTAGTATTTGTTTGTTGTGGCAACCTATTTTTGGTCGTTCGGCTTTTTCTTGCATTTTGTTGTTCTATAGTAGTCGTAAAATGAGTAAACAACTTCTTGGAATTAGTAGGTAGGAAAGCAGATGAAAATTTTGAAGGATTCTCGAGTTCTTAAATATCATTTTCTTATATGTTATCACAAAAGCTGGACAAGTCAATACACATTAGATGTTATTACTCCGTATGGGAATCTCCACTCACTGCTTCCCCTAATATCCTCCCTTTACCACATCATGGGTGTTTACACGAGATCCCAGAGGCTCGCTAGGAAAGGCTGCTACTTTATCCTATCAACCATATATTGTTGATGGTATTTATGGAAAATGATGATCTGACAAAGAAAATTATAATAGATATGCATACAATAATCCTTCACTTTGTGAAGATTGTGCTTGACAATCCTATATAATGCTCAATCAAAAGGGCCACCCAACAAATAAGTGATCTATCACCATTGCATGATATTCTATTAGATCTATGCATTAAAACAAAATAATTGTTTAACGCCTAAAATCACATTTGATCGAAAGACTATCCTATGTGTTCCATAGAATTATACTACTAACATAGCCATGTAATGTGTAACATAGATTTTTTACTTTAATTTGCTGACCACAAAATTATTAAAAAACTAAATTGTTACTTCTAAAATAAAAGGAATCTCCGCCATACAAATGAAATGAAATGAAAAAAAAAAAAAAAAAAAAAAAAAAAAACAATGTTTGATGGGTAGAAGCTCTCCAAGCGAGCTAGTCAAATGTTCAACCATAACGCATTTTTTTTTAGTTGTTCCTGACCACACGATTTCTTTAATAAAAAATAAAAAAGTTGATTACAACACATCTCAATTACAGTAACACACAAATTAACCCTGACGGATCTACATTAAAATTTCACTAAATAATAATCGCCCCTATTTTGTCCATTGAGATATATAACATCTAGATCACTAGTTTATTTACGTGCAGTGTGTATCCATCCTTGAAGAACAAGCTAGATTATTGGTAGACATGAACTTTAATTAAGCAAATCCCTCCATCCTAATTCACGAACAAGCTAGATTAACTTCTTGTACGTGCAAAAAAAATATATTTATAGATTTATGAATCTAGAGATAATATATATTGTTTGAAAGGTAAGTGAGGCTAGACGTAATAGAAGGGTGGGTTTACACTTGGTCGCCTGGTCGGTCTCCCTCACCCGACCTGTTTGCCTTTATTACACTTGTGGTACACGACTCGGTCTCCTAGGCAAGGAAAGGAGAAGTGCACTTTGCTTTAGAAGAATTAATTAGGAAGTTTTCAACCTCTATATAATGTACTTAATCGTTGTAGACACCGACGGAGCCAGTAGGGGGCTGGAGGGTGCTCGGCCCCCCTAACCTGCTCAACTGCCTTAGATATATATAGGAGGAACCATCTTGGATTAGTTTCATTTTGATGAAAAAACAAAGAAGGAAAAAATAGTTATAATTTATAAATTCTGACCATAAGATGACGGAGAAGATGAAGGTGCAGGTGAGAGAAAAATAAAAAGTGATAAAGTCTTATATTGGTAAGTGGAATATGTAGTGTACAGCTGGAGTATGTTAAGGTCAAAACTCGAAATCTTGTAAGTAATACTGTATTCCAGAATTTTTATTTATTTAATTATTATTTTTTTTATGTGTCAACTACATTGAAGCATACACTATATTTTGTTTTGTGGTGTAACCAGTATTATAAATGAACTTTTGTTAAACTATACGAAATCTGTTTGTCGACATAAATTTGAATTTTTTATAGTTTGTCTAATATGTTTTGTTATAAAAATGTCACTGAGTCACTATAACGTTTTTATTATCTCCATTATACTTGTAACTATAGCATTTAAATCGACACAATCTTACGCCCTTTTACTAATTATACCAAAAAAAAAAAAAAGTTAGGCCCCCCTTAACGCAAATTCCTAGCTCCATCCCTGGTTGTAGAGTGGTAATGGTAAATACTCGAAAGAAGTTCGTCATCTAGAGGAATAACTAGGAGGAAATGAAGGCGACTTTCTAATGCTCTAAGGATCGGCTAATTTTGAAATTTTCTAGATTTAATAAAAAGCATTAAAATTCACACGGGTTTGAGACTGATTAACTGGAATAGAAATAACAACAAAATGAAATGGGATAACAGTCAGAAGGATAAATGAAACTACTTAGAAACAATTTACCTAGAGTTCAGACAATAAAAAGCAGCTACTCAATCCTAACGAGCACAACACATGATCTTAATTATGGTGTCCTCAATAGATATGTTATAATAAAAAGACAAATATTCGTAAGAAACATAACAAAAAATTCATAAAAATAAGAAGATCTTGAAAAACTCTCAAAACAATTTTAAAAGATAGGAGACCCTAGTATATACAAAATTTGTGAAAAAGGTTTTCTAAAAGTGTATAGTTTTGATTAAAAAAAATTGTGGATTAAAATTTTGTTAATCGATATTTTGTGCATAAGAATTTATTTTTTGCATCAAACTTCTTTTTAGTATATGTATCAAAATTTTAGTTTGCGTCAAAATATAATAAGTCGATTTTTTTGTGCATCAAAACTATTTTTTGTGCACCAGAATTTCGTTTTAAGCTCAAAATTAAACACTTTATTTATAACTTTTTTATGCATCAATAAATTCTATCTTAAAGAAAAATTTAAGAAATTTTCAAAAAGCTTTTATTTTTATTATTTTTTTAATGCTTACCTCGAATTTTTTTTTCTTTTTTATTATCTTCCTTTAATATTAAAATCCAAAAGTCGTTAAAAGAAACTAATAAATACTCTTTTCGCCTCCAAATTAGTATCCTTAAATAAAAATATATATATATATATATATATATGATATCACTACACTCTTGAATAAAAAAAATATCACCTCTATCTAACAGCTAAGAGATTTATTGAGAAAAGAAAATAAATTGTAAAGAGTGAGAAATATTTCTAGACATATATTTTAAATAAAATTAAAAATAAAAATAAAAATTAATAATGAGAGATAATTTTGTAGTGCATGTGACATACGTAGTTTTAGGTTCCTCCTCATTTGAAGTTCCATCTAATAAACTAATTTATTTGATTGAAATAACATGTAAAAAAATTATTTTGAGATGTCGGCTAATTGATTGAAATAACATGTAAAAAAATTATTTTAAGATGTCGGCCAAGATGTCACCCCTCAAATTTCATATTCGTGTCAGAGAGAAAAACGTGGCGGGAAGATAGCACAACCAGAAATACAACGACCAATAACTTGCCACGTGGCATACCAAAGTCTCTCCACCGTCCATCACCGCTGATCAACCGCAACGTCATCACAATTTTCATCTATAATACTTTCATTTTCACCTTTCCTCAAATCATTACATCAATTTGTTTTCAATTCAAAACATACGTAAAAATGGGGAAACAGGTTGTTCTTATGGTGTTATTTTTAATCGCAACTGCGACGGTTTGCTTGAGTTCTAACGCGGCGGAGAAAGGCGTCGAGAATGTCAAAGATAAAGTGGTGAATAAAGTTGCATCGTAAGCCATGCATAGTTGTTTTTATTTTACTATTCAATTTAGTTTGCATTCAAGGTTATGATTGATATAATATATTGTGGACTATAAGACATAAAAAATACTCAATCTGAGAAGTTAGGATGCATATAGCCATATACACCTTCTTAGAGACCGTGGCTCTAGAAAGAACTCAATTTTGTGTGCGCGCGCGCATATGATGGTAATTATTCATATATATTTTCATATTGGTATATATGGATTCCACGCTCATCTGATAATGAAAAGGTAGTTATGGTTTGTTGGTAAAAGTTGTTTTGTTTTAAATAGTTGATCGAAGACGTACTCCTTTTGTTTTGGGATAACTAGTTGATCAAAGATGTATTCAACTTGTCGCATAATTGTTTAGTGTGCATCAATATAGCCAACCGGATGATGTCATGCAGTGTGCATTTAATGATTGGAGTAGCATGTGATATGATGATGACAGTGACACTGTCATTTAGTACGGAAAGTTAGGAAGTTGGTGTGTTGTTTAATAGGAAAAAAATTAGATTGATAGTTTGATACATACTAAAGAATTTTGTGGTAAGTTATAGACATTTTGGACTAATTATACCTTTTCTTTGATCTTAAGTTCCTTCGGTTATTATGTTTGCTTTATTATTTTGGTCAATGTTATGATAAATCCATTTTAGGGCCTCTCGAATAATCTGTCATCTTGGGTTGGGCTTTGTGGTTGTTCCATAAAATGCCATTTGCATGTCTAATGCAGAAGTAGTTTGCTTTGCCAACTAATGATTAAAATTATTAGGGGTCTGAGTGTGGGTGAAGATGGCGTGAAAGATGGTGCCAACAGTGCAATTGATAAAGCTGGTGAAGCTGCATTGAAAAGCACAGCCACGATTAACGATGTTGCTTCAGGTAATTATTTTTACTTCTATGCATTTACACATTCATGCATATGTCTTCCAACATGCACGCACATATCACCATAAATTTTCGCAGAATCTTCAAAGTATGTTTCTGAGAAAACTGGTGAAGTGGGAAGCTTAGCATCTGAGAAAGCGAGTGAAGCAATGGACATAGCTAGCGATGCAACGGAGACCGCAAAAGCCAAAGCTTCCGACACTTACGATGATGCTAAAGATGATGGCTCTGCAAAAGCGTATGAAGCATATTCATACCTATCCGAACTAGCACACGAAGCCATGAAAAAGGTTCAAACAATGGCTGGTGTTGTTGAAGAAACAGCGGAACAACAAGGGAGTTATGCGTATCAGTATGGGTCTGAACAAGCAGATCAAAAAATACGAATGGCTACAGATAAAGGTTCTGAAATAAAAGAAAATATGCAGTCAAAAGGTGCTGATGCTTATGATGCAGCTAAAGATAAGGCTGGTGAATCATATGCTAAGGAATCGTATGAAGCTGCCAAGGAAAGAGCATCAGATGCTGCAGGGGATTTAGGAGAAGCGATGAGAAACTAAAAGCCTGGATACACGTGTATGATGACTCGTTTTAAGGTTTCTTCCGGTTTGTTTCTGTCTTTGTTTATAGGAAAACTATCATATAAGTAATACATTATTTTAGGTTCTTTGCCATATATACAAGTTATACGTGATGTTATTTCCTGTTGGAATTGTAATAAGATGTATATTATAGTTATTGTATTATCTTTTACGCCTAAACGAGCTGATCTGTTACGTGTTTTTTTCTCTCATAAGGTATCAATTGGTTTCCAGAATAAAATGCTCTTGTAATTTACCAATGTAAGTGATTGTTTAGAAGAAGAATGCCAGAAGTTGTTGTAGTGCCCCAAACTGTCATTGTTTAGATATTCTAGTTTCCTTGGCTTGTATGTGTCATGATTCCATTCACATATAAGTTGGAAGTTTTGCATTGAATTTATCAACTGCTTTGATCTACGACAGAAGTTTTTGATATATTGTCCCTTCTATGTGTAGCCTGTGTTTAGTCTTAAGTATCATATTAAGTTTCTGACCGAGTTGCGTGTCATACAGAAAGGTTGTATCAGATTGATGAAATTCAGATGGAGGATGTTACAAACTCACAAATGAAAATAGAAGGAACTTTGACCCTTTTTGTTTGACCTTTTTGTCTGAACTCGTATGACGGTGATGTGGAGACCAGGGCTTAGGCATGACAAAGATGAGAATCAGATGTAGCAAATTTGACCCGTTTACTTCCGAATTGGTGAACATGTTATGTACGGTCCCAAATGGATCAGAGGTAAATAACCTTTTAACTATAATGAAACGGACCAAATGGGTCAACTGGTCAAAATTTTGATGCAGTTCTAATGCATTCAACCTCTGCTATAAAAATATATTGTTATTGTAATATTGTAGTTTTGTGATCATATGTAGCGCAATAATTAATTTCTAAATAGGGGGCACGAAAGTGTTTCCGACAAATCCAGACTTGTTTTGACCGATACAAAGGGGTTACCTGTTTTAATTTGATTTGAGCATGTTTGAGACGTTTACCAACTCGCCCCATTGAGAAGATTAATGCAAAATATCTTTGCATAGTAAACCACATGTAAGTTGGTTTATCAACTCGCCAACCAGTTGACAGGTCGAGGGAATAATCTTATAGAAGGCACGTTGTCTTTTTTCTCCAGTTCCAGACTCTTCTGTCTTAGCTTCTTCAAGGTTAGATGATTAGTTATCTGGTTATAGTTGGGTCCATATACGTGCTTTGTCAGGTCTGCAGCTTTTGTTGGGCAAATGGGCAGGTCATGGCCAGATATGGATTGGAGCTTATTTGGTCATACAGGAGCTTAGTTGGTCTGCCAACGATGGTATTTAGATATGTTGTGTGGATACTCAATTCGACTTAGCTGTAGGGTCATTAAGTTAGTGGAAGATGTCCCCTACCTTATAATTAAATACCAAAAAAAAAAGTTTTAGGGTTTGATCTTTGTTAATTATTGTACTTAAAAGTTTGCACTCTTTCTTTTTTATGGAAATTATTGCTCTAATTATTTTATTAGTAGAATTTGTGTTGCAGATATTAGCATTGCTACATGATACCATGCACCAGATCGATCTAATGCAGTCCATTTGGAGCTACAGAAAAGTTAAGTTCTATCTTCTCTTGCTAATTTAATAAATTGCAAAGCATAAGTATCATATTAATGGAGATACAAAGCACAATGGCAAGACAAAAGTGATCAACACTTCTCTACAAATTATCTTCATCACTACAAGAGTTTACTAAAGTGTAATAGCATGTAATATCTTTTTATTAAGCTTTAGTTTGTAACAGTTTGTGATAGTGTAGTGTAGTGTAGTCGATGTTTAGTGTAGTCGATGTTTAATCAAAGTTAGTTAAATGTGTTCTTGTATAAATAGTTCTGTATCACTTTCATTTCATGATAAGATTTGGAAACATTCCGAGGCGGACCTATGCCTATGGTAGGTGGTTCCCGAGTGTAGTCGATGTTTAATCAAAGTTAGTTAAATGTGTTCTTGTATAAATAGTTCTGTATCACTTCATTTCATGATAAGATTTGGAAACATTCCGAGGCGGACCTATGCCTATGGTAGGTGGTTCCCGGGAACCACCTTAGAAACCGAGTTCATTTGTAAGCGATATGTAAGTTTTTATCGGGACCTATCTTAGAATACTAGTGGGAACCACCTTTGAGATGAGATTGAACTTAGAAGAAGGTGAGAATTAAGGTGGATTTGTTGGAAAAGAGTTGATGAAAAAGAAGAAAAAAGAATGTAGAAGAGAAAAAATGGTGAAAAGAGAGAAGGGGTGTTGGGAAGATGGAATAAGAGTGGAAGGTGAAGCTCGCCACTCCAACGTGGCCAAAATATTCTGTCGCCGCTGCACACCCCCCTTCGTTGAATCTCGCCACTGTGGTGCTACTTGTCTTGCAGACGAGCCAATGGATCCAACAAAAGGGTAAAATATGTACGTTGTAAAGTGAGTGAAACGGATTATTACTTTTTTTTTTTTTTTTTTTTAAAAAAAAAAAAAAAAAAAAAAAAAAAATCAACTTAACAACCTCTTTAAATACCAAATCATTTACACTTCTATTTTTTCACTACAATTCAACCAAAACATAAACACTTCTATACCTCACTCAAAATCCGAACGAAGGAGGCAATTTCACAAACCTCCTAACTTCAAACCAACGACAATACGGGAACGTCAAACTCTTTTACTCTCTCATCGCAAAATTTCCCACATTCTTCATCGCCATATGGTTCCCATTCAATCCGGTGGAAGTTTATAATAACCAACAACTTGTGCTTCAACAAGGATTTGCATCTCATTCTCTACAAATGTTGGCACCACAATTTTTCAACCCGTCTCAACCATCCACGTTTCCTACTCATTAATCACAACCCCAATTCGAATCACAACCATCCGGTACTTGACCTACTCATTAATCACAACCCCAATTCGAATCACAACCATCCGGTCCACTTTTTCAAGTACCTAAGGCACGATCACCGGCCAAAGGTAGAGGAAAAAAAATCAAGGCCCAAAAAGCAAAAAAAATTGTAGTTTTAAACGTCGACAATGACTAAGACGCAACAGGTCAAACGAATGTGAATCGGAAATGGGCCAAATACGAAGAAAAGCTTCTTGCGGAAACTTGGATAGGAATTTCCCAAGACAAAGATGTAGGCAATGACCGTACCGATGAATTCTTTTGGAACGAAATTACTGAGGCATTCAACGATCAAACTATTGGTGACCCTCGTACCAAAAATATGCTAACCGGTAAATGGACGAGGATTAATAGCGACTGCCAAAAATTCAATGCTATTTATAGACATATTCAGCGTTAAGTGGTGAAAATGAGCACGATCATATCGAAAATGCGAAGACGAGCTTCGAAGAACGTTTTGGTACGAGGGGTTTTATGTATGTTCACGTTTGGGAGATTTTGAAACATTACTCGAAATGGGATGCCGAGGAACCGATAGACATTACATGTCTTGAGGATATGTTCAGCCCTGGAAAAATGACCTCGTCCCGAAAGAAACAATAGACGAGCTGCAAAGAAACAAAAGTTGACGAAACGTCAAGCGCGGCGAGCTCCGGTGAGAGTCTAACGAGCACTTTTTCGGGACAATTATCCGAAAAGTATTCGCAAGCAAAAGACACTCAAATAACTTGTTACGAGGCGAGGAGGAAGAAGGAAGAAAAGGCGTTGGAGAAGGAAGAAAGGGCGTTGGAGATGCAAAAAATGCAGATTCTCATGCTAGATGCGAGCTTGCAAACTGACTCGGTAAAAGCCGAAATCATTCGCAAAAGACAAGCAAGAATAACCAAGAAATACCAAAGTCTTGATGCCTACGATAACGAATAAAATGTTTAATTTTCATATTAGTAGTATGTGTTGTATTTTTTTTATTTTCGTATCGTGTGTTATTTTTTTCGTATCATATGTTTTCTTTTCATATCGTATGTTTTTTATTTTGATGAAATAAAATTAGTATATTGTATTATTTATTAGTGAAATGAATTTAGTTTATTTAATGAAATGAATAAAAAAAATAAAGTTGTAAGTGGTGGGTGTCAAATGAGTAACTTGAGGTTAGTTGTTGGTAAAGAGGTTGATTAGTTGTGAAGAGGATGTAAGGTGATGCGGCACCCGTGGGCCTCAAATGAGGAGATTCATCTCCTCACTACACTTTCCACTCTAATAAGTATAATAAATTAATTTAGTTAAAAAGTGGTAAGTGTGACTAGCATCTAGGTGAATTTTTTATTTTCTTTTTTATTTCTTTTTCTTTACCTTTAGTTACCATTTTTGAATTAAATATTAACTAGAGTAGTAATTATAAACGAATGAATTGTGGAAGAAATTTCCATCTATTTTTGGAAATTGCTATTGTACACATCTAAAAAAACTGTCGAGTATATATCATAGTCTACAAATAAGTTAAATTTTTCTGATGTCGTATACTAATTGTATCAGACAGACCCGACCCAACTCGATCGGCCTGTGTTGACTTGTGCATTTAGTCACCCGAGTAGGCAAAGGGAACCACCTTTTTTAATTTGGCACCTGGGTCCGCCACCTGAAACAATTCCCAACTTTCCCTCCAATATCTGATTCTCAAAATGGTATCAGAGCCACCGGTCTCCCACAAATTCTAGTGGAATAACAACCTGAACTTTTTCCGGCACAATAACAAACTCTGATAAAAAATCAACCATTGTTGATCAACCAAACAACCTTTAATTCAAATCCACAATAGTTTCAGATCATCTTCTTCAAAAATCATCATGCCTAACAATTATCAATATACAAACGCAACGCCATCATCATCCACCACTTTACGAGATGATTATGTTAACTCACATATCACCCAATTTATCTACATCCACAGGATAATGCATGGTTGGTTTTGATATCACCCACTTTATCTTCAAAAAGATCCATGATGATAGCCTTGAATGCAAAGAACAAGATGAAAGTCATAACTGGTGAATTTGAAGAACCAAATGTGAACTCAAAGATTTAGGGCATTGTGAGAAAGGAAAAATGATATGATCATATCCTGGATACTCAACACAATATCAGCACAAATAAGTAATTCATTGGGTTTTGTTAATACAACATTTTATTTGTCTAATGAACTGCAAGAGCACTATTCTCAACTAGATGGCCATAGGAGAATTAATGGTGAAAGAGATCAAAGAGAGGTTAATTCAGTTTCTAATGAGGTTAGATGAATGTTATGTCAATATCAGAGGTATAAAAAGTTCTGCTCATGAATCCAATGCCAAGTGTTGCAAAGGCTTATAGTATGAGAAGACAATAGGAGAAGCAAAAGGAGGGCTATAGTCCTTTGATTCCAGCTACTACACTTTAGCCCATTCCCACAACTATAGGAGTCCATACAACAATAAAAAAATGTCTGGATACACTCAAGGAGAATCATCAACGAGGTACTTCAAGAGTAATGAAAGCATTGTGAGTAGAAGCACCTTTAGGAAGGGAGTTATTTGTGGAAATTGCAACAAGGAATGGTATTAAAAAGAGGAGTGTTATAAGTTGGTAGGATATCCAATTGGTCGTCTCCTTCATGGGAAGCACAAACCACTTCACAAAGACATGACAATTCAGATCACAAGACAATTAACATGACAATGGCACAAGGAGCAAATGCAGGGTCAATCAGTAGGGTCAATCATCAAGTTGATGCTTTATGAATGCAAGGATGGATCAGTTGCAAAATAATTAGATGATGCTCATAATTCATAACAACAAGGATTCTTCTGGTTTGCTACACTTGAGCTCAGAAGGTATACCTAAACTTGTGGCTACTATTACTACTAGAACATACAAAGCTTGTTGCTTCACATTTCACTGCTACTAGGAGATATAGAATCATTGCATCTGTCTTAATTAACCAAAAGACTCTCTGGGTAGTTGATAGTGGAGCTACTAACCATGTTTGCATCTCGCTAATATCAGTACACAACATCCAAATATGTCGACAACCCATATATGTTACCTTACCAAATGGCCAACACACACAAGTAACACAAATAGGGTCAATACATATAAACTCAGCCATAACATTACATAATGTTTTTTGCACTCTCGTTTTCATACAATTTACTATCAGTGAGTAAATTAGGTACTCACATACCACTTTTCATACTCTTCACACCCTTTTTATGCTATTTTCAGGACCATCACAAGAGGATTGCTCATGGCAGCCTCTATAATAGTCTCTACATCATCAAACAAGAGCCAAAATTGACACCATCAACCATCTTGTCCATCAACAACAACAACAACATGGCACTTTGGCATTCAAGGCCTAGTCATCCATCTCTTTCTGTTTTAAAACAAATCAAGTCAATATCCACTTCGAAATTGTGTACTTCATACATATGTAATGTTTGTCCTTGGCTAAACAGCATGCTTTGCCTTTTTCAAATAGTACTTCTTATACTACTACTTTGTTTGAATTGATCCATGTAGACATATAGGTCCTTATAGACATCCAACTGTGAATAAATGTAGTATCTTCTTACTACAGTGGATGACTATTCTAGGGATACATGGACTTATCTTTTACCATCCAAACATCACACAACTTCAAACATAAAAAGGTTCTATGCATTTTTCTTGAATCACTTCAAAACAACTTTAAAAATCAGAAGTGATAATGGTTTAGAGTTCATTATTCAATCTTTAACATACTTATTTCATTCATATGGAATTGTTCATGAAACCCCATGTCCTTGCACTCCTCAACAAAACTCTAGAGTTGAAAGAAAACACAAACATTTGTTAGAAGTAGCCAGGGCATTATGGTTTCAAGTAAACCTTCCCATTCACTTGTGGGCTACTGTCTACTTGCAACAACATACTTGATAAACAGATTACCTTGCAAACCTCTGAACAACAAAAGCTCTTATGAGTTGTTATACCAAACACCCCTTCTCTTACCCACTTGAAAGTTTTTGGATGCCAAGCACTTGCACATCAACACCCTTTAGAAAAATTTGAACCAAGAGCCATACCATGTGTCTTCATTGGATATCCCACAACATAAAAAGGCTATCTCCTTTATGATACCACAACCCACAAAACTTTTTTTTTTTTGTTAGAATACATGTTAGATTCAACGAATCTGTATTTCTTTTTGTTAATAAACCATCCACAACCTCGCCATCGCATCCTCCACCACCCTCTAGACTTTCTGACTTTCCTCAACCCTTCTCTTTCTACTACCTGAATCATTAACCACTTCATCTACTAATTCACCATCACCCAACATAGTATGTATTGATCCTATTCCAAACACTTCAGCTACCGATCCCCTACACAATGACATCAACTCACCATCATCTATCCCCGCTCCTACTACTTCACAATCTCCACAATCCGATCATTATAACAATATCATTCCCAAACCACCTTCACGGCCGCCAATCTAAAAATCAACTAGACAATCCCACTTACCAAACAAACTTCAAGACTTTCATGTCAATTTACCCAAAACGAAACACACCACTCATGTGTTAGAATTTGGGAGTGTGTGGTGGTAATAATCTTGATATATTCTCTGAATCATGTAGAAATCACTTTCAGATTGAAGTATTTTGACCCAATATGCCTCGGGTATCACGAAATCCTCAATTGGATAAGATAGAGAACAACACTTTGTTTCTATGGCATGAGAAATCAAAGCAATACACATAAAGTTGTTATGATTGTTATGTTCTGAAAGAGATCAATTCTGGTTTATAAAAACCCAACCGAAAGTTAGTTATATTCGGTTATAAGCGGTTAAATTCGGTTGGCAGGAAGGGTCATGACTGTTGGGGATAAACTATATATGACTTTTGGTGGGAAAACCGTTTGGAGCACCAAATATACCGTTTGGGCTCCACCCCTCGATCCCAGCAAGGGGCTCTTCCCCTTGACCCCATAAGGGGCACTGCCCACCCGCCCCCTTGACCCCCGCTCTTTGTTCGTGGCGGCATCAAACTAGCTAGAGCGAGTAAGTTAAACCTGATTAAGCCCTTGATCTCAAGTAAATCACAATTACATAAAATATAAGTGATGGCACTAAAATCACCAACATCATGCACTCATAAAATTTCACCATCAAAATACATCAACTATCACAACATCAATTCACAAACACACAAATATTTAATAATCACAATCAATAGAAAAGTATAACCATATTCATACACTCATGCTTCTAAGGACTTAAGATAGATAGATGCAATGAATAAGGAACTACAAGCTTTAGAATCCAACAACACATGGATTCTAACTTCATTGCCACCAAACAAAAGAGCCTATGGGTCTTTGAAGTCAAACTCCACTCAGATGGATCTCTTGAAAGGTTCAAGGCCAGATTGGTAACCAAAGGCTTCACACAACAAGAAGGAACTGACTACACATAGACTTTTGCACCAGTTGCCAAGATGATGACAATTAGAACGCTGCTAGTTTCTGCTGCTCACCACAACTGGCACATTGATCAACAATGCATTCTTACATGGAGATCTTCATGAAGAAGTTTACATGATGTTACCTCAAGGAGACAAAAACATCTCTTCAATACCAAATCCCAAGTTACAAAAGTCACTTTATGGCTTAAAACAGGCAACCAAACGGTGGTTGACCAAACTCACAACCTTTGATCTCCTCAATCATGCTTTTACACAAAGCTATGCATACACTTCTCTACTCACCTACAAGAAAGGGAATGATTTTCTAGCACTAGTGATCTATGTTGATAACATTCTCCTAACTCGCAAGAACTCTTCCCTCATACAACACTTCAAACACCAACTAGATATCACTTTTAGCATTAATGAGTCGTCTATTTCTTTGGCTTCCAATCCCATTCAGCATGCATGCTATGACCAAGCATATAGAAATTGACGGCCATTTTGTTAGAGAGAAGATCAAGAATGGAACTATCTTACCTACATTTATTCCCTCTCATCATCAAGTGGCCAATGCACTCACAAAAAGTTGGGTATTTGTGATCAATACCAACTTGCAGGGGGGTAATGGAGATACAAAGCACAATGGCAAGACAAAAGTGATCAGCACTGTATTGACTACAAATTATCTTCATCACTACAAGAGTTTACTAAAGTGTAATAGCATGTAATATCTTTGTATTAAGCTTTAGTTTGTAAGTAACAGTTTATAATAGTGTAGTGTAGTGTAGTGTAGTCAATGTTTAGTCAAAAGTAAGTTAGTTAAATGTGTTCTTGTATAAATAGTTCTGTATCACTTTCATTTCATAATAAGATTTGGAGCATTTCCCAACTTTCCCTCCAGTCTCTCTGATTCTCAAAACATATAGCTCGAGTTATACTATGTGTGACTCAAAACTTTAATGTTAGCACTACCCAGATCACAATCTTGTAAGTCACATGCTCATATATTGGTTTAAAGACGCATCTATTTTCTGGTGGAAATGTTTATAAGAGTCAAGATTCTACACTACGTGCATTATTGTGTAGGGTACGACCCTTAATTTAGACCAGAAGAAAGAATTAAATGTTCCCAGACGCATAGTGAAAGATAGCTTTATCAAGATACAACTAAAAACAAGGAAATCACTTAGTAATATATAAACGTACATTTGCCAAATACATACTCGTAAATCATATTCTTCTTCCTATAAATTCTCCTAATAGACACTTGCCACGAAAATGTTTGTGACGTTTTTGGATAATACTTGCAATTTAGCATGAGTATTATTTGATAAAGATTTAATTCTCATAAGAAATAGAGTCAAAGTAGCACAACCAATGAACCAATTAATGGATACTGAATGATCTTAAATTCTTAATAATGTTCATCTGGGCATTACACTAGTGTTACTATCACCTAATCTACATGTTCAAACCCTATGGTCAAGAACAAAGAAAATTAACTTTGAATTATTAAGTAATCCTAATCAATTTGATCTTACTCATGTTGTTTCTTCTTGGAAGCTTGTTTGCTGTTATGCATCCACACTTTGAACACCTTTCTTTTCAATCCAACTTCATTACAAAACTGCATAATCGCTTGGTCATCTTGCTTTTGTATCTTCCACCCTATTCTTTCAGCAAACTCATGCATCCTTTCCTTCTGTTGCTCCGTAAATTTTGTCCGGAATCTTTTCCTTGATGGCTGATGCTCGTGTTCTTCACTTGAACTAGTCCCTCCAAATGCCATCATCATTGGTGGCACTTGGTTGTACCTATGATGATGATGCTGCTGGAGAGGTGGCTGCACTGTGGCAGCTCTTGGTGGTTGTGGGTACTGTGTAGTATGCACCCACGTGGATGATTGTGATTCGCCTTCTGCTTCGCGTCGGTGGAAGCTGCGATGGCAGTCGCAGGCTGCGCATTTTAAACTTTCGGGTGTGCCTTCTTCTCCATTAGGCATGAATTCACCACAACCATCTAAAACATGTGAGCCCATGCTGGCAGCATGGTTCTTTTGACATTCTTTATATCGAACCACCACTGGTGCAACTGCAACATTATCCAATGGTGTCCGTTGCACCGGTGTTTGAGACGCTAGTGGCTCAGCTAGATCTGAATCTGGAATTGGAATTGAAATTGGTTCTTGTTGCAAACCTTGATATTGATTTCTTTGATGTAGATGAGGCTGATCTGGGATTATATTCGGTGAATTTATCGGTGCGTAAGTGTAGAGGGAAGATGAAACTTGATTAGATTGAGGTAGGTTGTTCTCTCTAAGCTCCATTCTATTCCACTTGCAAATACGGATTTGCACGGTTCGGTATCGACCTAAAAAACTTCACTTTTCTCTTGTTAAACCACTATTAATCTCTATGAGACCTCCCTGAATTTAAATCCAAAAAAGATCATATCTTGATAGTCTAGTGGATTAAAAAAAACTCAAAACCTAAAACCACAGTAAACTCTAGTGAAAAAGAATCTTAGAACTATTGAAAAGATGACATTTTACCATCAAATGGGACCCTTAAAGACTTTGGTTGACAAAGGACCAGTAGTAAGTAGATTGTAACAGCTCATGAACATGCATAGACAAATGAAAATGAACTGCAGGTTTTCAGGAATGGTATGCTCAATAGAAAACATGGGGTGGTGGTTGAAGAAAGTGTCTCCTATAGACCATCAAAAAGTGCTTATGAAGAAATCATTAGAAAACAAAAGCAGACTGGTCCAGTTTGCTCTTTCTGTTCTCAATCTCCATTAGAGTAAGTTAATATGTTTTTGTATGTGCTGTGTGTGATGTGTGTGTGATGGTAGTAACAGTAGTGATAATGTTTTTGTTGCCTTGTCTTTTCCCACAATCTAATTATTCTATTGTTAGGAATGGGTTCAAAAAGTGTAACCCTTTTTCCTAGCCTAAAGTTTTCCAAATTGTAGGTATTTTTTTAGTATATTGTGCATAAGTGATTGTTCATTGATCTGTGTTTAGTGATCTTAGATCTGAAAATTGATGAGGCAAGCTTCTATATTGGGGGGGGGGGGGGGGGGGGGGACGGGGTTCAATTATTTTTAATTAGGTGGGGCTTGATATTAAAGGGAAAATGATGGTCCAAGAGGGGCACTGTCTGATTCTCACCCTTTGAGGACAGGGCTGTACCAGGGCCTGGAACTCCCTTCTTTTGTCTTCTAATGCTTGGTCGTTAAGCTGGTCTTCCTTTTTTAATAGATATGCACATGTGTGTGAGCGGCTGTATAAGTGTATAATATGTATAATATGTATACTATAAATATGTATAAGTGTATAATATGTATAATATGTATACTATAAATATCAAGTAAAAAAACTGAAAGTAATGATACAGCGACATAAAAACATTCACAAAATAACGTGTCAGGCAGTAATTGGTTTAATTAGAGAGAAACTATAATAAAATCTACCGATCACTGCATGACACGGCATTTTGTGAATGTTTTTATGTGGATGTAGCATTCTTCAAAAACTAAATATATGTGAAGAATTAGTTCACTAATTTTATGAATGAAGTTGTGGATCATCTTGCTTTCTTCTTGGGAAGTATTAAGCTCTTTACTTTTTTTAAGAAGTGACATGGGGCTTGGTTTGTTTAGAGGTCTGATCTATGTTTTTATTGTTACACATGTACTATTGAATTAGTTGGTATTTTTCTAATACAAATATACAATATATGGTTAGCGAAAAATAAGTATGCTGCATATGAAGCTCGCGCGTGTGCATTTATGTCTGTTTGGTAGTTTGGTTTTATGATAATCATTGTAATGCATCAGTATACTGTACATGGTCACGTGGTTATATTGTACATGGTCAGGTGGTCTCAATGCCATATATGAGGGTGTGCAACGTGTGTTATCACACATTCCCTCAAAGTTTTAGGGGCCCCAAAATGTATGCTTCTTTATATATTTATGGTCTCAAAATCAATTTTTAACATCCATATGTCGAAGGTATGTGAAATTTTGTTTTAAATATTTGTTAAACTTTATTTCAAGTGGTGACAATGATGAAAACTCAAAAAAATTAAAGCTAATTGTTATAATATATTTTTAAACTGTCATATTTAGTTATCATATAAACAGTTATGCACAGGGCATCTGCTAGCCCAACTACGGCACCGGGTGGTCCCATTTTGGTCGAATTAGTTCATATACCCGTTTGTTTGTTTGTTTTGGTGGTGGTTTTAGTAATTACTAGTATCGTTTTGGATTTTAGTATATTTGTAGCCAAGGACCAACTTCTAGCAATCTCTTTTGGATGGAAAGTGGGGACCCTTAAATCGGTTAAAATCCAAAGTTTCCATTTAGAAAGGGGAAATGTAAATTTGGCTAGGTTGCTTAAAGATTATCTTTAACGAGTAAAAGAACCAAAACACTTGATCTAGAGAGGATATAAACGTGAAACGAGTTTAAAGAAATAACCTCAAGCAACTGTAAATACCATTAATTCAGGTTTTGAGGTCTAGTTGTTTACAAATAGTAGTAAAATGAAAGTGTTTCTCCAGGATCTACAAAAAAGTACTAGTTGTTCTAGAGTTAGTTTTGAGTTTACAAATGGTAAACTGAATGTGTCTCCACTCTCCAGGATCTGCAAAAGAATACTCACTTGTTTTAGAGTTGGTTTTGAGTTGTATTCAGTTGAGGATATTGCCGCAGCAGCTTGATGCTCATAGTAGTTGGTGAATTTGTTTAGTACCATATAACGAGTTTGTTTTCTGAGTATGTAGTATGTCATCCAGGTGGAGTATGCAAGGAACTCGATTGATTATACAGTGTTTTTGCTGACACTGGTTTTTATTTTGAACCTTCTATATGAAACTAATAGAAGTCATTAATTGTTTCATACAGTTGCAAGGAACTACATGATGTTATGGCAGTGAACCGGAGCTTCTTTTGTAGTTTGTATATTATTATTTTCATTATTGTTGACATATTTAAAATAAAATAAAATAAAATAAAATAAACATTTTGTTATTAAAACCATCAATATATAACTGTTACAAGAACATTTAAAATAACAAATAAAAATGTATAAAATTTTAGAAATTATATACTTTTACATTATATGTCGGAAGTCTTTCTAGAAGCGGTCCATTTACTTTCGGAAGGGTGTGACTGTCTGCATATCACCTCTTCATACCTCGCTCCGACGAGATTGAATATTGTTGTTGTGTATATACTTTTACATTATATGTGATATTATTATTATTATTATTATTGTTGTTGTTGTTGTTGTACATACATATATATAAGAAGTTACGAATTTTGGTTTATTATTATACATAATCTAAATAAGGATTGTATTTTGCACCTGTAAAATAAATGTTTTTATACCCATTACGGCGCAGGCTATAAAATCTGGTTAAATTAAAAACATAAACCTTACAAAACATTTCAACAACAAAAGTCCATGTATATCTACAACTTCCTGCCATCATGTTCAACGTTTAGTCCACCACCGCATCTAAACTCCAATCTGCTAGCTTACAGTCTAAGCTCCTCCAAGATTTTGGCATCGTTACTTCTGGATCTTCCTTTGATGATGCCTTGCATGCTTTTAATGCGAAAATGGAGACCGGCCTTTTGGGTAGCTCATGTGAGATCGCTGCCCCCAAACTCATGAAGAAATTGGCAGATATATATTTCACACATGTCGCCAAAATGGCCGAATCCACCTTTTGCTTATCTACTAGACAAATGGCTTTATGGAGATCGCAAAATGAGGACTACACTTCAGATTGGCTTAGGGTGGTCCCGATTTGTAGGTTGGGACAGACCATGAATGCTAGAACTTACCGATGTATGTTATGCTATCGGCTGGGTGTTCCCTTATTTTCTACTCAGATGCCGTGTTCAGCTTGTTCCAGAGTATTTGCATGGGACACGTATGGGGACCACGCGGTATCGTGTGCTGGTATTATCGGGATTAAACATCGGAATAATATAGTGCGTGATACCCTTGTTGGCATATGTTCTTGTTCGGGGATCTCGGCTCGTAAAGAGGTTGACATTGGGCTATTTGGCGAAAGGGACAAAACCTTACGTCCAGCTGACGTGTTGCTCTATTCTTGGAATGGTGGGCAGGACACATGTGTTGATTTGACAGGGTCGTCCCCCTTGACACAAACCAACATGGTTGATTTTGTACCTGGTCATGTGGTGGTCGAAGCCGCACAACGCAAACGTGTCAAGTACGAGGCTAAATGTGCGGACATTAGATATAGTTTTCTCCCCTTCTCATTCTCTTCCTTGGCAGAACTTGAGAAGGATGCGGCAACCTTACTAAAGAGCATCCGAAGATTCTCGGTAACTCGTGGCATTGGAGCTCGTGCTGCTAACTATATTTTTAGTAGGATTGGCTTAGTTATAGCTAGAGGAGTAGGGCCCAGTTAGTATCTCGGCTCCCCACTAATTTGTTGTAAATCTTATGATTTTCTAATGAAGTGATGTTTAACAATAACAATAACAATAACAATAATAATAAAGAGGAAGTATGCGTCCAAATGTGAGGACAATGGATATAAGTTCATACATTTTGCTCTTTCTACTTTTCGGGAATTCAACGCGGAAGCTTTGGATACACTGTCTCGTATTAAGTCTATTGCCATTAGCCACTCAAATAATGTTAAGAGTAGTGTTTTTATTTTTCATCGAGTTAGTTTTTGTATTCAAAAAGTAGCGGGAGCATAGATTGTGTCTAGACTCTCATCCAACTTTATGTAAGTTTTTCATGGTTCTAATAAAAAGCAATGGTTATAGTAAAATAAATAATAATAATAATAATAATAATAATAATAATAATAATAATAATAATAATAATAATAATAATAATAATAATAAATAAATAAATAAATAAATAAATAAATAAATAAAATGTGAAACTTAAAACTAAGAAAAAAATGCTAAAATATCTATAGCTGTTAAACAAAAATAATAATCTATATTCTTGCAAAATGTCTAAAGTTCACAAAAGTAAACAAATACATAAGTAAACATCCAAAAGTCCTACCAAAATATGAAGAAAAAAGGAAAAAATAATAAAAAGGTGTGAAAGTACCTCAAGTAAAAGAGTGAAAATGTGATAGTAGCAATGCAAAATGACTCTAATGTTCTAATTAATTACGGAGTATATCAGTGTTGTTAATATATGGGTAAATAAGTTCAAAAAAAAATATATGGGTAAATACACTTGTTATCTATTCTATCTAATATAGGAGAGCTTTGGGCATCTTCCTAATTAATATTTTTCAAAAAGACTAAGAACATCAACAATGATAAAGCTTTATATTAGTCTATAATCATTAATTTATAAACTTTTTGATGTTATAAACTTATGTTTAATATGCATAAACCTTTTACAACTCTTCAAATGATTCATAATAAAACATTCATTAAATTATAAATCGGTTCATAATATAAACCTCTTCTTGCTACATGTACGTGAAACAAATAATCACTATGGTCAAAATAAAAGATAAATCTTTATACAGGTTTTAGACCTTTTGATAGAACTATCATAGTGGATGTCTTAAGCGCCTACGTTTTGACTAGTGTCCAACCAGTATTTGAATTAGCCATTTAATGTTGATGATTAAAAATTACTACTATGTGTTAAACGTATTTGAATAGCTCATTTGACAATGCCTTAGTTATGTTTCACCCCAAAAGTGAGATGAAAGTTTTCAATGCAAAATACTCTTACTTTCTCCCATTACTTTCACTTTCTCTCCTAACAAAAACTTGAGAATACAACTAAAATTACTTTCTTTTTCTTTCATCCCTTTTACTAAAATTTCCAAACTTGGTAAAGATCAAATAGCATTAAATCGTAAAATCCTTACTTAAGAATTTGGTTGATCCACGTTTCAAACTTGGAAAGGTAGTAAAGATAGACGTGTTTTAATTTTGTTAATAATTGTAAGTTTGTAAAGTTTTAATTTTTGTAGCTAGGTATTTTCAGAATGGATATATGTCCTCCTGTGGAACACTTTTTTTATTTGATTGTTGTCAAATCATTGCTAAAAGGAACACCAATTATATCGTTTGATTATAGTTAAAAATCAATTATTGGAATACAAAGCTCAATTTATCATGTCAAGCATGTTATGTATAAGGCCCCCCACATTGACGAAGAAAATCATTATCCTAACCAAAGCAGAAAAACTTGTCCCTCCATTAGCTTGAGAGAGAAGCCATAATTCAAACAACTTTTGAAATACACGATTGAAAACGAAATAAATCGTAACAAATTTGTAGTCAACCCAAGATTTTAAGGAAAGTAACTAAAAATTCCTAGAAAAATGTCATATTTTGTTAATAATGAAATACGTAGTACTACTTTTACTAGAAAGGTTAATTAGGCATGTGTTTCTATTTCATGTTTTACAAACTCTACCCTTATAATTTATAGATAGATAGCTAGATGTTAGATCTGGTTGTTTAGATTGATATGAAGGGCCTTATATCATTAATATCATTAATGTGTCTTTATGTTGAATCTTATGTAGCATTAAATTGGGTCAAAAAGTTATTATTGGTTTATTACGGTCTTTATTGTGTAATCTAATTAGGTTTTCCTAGGGAAGACTATGAAATGGATCATCTGGCTTATCGACCAGATTAATTATGTCTTTACGACTTTATGTACATTCACTACTCACATTTCGAGTTGTGTTTATCTTGAAATGATTTGAAGACCCAAAATCAATAAACAACAACGACATCCTCACACTGTCACACATAAACGGCCGGAACTAGGGGTGTTTATTTTCATTATGTATTATATCTATATACTACATATAAAGAGAAAATAAATTTGCTTAAGCTTAAAAACTTGAAAAATATGAAGTAGTAATATTGTTAGACTCAAATACTTCAGCATATAATTAATCCAAATCTATTAAATATTTATATAAGTAATTACGATCAAAACCACTAACTTTTTTCACTTTTACTTACTCCAACCCATATATAAATGAAAGAATTACACGCACTAATTAACGCTACTTTACAGATTCGTCTACATGAGGAATCGTCTAGTAAGAAAGATCCATGTATAAATTATTTTTGTGCTTATTTATGGTCACTTTGTACATATTAAATACATTAAAAAAAAAAAAAAAAAAAAAAAAAAAAGTTTCATTGGCTACTCTATTAATAAAAAGGTTATCGGTAACTTTATACATATTCAAAAGTACGTGGATTTACAGATTAAGAATGCGCATAAGTAAAATGTGTAGGTTTCATATCTTAAAATACAGATAATGTTGTTTTGCAGTAAATTATATCTTTATATTTTTTTTGATAGAGGAGTCGAGTTGAGTTATTTTAGGGATAAAAACATGAGATTAAGAGGTGAATCCTAATTACTGTTTTTCGTTTAAAAAACTATCGAGTACAAAAATTAAGTTCTTGCAAATAAATACTCAATACCTAAAGTAGGCTTATAAAATAGATCGTGAGATGATCAATTGCTTTTTGGGTCGTCTCAGACCTAATGATTGATGTATATCCTCAAAATTTTTAGAGACAACACACAACATCAACTTTTATCCCTTATGACAAAAGTTCAATGCAGAACAAAAACTATCTAAAAAATAAATCGCGTCATCTCAGCCTTTGATCTATCTTTTCATCCTACGACCCTGATTAAACATTTGTATATATTTTGAATTAACACAAGGGTAATTCTGTAACTTAACTACGCCTCCTCTAATTACTCACCCACTGTCCCACTCTCATTTATGCACTTTCCCATATTCTCTCTCATAAACCATTTCCCCAATTCTCTCACAAACCCTAACCCCTAAATTGATATCAAATTGATGTAAATCACTACTCGATGGTAGTGGTTGTTTAATGGTCATCAATAATATATAGAGAGCATTTATCATGATTCATGTTAGTGATGGTAAGAAAATGAAGGTATGTTGCTGTTGTTGTTTCTTTTTCTACATATTGTATTTAAATAATTATTAATACAAAAACATTTAAAAGGATGAAAGATTACGCTTATTCTTTTTACACCTATTGGATTTTTTTTAATATATTTTTTACAGATTTATTCTTCAATGTCCCAATAACACAATTATTTTATTTAAAAAAATCAATTGAATGGTGGTGATGGACGTGAAATCAAGAATGGGAATTAAAACATTTTTATAGTGTATGTTTGGTAAAATTAGCTGTAGGTTGTATGTTGTAAGCTGTAAACTGTAAGCTGCAAAGCTGTTAACATAAGCTACAAGCTGTATCTTTTTTTCAATAAAAGTGTTTGGTAAGTTAGTTGTTAAATGTAAATATAAGATGTAAAATAACATAAAAGGACATATTTATAATTGTGAAGAAATGTTTTGAGGGTATATCAGTAATTTAAAGTTTTAACATCTCCAAGATGTTTAAAAAGCTTCACGAATCAGCTTTTCATTTAGGAGCTATTTCTTTGAATTAAAAACTTGAAGTTAATGTATCCAAACGGAGCTATTTATTTTAAAGGAGATTATTTTTTAACAAAAAACTAATAGCTCTCCCAAAAAGCCCCTACCAAACAGGCCAATAGTGTGTTTTGTATTTGATTCACTTTTGGTGTTTTATTGTGGATTTGCTGTAATATCTATAGTCGAATTGATTTTGACGGGTCTTAAATGCGTGTAGAGATGGTGAGTCTTTCTTTTGGGTGGCTGGAATTTTATGGCGAAGAAGTGTGATCTTTTAAAAAGATAGAAAAGAATACGAGGTTAAAAGAAAGTGAAGATTGGTTAGCGACGGGAGTTGTGAATGTTGTCTCAGCCTGTGAGTATATATGTCAAGTTGTTGTCACTCTTTGAAGTAGTAGTGGATTTCAATTTGATATTGTCATCTTTTTTGTTTGTTTACTTAGTAAGAAAAAATCTTTTATTGGTTATAGCATTTTTTATTTTTATTTTTATTTTTAACTTATAGCATATCTTACTTGATAGTTGATACTGGTAAAAAGAAATCTAGACGGTGTTTAGGTTGCTTTTTATGTCGCATGTTATTTAGACATGAATCATATGTGATTCATACAGAATCTCATGTGATTCTTTGATCAATTCCTTATGATTCATACAGAATCCCATGTAATTCTTTGATGAATCACTAATGATTCATCCCTAATCGCATGTGATTCATACAGATTACCCATGTGATCAAATATAATATAAGTAACAAACATGATATATTCAAAGTAAGCAAGATATATTCAAAGTGAACAAGAATTTTTCTCATTACATTACACAACAAAAATAGAATCTCAAGTGATTTTGTACTTACAATTTATATAAAGTAAAATGAAAATCCCATGTGATTCTCTCTAATCCCTTGTGATTCATATAGAGTCTCATGTGATCCTATGAGATTCTTTGATGAATCATTTGTAATTTATAAAGATTACCCATGTGATTCATACAGAATCTCATGAGATTCTGTATAAATCACATAAAAGATACTCGTCAAGTATCTTTAAGGAACACATGGGATTCTATATAAATCACAATGGATCAGAGAGAATCAGATGGGATCCTGTATAACAACATACAACTTTTTAATAAAGAGATTCCAAGAGCTCATTTCAACAATCATATAAAAAAAATCTACCACTAAAAAAGCTGTGACATAAAAGTATAAAACTAAAAAACAGTGATTTATTCATTTTTACAAATCACTTATGTTTTTTTTTTTAAATAACAAATCACAAGTGATTTTTTTATGAATCACGTGGGATTTTTCTGGACGGAAATTTTGAAAAAAAAAAGTTCGTATAAAGTATATAAAAGTGCATATCTATAGAAAGATGATTTAATTCTCGTCGCGATGGTGTATTTTTCGTAGCTTGAAGACTGACCATTTGCAAGATATGTTGTTAAAAATGTGGAAAGTGGGTTTTTATATTAAATGAGGTAGAGTGACAATTTTGTCATTCCTTTGTTATTTTTTGGTTTGCTCTATACCGTTGGATAAAAGTAAAATGGAAGGCTAGGATGTGCTTATTTGTTCTTTAGATTTTTATTGTTTGTCATGGATCTCACCTCTATCCCTTATACATTCTCTTTTCTAAGTAAAACACACTTTCGCACTTCTTTCTTGAAAATAATATATCTCAAAAACCATTATTCGTTAGTTGAAACGAATTACAAGATCACGACATGCATTTATTATACTTTCGACAAACATTTTTTTTTTGTATTTTTTTTCTCGGGACAAGAGTTTGCATGATATATTACATGTGATATAACACCAATCTATAAGTTCGAATACTCAACATATTGTAGTAACATGTGCATAAGTATTTGTATAGAACTCCTAATGATTCAACTTTTTCATCTAAAAATATAAATCCTTAGCTTCCAAACCATGTATCACATAAAAATTTTTAATTTTCAAAATATATAGAATTTTTTCTATATTCAAACTCGTTTGATATATCACATGTGATATAAAACTAATTTGAAGATTCGAAGACTAAATATGTTGTCGTAAAATGAACATAATTAAGTATTATTTTTTGGTGCCAAAACGGTGAATTTTTTGGAGTTGTATACAAATACTTATGTCCGTTTTACAAAAACATGTTAAGTGTTCGAATTTACAGAATAGTATTATATCACATGCGGTATATCAAACGACTTTAAATATCAATGTTTTTTTTTTCTATTTTCGTCAACTTCTATGAATAAACTGTATGGATATAGAGATTCAAGTATTACGTGTGATATATGGTTGAAAATCTAAGGTAGCGTTTATTTGTAGAAAAACATGGAAATTTTTCATAGAAAAATGAAAAACTGAAAACCTGCTTAGTCACATTTTTTTTAACAATTTTCAAAAAGTAAAATTCTAACATTCCAAATTTTAACTAGAAAAATGAAAACCTTAATCTACCCTTTGTTAAGTTTGTGGATATATTTAATATATGTATGATCGGATTCGAACACGAAACTATGAGATTGCACACATTGCGTATGAGATTCAATGTTTAAATTAAATATAAATGTTAGGTTTTAATTATTATTTCACAATAAGCGTCTAACGAGTGTTAAGTACTTAATGGAAGTGACTAGTGGTCGTTAAATGTCAAAGGGATACGAAGAAAAGGAAAGGGAAAACTGCAAAAAAAATGTCACTAAACTTTGACAAAAATGCAAATATTGTCCTCTTACGAAATATATGTAAAAAGTGTACCTGAGGGGTTTCCAATCTGCAAATAATGTCCTTGAGGGGTTACTGTTCATGCAAAAATGGTTTTTTGGCTAACGCTCGTCAGGAAAAACCAGTTAGTTAGTCCCCAGGTGCGTTGCACGTGAGGGTATTTTTGTTATTTCACATTTCCTGCCATCAAATCCAACTGACGGGCCCACTAGTACACCTACACTTGTTGAGGGACTTTTTTTTTTTCAACAAAGTTCGAATATTGCTACCTTATACGGTATTATTTTCTTTTGTACTTTTCTTTCGAATGACCATGCAGTGTATATATGGAAAGTAAAGCATATTACCTTGATTCATGATAATGTTGTGGATGTTTTTTTATTTTTGTTTGTTTGTTTCGTTGATTTATGTTCCCAAAATCGTTACCAAGGCACTTCAGTATTCAAATCCACCACACTGGTGAGTTTTCTAATCCACCTAATAGAGTGTACAAGTTTGATAACATTGATCATGTAGACCTAATTGATTGTGACAATTTCTCAATGCGTATGATGGTTGTTGATATAAATAATGCCTAAAAACGTTATTAATATTTCTCGATATCTCTACGTTTTGATAATCACAAAATGTAAACTCATTAAACTAAAAGATTATGACGTAAACAAGTATTTAGTAGTAAATATTCATTTTAACAAATCAATCACTTAAGTTATGAATAAACAAAATGCCTAATGCATTTTATGATCAACGGAACATTTTCTAAATCACTAGATTTTTTATTTTTACAAACCTTACATTTTTTATAAAGTGGACAAACATTTTTAAACTTATGCAAAATGCTTTTGTATTTATAAAGAAATGCTTTGTTCAAAATAAATATTTTGAATTCAAATTTCTACCCAAAAAACGGATATATTCTTCAGGAAAAACCTTTTCCGCAAAAAGACAAAAGTTCTGGAAAAAAAAATTGGGCGGCCCCCTTAATTATTAAGGGGACCGGCCACGCTCCCGAACAGTATTTTTTTTCCTATAAATACTGGCTTAAATCTGGCATTTTTTCTTACCTTTTTGCACAAAAACCTTCTGTCCAAATCTCTCCTAATCTTTCTAATAAATCCTTTGATCATACAATCCTAAGCTTTTATTTCCAAGTGATCCAAGCTTCAACCATTCAAGTGCAAAATGAAGAATACTTCTATCAATTAAAACTAGAAGTATTACAACTTAGTTTCATCTTACTATCTAAGTTGTTTGTATATTATAATTCGTAAATCATTCATTAACTTGTGTATAAGGTGTGCATATTGGTTAGTTAGATCTAAACGTAGGTGATTAGATTAGTTTGAAGTTTGTGAAGAAGTGAAAGTGTGGAGGAGTAGAGAAGTATATGATTAGTGATAAGTAGTGAAGAGATAGGAGTTGTGAAGTTGTGAAGTAATAGGAGCTTCAAAGTTGTGAAGAGCTAGTTGTGAAGTAGCGAAGTAATTCGAGCATCGAAGTTGTGAAGAGCAAGAAGTTATGAAGAAGCTAAGAAATAGAAGTTGTGAAGAAGGATAAGTTGTGTAAAGTTGCATAAAGCTGTGAAGAAGTTGTGTTGTGATTTAAGTCGTGAGATTGATTCTAGCTAGGATTAGAACTCGACATTAAGCTTAGTGTCATTAATTGGTGTAAGCAAAAGTTATGTAGGGTTTTCTCTGCCATAAGGGAGCTTGTTGACATAGTGAAGAAAACTCTCGAGTGTGGTGCTCGGGGAGTGAAGTAGGGCAAGGAAGGTGTCCTTGTAGCCTAACCACTATAAATTCTTTGTGTCGCGGTTAGATCTTTCCATCTCTTTTCTTTCATCACTATACTTGCATTGTCTTTATTTACTTACATATAATTGTTTATATTGTTCAAGAGTTGAATTCACATAAAGATCGAATCTAAGTTTTTAAAAGTAAACAAAGGTTTTCACAATAAATTAAAAAGACGTAAAATTATTCAACCCCCCCCCCCCCTCTTCTAGTTTTCCACAATTGGTACCAGAGCCACGTCAAACAAGATTTTTTAAAATATATTGTATTTTAAAACTTGTAACGATCTATGAAATCTGAAAAATATTTAGAAGGGCAATCTATGCAAAGACTACCATTATTTGAAAGTGATGGTTTTCTTTATTGGAAAAATAGATTCGAAACTTATGTGAAATCAAAAGATCTTGATCTTTGGCAAGTTATTAACTTTGGTGAATTTCCCCCTATTCAATATAATTTTGAAACTAAAAATGATGAAATTGTATCTTTTAAAAAACAAAATGATGATTTGAAAAAGAATATGAAAGAATTTTCATGTGTAAAACCGCAAAAGAAATTTTGGATTCTTTACTAATCACTCACCAAGGTAATAGTCAAGTTAAAGATAACAAAATAGATCTTCTTGTTCAACAATATGAACAATTTACGATTCCTGAGGAGGAATCAATAAATAATGCTTTTGCTAGGTTTAACACTATCATCACAAGTTTAAAAGCACTTGATGAGAATTTTTCTAGTAAGAATTTTTTTAGGAAATTTCTTAGGGCTCTTCATCCAAAATGGCGAGCTAAAGTTACGGCGATTGAAGAATCGAAGAACTTGTCAACTCTTCAACTTGATAAGTTGATCGGCAACCTGAAAGTATATGAAGCAATAATAAAGAAAGACTCCGAGATGGTCAAAGGAAAAAGAGAGCAAAGCAAGTAAATTGTGTTGAAAGCTAGGAAGGAATCTAGTAACGAGGATAGCTCAACCTCCGAAAGTGATGACGAAGAATATGCAATGGCCGTAAGAGACTTCAAGAAATTCTTCAAAAGGCGAGGAAGATTCGTTAGACAACCACATGATGAAAGGGAACCATACCAAAAAATAAAGATGACAAAAATGGCAAAAGTGAAAGGAAGTGCTTCAAATGTGGTGATCCAAATCATCTCACCGGAAAATGTCCAATGATGTCAAGAGATCAAAATCAAAAGGCGTTTGTTGGAGGAGCTTGGAGTGATAGCGATGACGATGAGAAAGAAATCACAAAAGAGGAGAAGTGTCTTATGGCTAAGACATCAAGCGAGGTACGTTCCGAAACCGAATACTTTAGTGATGAAAATATATCGTTAGACGAAAAAGATTTAGATAGTGAATATAATAGACTATGCAAACTAGAACAAAAAGTAATGATTAAAAATAAATCACTAAAACGCATATACAACCAATTAGAAAATGAAATACTAGAACTAAAAACTAAAATACACCATTTAGAAAAAGGTAAAGAAATTTTTGTAGAATGTAAATTATGTCAAGACTTTAAAAATGAAAACGAAATACTTAAAGAAGAAATTTGCAAACTTGACAAATTTGAAAATAGTAGTAATTCACTTAAGAAAATAATAAGCATTCTGACTCCTCCCAAACCAATCAGTCAACCGGGTGCAGTTGATAGGCCCACCTAGGAGGGAAAGTCAAGTATTAAAATCCGTGAAAGTACAGGGAAATCCCCGGGTCGTTAAGTCCCAACGAGATTGAAATTGTATTTTAAACGTTTTCGGGAATGAATGGTACTGAGGACAGTAACCAAAGATGAAGTGGGTTTGATTTACACTACTGATTACTTGGTATTTGAACAACTGAAATAATATTAACAAATACAGAAACACAGATATGATTACACGTATACAAATTAGAAATCAGATTTGATTACAGACAGAAGAAAAGGTGAGTTTTAAACAATTTAAAACTACAGGGGGTGCAAATGAAAATTTCACAAACTTAATATTGAAAGAAAATTTAATTAAAAAGAAAATTATTTTTTTGATTATTTTATTATTTATTATTAATTATTTAAATAAAAACTATTTAATTATTTAAACTAAACTATTTAACTAAAAGGCTTTAATAATACAAATTTAAACTAGAAAATTGCAAAATTAATTGTTAAAATTATAAAATGACTTAAAATAAATTTAGAAACTAAAAATACCAATTTTTGTCTTTTTGTGGATTTCTATTAATTAAATACTAATTATATTAATTAAACTAATTTAAATTACTAATAATACTACAAATGACTTAGAAAATTATAGAAAAAATTATAAATCTAATTAACCATCACAGGAATCCTAAAAAATTATAAAAAGTTTATAAAAATTACTTTTAGACTATTTTACTAATTATTTACTTATTTATTAATTAATATCTAATTTAATTAGATTAATTAAGAAAATTAGAAAATTAACAGTAGTAATTAGAAAACTATTTTCTAAAAACACTTAATGATTTATAAAACCTAGGAAAAATATAAAAAAGTACTGTTGTTAATTAAAAATTAAAAAACTATTTAATTACTAATTTTACTTTATTATTAATTAAACCAATTTTAATTCTAATAATTACTAAATTAAAAGAGAAAAATCTAGGAAAATTACTGAAAATACTTTAAGATGAAGTAAAATTAAGAAAAATATAAAAATGATGAAGTGCTTAATAATAAGTTGAAAAGAAAAAATTAAAAAGATAAATCCTATTAAATAGAAGCTATCACTAATTTTAAAGTTGGTTTTTGTTGGTTTTTCTTTTTGAAAACTGATTATTAGCTAAAAATAAACAAATTTTATGAAAATACTTGTGTTGTAGCTTATTAATAAGCTGTGTGCACCCCCTTGTGCTTAACAGTTGAGTTAATAGCTTATTAGGACTTGTGGATTTTTGAAAAAGCTATCAAATGAACAAATAAGCCAAGACAGATGTATATCAACTTGAAATAAGGCAAATATCACAAATAAGCACACTTAATAAGCTATGAAAGACAAATAAGCACTAAACAAACTATAAGGCCAAAACAGGCCTTAAGTGAAGGATTTTGGACCTCTGTGGGGTCCACAGAGGTAAGGGATGGTTCAAATAAGACCCTAAACCTTGAAGTTGACCTGGACAACTCTGAAATAAGCTAATAAGTTGGGCTTATGGCTTTTTGATGAGCACTAGGTGGGGCTTGGTATTTGGGCTCAAACACTGAGTGAGTCAGTGTAGGTTTCTGAGACAGAATCCAAGGAAGGTCCAATAAGCTATGATACAATAAGCTAAAGCCCAAACTAAACCTAGGTCTGAAAAGGTGGACTGGTAAGCTACAAAATAAGCCAAGAGGCAGGGTGTGGGGTCCACTGAGTCAGTCACAAAGTAGCTTGGAATTTTGGCCAATGTCCTATGCACAGGGCATGCACATGCCCTTCAGTCTCAATTAAGCTAATGCAGAAGCTCAAATAAAAATCAAAAAATTAAGCTGGTGGTGGGATCTTGTAGATTAGGTGATAGATTTCAACCTCTAAAAGTTTCAAGTCCTGAATCAACCTACAAAATTCTAGAAAAATCTCCCAAGAAATGAGTTTTCTGAAAACTTAAGAAATTTTGACTTTTAAATTGATGAGTTAAGTTGACTTTTGTGAAACTCTACCTTGATTTAAGCACTGATTATGATATATTAGGCTATAATAAGATTGAATTAAGCTAAAACAACTACTTGTGAAATGATTTAATGAGATTTGAACTTAAGACCTTTAACAAATAACAAGAAAGATTGAATCAAAAGGTATTTTGACTTTTGTAAGAGTAAGCACAGGTTTTTATTGTTTGAGTGAGCTATAACAACCTAATGGGAGATGTTTGAACCAAAACTCACAACAAAAACAGATTTGAGCACCCTAAACTCCACTGTACCAAACACTCCTATAATTCAAACTGCCAAAGTTATTTAAAAGGTTCTACTAATTTGGTTCACAGGACTACTTTCTAAAGTTATAATATGATTATGTGAATTGAATTAAGCATAAAACTACCAAATACCACAGCACAACACACATGAATCACTAAGAAGCTAATAGACAGTGAAAATGAAATATAAAGCTATAACTAAAAAATTACAAACAAGCATAAGAGATTAAGCTTTAATAATACTAATCTATACTAAATAAGCCATAAAAATACAGAAATAAGCAAAGATAAGCAATTACACAATGAAACTAGAAAGTTGAGAAAAATTCTTACAACTGTCTTCCAGCTTATACACAAGGACCAAGGACCAAATCACTTATCCTATAGCTTCCTAAGAAGCACTAAACCAAGGCCATCCATTATACACCCTGCTCCAGTTATGAACACCATGAAACCTGCAACTTTTTGATTTTTCTTTGTTTTTCTTATTTTTTTATTTTATTTTTTATTTTTCTACTAAACTGCTTTTTAATGGTTTCTAAAAGCTTTTAAAAGCTTTCTGGGAGCTTACATGAACTTATGCATCCATAACATCAAACAGAAACAACCATTAAGCTATTGAGAATTTTTGAAATAAAAGTGAAATTGCACAAACTGAGTTTTAAACTAACACTTGGAATTTTATTGATAAAAAAGGTTTAGAGTACACTGAGATTGCTTAATACAATGCTTAAAAGCTAAATGCTACACTAGAATTTGATAATTTTGCTATTCGACATACATTAAACTAAGTTATACCACTACTCCTTCCTAGCTGCCTTTCTTCTCCCTTTTATAGCCTTTCTGAGACTCCCACATGCTTCTAAATCTTTACCATCATCAATCTCAACCATTGGATGAGTCAAATGCATCCTAGCCATTTAAGTTGTTTTGGCGCCAAAAAGAAACAGAGCAAATTGCTTCTGTTGCATGCAATTGGGGGGGGGGGCATTAATGGTTATTGTTTTGTTAGGTGTAATTGGGGTGGTGAGTGGCTTGGGCGGTGGATGTGATGGAGGAAGGGGTGGTGATGTGATGCTGCAAGTGGAGAGGGTGAGGGTGAGAGGGAAAGGGGTGTTTGTTGACAGGTTTGACCCAGGGTCAAAAGTTGACCCTGGTGTAATATCAAAGGGGATGGGAGATGGGCCTAAGGGTGTTGGGCTGGGTACATGGATCAGGGGTGTTTGGTGGATTGGTTTATTTTGGGTATTAATAGGTCCGTTTGGTTTTACTAGTAGAAATCACAAGGACCAATTGTGTAATACACTGAAAACTGAGGGACCTATTTTACCAATTTCCCCAAGTTGTTTCAAGGATTATATATGCCAAGTTGCCATAGTCCAAGGTCCAATGTTGATTTTTTTTCATTTTTGAATTTCTAGGGACTAAATCTGCCAACTTTGAAACTTCAGGGACCAAACATGTAATTTCACCAAACTTTTCTCCCAAGGACCGTTCCTGCCAAAGATGAGTAGCACAAGGACAAAAATTGATTTTTTCAAAGTTTTTTAAATCTCAAGGACCATTTTTGTCAATTTTGCAAAGTTGAGGGACTAAACTTGTAATTTTATGAAACTTCATACCAAAGGACTAAATATGTTTATTTGTGATTTAAAAAGGACCTTTGGTGACTTTTTCATGTTTTTGAATAACCAGGGACTAGATTTGACAAGTTTTGAAAGTTAAAGGACTGAAACTGCCAATTATGCAAACTTTGTTCATTTTTCATCTGTTTTTGATCATTTTGCATCTGAAACATATAAAACACATTTTTGGGATATTTTCAGTATTTTGATGCATATTTGAGTGTTTTTGGATGTTTTGGCAGCTCAAATTCGGTAAAAATGATGAGTCTTTACACACTCATCAATCCCCCACACTAAAATATTGCTAGTCCCTAGCAATCTTTTATTGAAAACTTAATGGATTTGAAGTTTCTTTTCCAAAAGCCATTACTTCTGGAGTAGCCAAATGTTTTAGTTCAAGTAAAAACTATGGTACACTGATAACCATATGATTTTGAGCAAACTATCAGTTGTAAACGGATTTGATTTGTCTTTACCAAAAGTCGTTTGCTTCTGGACTAGCCAACTCTTTGTTGGAAATTAATTCATCATCTTGGGGAGTTGATTACCAATTATGGTTTTTCCACTGCCTTTAACACAAGCTATAACCTTGCGGGCTAGCCAACTCTTCACGATTAAAGATATGGTGAGTTGAATCACATACAATTTTGGGCAAATTGTCAGCCATCAACGGTTTTGAGATATCTTTACCAAGAGCCGTTTACTCCTGGATTAGCCAGTCCTTTTGTCGTTTAGACAAGGTGGGCTGATAACCATAAAATTTTTGAAATAAAGTGAAAAAATTTAAAATTTTGGCTAAAAACGGGGGTACTAGAAGGTATAATGTGATTAAATTCGCTAGAATTCCCCCCCCCCCCACACTTAGAGTTGAATATTGTCCTCAATATTCAAAGTTCCGGCTATTATGCCGACTTTTTGAACGGAAAAAGATAATATTACAAGCTAAATGTGGAAACGACATTTTTCACTTTATTGATGTGGATATATACATACATTTTTTTTACATATACATGGTGAACCATAGCAGGGGTAACTTCCCCCACACTTAGGGTGAAAACCCCTTATACATGCTACTGTTTTTGTTTATCGAGTCGCTAGCTTGACTCGATCCCCGAATTCATTGGTTCGTGGGGAAAGTTTGGAGATTCGGGACAACCATTGGTGGTACGCCCCCTCCAAAGTAGTGTTTTAACCGATGGCCATTCACTTTGAAGTTGGAACCGTCAGGTTTAGATAACTCAACAGTTCCATATGGAAATACTTTTGTTACAGTGAATGGCCCAGACCAGCGGGTTTTAAGCTTACCTGAGAATATCTTCAATCGTGAATTGAAGAGAAGGACTCTGTCACCGATGTTGAAAACTCGGTTCTTAATTTTTGAGTTGTGAATCTTCTTGGTTTTTTCCTTGTAAATCAAAGAATTCTCATAAGCTTGATCACGAAGTTCATTTAATTCATTTAGTTGAACCTTGTGGTGATCACCCGCTGTCTGAAGGTCGAAATTTGCATGTTTTAAGGCCCAGTAGGCCTTATGTTCTAATTCAATCGGAAGATGACATGCTTTCCCATATACCAGCTTATATGGAGTACACCCGATGGGTGTTTTGTAAGCAGTGCGAAAAGCCCATAGTGCATCATCCAGCTTATCCGACCAAGAGGCACGGTTTTCACCCACCGTCCTCTCCAGAATTCTCTTAATACCCCGATTCGAGACCTCCACCTGCCCACTTGTTTGTGGGTGGTATGCAGTAGAAAGATGGTGAGTTACACCATATTTCAGCATCACTTTTGCAAATTGTTCATTGCAGAAGTGTGTGCCATGATCACTGATAATGGCACGAGGAGTCCCGAATCTGGCAAAGAGAGATTTCAAAAATTTAACAACTACTCGGGCATCGTTGGTGGGTAAAGCTTTTGCTTCAACCCTTTTTGATAGATAGTCGACAGCCACGAGTATGTATTTATTCCCTCGTGAAGATGGGAATGACCCTATAAAATCAATGCCCCACATATCAAATATTTTATAGACTTGGATGGCATTTTGTGGCATCTCATTCTTTTTGGAAATATTCCCGTGACGCTGGCAAGCCTCACAGGTTTTGATAAGTTCATGGGCGTCTTTATAGATTGTGGGCCAAAAGAATCCTGAATCAAACACCTTTTTGGCGGTGTAGTTTGGGTTATGATGTCCCCCCGTGGGTCCATCATGACAAGCTTTAAGAATTTCCATGGCTTCTTGGCCACAGCCACACCGTCGGATGACTTGATCCGCACAGATTTTGAATAAGTAGGGGTCGTCCCAGAAGTAATGTTTAATATCTTTAAAGAATTTTCTTTTCTGTTGGGACGACATCCCTTTCACAACAAAGTTACCCGGATGGTAATTTGCAAAATCTGCAAACCATGGGGTAGTGGTATCATCCCGTGTAGAGATCAGATTGAGTGTCTCCAGAGGAATGGTTTCATTAATCTCTTTTCTCTCGAGAATATCCTGATGAGGATTCTCTGCTCCTTTTTTTGTCTCGTATGATTATATCGAATTCCTGTAGGAGCAGGACCCAACGGAGCAGTCTTGGCTTTGCGTCCTGTTTAGCAAACAAGTATTTCAAAGCCGAGTGGTCCGTATACACCACATATTTGGTTAGGATCAAGTAAAGCCAAAATTTCTCAAAGGCATATACCACAGCTAATAATTCTTTTTCTGTGGTGGTATAGTGCGTTTGAGCTTCAGTCATGGTCTTACTTGCGTAATGTATTGGCTGAAAATGTTGGGTTTTGCGTTGCCCCAGAACTGCACCAATAGCGAAGTCGCTAGCATCACACATAAGTTCGAAGGGTAAGTCCCAGTCGGGGGCAACAAGGATCGGTGCCTCAGTAAGCCTTTTCTTTAAAGTAGAAAAAGCATCAACGCACTCGGGGGAAATGATGAAAGGAGCTTCCTTTTCAAGAAGATGAGTCATGGGCCAGGCTATTTTGGAGAAATCCTGAATGAATCTCCGATAAAACCCGGCATGGCCGAGGAAACTCCTTATGCCTTTAACAGTGGTGGGATGAGGTAGCTTAGCAATAACATCAATTTTGGTCTTATCGACCTCAATCCCACTTTTTGAAATTTTATGGCCGAGGGCAATGCCCTCCTTGACCATAAAATGGCTCTTCTCCCAATTCAGACAAAGATTTGTGTCTTTACAACGTTGAAGCATCTTTTCTAAATGGGAGAGGCATGAGTTGAAAGAATTCCCGATGACTGAGAAGTCATCCATGAATACCTCCATGGTTTTCCCGATCATGTCGTGGAAAATAGCCATCATGCACCTCTGGAAAGTGCCCGGAGAGTTGCATAACCCAAAAGGCATGCAACGGTAGGCAAATGTCCCGTAAGGGCATGTGAAGGTAGTCTTCTCTTGATCCTGTGGATCAATGGGAATCTGGAAATAACCCGAGAAGCCGTTGAGGAAGCAATAATACTCATTCCCCGCTAGTCTCTCGAGCATTTGATCCATAAAGGGCAGAGGAAAATGGTCCTTGCGGGTGAATTTTGCTACAACCACAAAAGTTTTACACAAAAAAATCCACAAAATGATGTGTCATGCCTCTTGGCCACTCATGTGAGAGCATTAGTTGACCAAGTGAGAGCATTGAGTGGCCAAGAGGCATGCCACATCATTTTGTGGATTTTTTTTGTGTAAAACTTGTGTGGGTGTAGCATAGTTTAGTTTTCTGTAATCGATGCATACTCGCCACCCCCGTAACCAACCGAGTTGGAATCAACTCGTTATCCTCATTTGTGACAACAGTAATGCCACCTTTTTTTGGAACACAATGTATGGGACTCACCCAAGGACTGTCAGATATCGGGGTAAATCAATCCAGCGTTGAGAAGTTTGAGAACTTCTTGCTTGATAACTTCGTGGATTTTTGGATTTACCCGTTTTGATGTTGCACGGCAGGCTTAAAGTCATCCTCCATTAAGATTTGTGTGTACAAAAATTCGGGTTAATACCCTTTATGTCAGAGAGCTTCCAAGCAATTGCTTGTTTGTGGGACTTTAAAACCTTAAGCAGAGCAGTTTTCTCCTCATCCTTTAAATCTTTTGCAATTATGACTGGTAATTTATCGTTACCTTCAAAGAATGCATATTCTAGATGAGGAGGCAGGTCCTTAAGTTCGACCTCGGGGAAATCATCATTTTTCTCAACATATTTGATTTCCGCGTTATGAAGTTGTTGAGGTAGAACAGGAAGAGGAAAGGGATCTTTGTTTAATAATTTCTCAAGGAGAAAGATATCCACCTCCGGGTCAATCTCTTGGTTATCAATTCCTTCGGGAACCGATTCACTTTTGAGAAAGGCCTCTATTTCCTCAAGGACGAAATCACTTCCCTCAAACGGAGTGAGGGAAGGAGAAGAATTAGCGATTATAGGGTGAGAAGATGGAGTGGGATTGCCACTCGGAGAACTATCAGCGAATCCAAGGATTTCTTGAGCATACTCCTCGGATGCAATGACAATGACATCAATTCGGATGACCGATTCAGCATCATAATTCGAGGAACATCTCGAGGTTTGATCAAGGTTGAACGTTATCGCTTTAGTACCAACTCGTAACGTGATTTCCTCACCGAAAACATCGATCAATGCACGACCCGTCCTTAAGAATCCCCTCCCAAGAATGAGAGGAACTCTTGGATCCGCATCGAAATCAACAACAACAAAGTCTGTCGGAAAATGGAACTTTCCCACTCTTACAAATACGTCCTCGGCAATACCGAGAGGACGTGAAATTAAACGGTCTGCAAGCTTGAGAGTCATGCATGTGGGAGTGAGTTCCTGAAGAGAGAGCTTTTTCCAAACTGAGTGGGGCATTAAGTTGATGCTTGCACCAAGATCGGCCAAGGCAAAGCACTCAACCATCCCCGGGAAAATACATGGTATTAGCAATTTCCCGGGGTCTCCTAGATTCTCGGGAAGCTGTTTCAACAGAACTGCAGAGCAGTTTTCATTGAGTGGAGTTCGTGCAATCTCAAACAGTTTTTCTTTATTGCTCAATAGGTTTTTGATTGTCGATGCGAATTTGGGATTAAAAGAAGAGCATCCGCGAAACTAATATCAAAGTGTAGATCTTGAAAAATTTGGAAAATTTTTTCCATCTGATGATTAGCTTTTTCACAGAGCTTCTGGTCTTGCAGTCGTGAGGGATATGGAATTGATGGCTTTGGGTTGGCTTTTGGATTTTCAACAGGACCTTTGGGAGTTTCAAACACGACTCTTTTAGGGGGAGTCGGGATCGGGACAACTGGAGGAGGGATGTCATTGGTACCTCCGTTATTAGTAAGAAGTACCGTGTCCATAGTATCCTCAGTTTCACATTCCTCTACCTGGACAGGAGAAGAGGTAGACGGAGCTATGGGTCCTTTATAAGAAACTCCACTTCTTGTGGTGATCGCCTTTACATCGCCCCTCGGATTAGCGATCGTGTTGCTAGGTAAAGTACCTGAGCCCGAAGGTCGATCATTTAAAGACTTCTTCAATTCAGAGATCTGACTGAGTAGCATTTTGTTCAGTTCATCTTGGGATTTCATAAACTGTTTTAATAACTCATCAGATGATGGTCCATTTGGAACAATGGCTTGATTTTGATTAGGAAAATTTTGAGCCCGATTGTTCTGGAAATTTCCATGTTGCTGGTTGTTATTACCCTGCAAGTGATTTTGTTGTTGAAAATTACCCTGATGGTAATTGTTCTGACCCTGATTATGGTTATAATTCCCTTGGTTTTGAACCTGGTGTTGACCAGAGTTGAAATTCACTTGGTTGTTAAGACCTTGGTTCATTCGGTTCTGGTTCTGATTCTGGTTAAAGTTCTGGTTTCTGTGTTGACCATTTTGGTTCTGGGACTGATTAAATCCCGGTGGTCCAATGTAGTTATTGGAACGATAACTCAACAGATTTCGGACCCCTTGCGGTTGGTAAGAATTACCTCCCGCATTGTAGGAACCTTGGGCTGCGAATACGTTCTCTTGAGTGAAGCCACCGGAGGCTGGGCACTCATGGTACGGGTGTGGACCACCACAGGTTTCACAATTAACAGTTTTGATCTGCTGATTCTGATTTGTCTGGTGAATTCAGAGAACCGCAACAGACAAATCATCAAACTTTTTGGTAAGGGCGGCTATTTCATTATTTGCCGGAGTGACTGACTTACATGAGTCATTTCTTTCTTGAGAGGAGTCACAAAAATTGTGATGGGCAGTCATGTTTTCGATTAAGTCATAACACTCTTCAGGGGTCCTTTTCATAAAGGTGCCCCCAGCAGCAGCATTGATGGTGTCACGATGACGAAGTGTCAAACCATTATAAAAGGTGTCAATAATGGTGACAAGAAGCATGTTATGATTGGGACACCGATCAATAGCAAGTTTGTAGCGTTCCCAAGCCTCAAATAAGGACTCGTCAGGAAGCTGTCTGAAGTTACTAATATCGTTTCTCAGCTTTGTAACCATGGATGGTGGAAAGTATTTAGCCAAGAATTTAGTAACCATCTCATCAAAGGTATGGATCGAATTCTTAGGAAGTCGATCGAACCAAGCAGTCGCATGATGAGTGAGAGAATATGGGAACAGGTATAAACGTAGGCCATCTTCGGTGACGCCATTTTGTTTCATGCTCTGGGTGATGGTTAAAAATTTATCGAGATGCTTGTTTGCATTCACACCCGGAAAACCGTGGAACTGACACGAATTTTGGACATGCTGTATCATGTTGTGTTTTAGTCCAAAATCCGAGGCTCCAATTGTAAGTGGTGCAACGAGTCCACCTCTCTAGTGCATGGTAGGTTGACATAGTTCCTCCATTGTTCGAGTGCCAGGAACTATCTCATCCTTGGGAGGATGTGGGGGCTCGTCGTCCATTTTTAACGTGCGTTCCTTCTTCAACAATACGTAACTCGGTTACGTTTTTATGACGATTACATCATGATTGTGAACGAGTGTGCATGCACTAAAAACAATTTTTCAAAACAAGATCGAGGCAAAACCACAGTGAACTTAAACCAATAATCTCAGGTGAATGGCTTCCTATGAAAAGGTACACCACTCACAAGGATACAATTGCAAGTTTTTATCTTATGTTTTGGAACTTATTATGTTCACACCCCCAGTTGGTAGGTGTTCTGCCTTGGTTTGCGGTGGTAATCTTTTATGTAATTATTCACAGTAAAATGTTTTTGGCTTTTCGTGTATGGGTGAAAAAACTTGGAAAATATTTTTGGAACTGATTCGTTAACCGAAATCGTTCCTTTAAGATTACTCGCAGGGTAGCGGAAGAGAATGAATGGATCTCTTTTCAGTTCACAATTTAATGTCAGAACTTCCGTATTCCACCTGTGTAGGTTGTAATCTTAAAGTAAACGAAGTAATTTAACTTCACAGTTTGTGATGAGGCGAAAAATGAACCACTTTTAGGGGGTCATTTAAGCCCGGAATTGAATTTATTTGATCAAATATTGCCCTAAATCGTTCCTTTTGTGATTTTAGGTACTTTGGGAGTGAAATCTGGAAAAGGAAGCAATTCGGACGTTTTTAGAGCATAAAAGTGAAGAAAACGCCAAAGACTTAATTTTCCAAGCTGGGAACAGTGTGTGACGGCGTCAAGAGCATTATCCTGATGGCGTCAAGAGTAAAAATCATGACGGCCCAGTACAGAAATGATGGCGTCACAAGGAAGAGCGTCAAGAGTTAAATACGTGACGGCCTGGAAAAATGTATAACGTGACGGCGTCAGATGTAGATCAAGGCAGTCCGAGGATTCTTTTGGCGGCGAGATGACGGCGTCACAAGGTTGTTCTTGACGCCGTCAGACTCAATTTTCTATATATAGTTTTCTAATTTTCATTCATTAGAAAGGAACAAGTTTGGAGAAACCCTAAGGCCGAACCATATACGAATTTTACAGGTTTTTCAAGGGTTTTCAGCCCTTGAACCCTTACATGTGTAATTGAGATAAGTGTTCTTTTAATTCAATCAATATGTCTATGTGTTGGTTGTCTATATCTTGTGCTTGTCTTAATTCCACCATGCTAGGCTAGATTTATCTTGTGTTTGCTTAGATCTAATGAAACCTAGATGTTGATTATGTGTTGATTACTTGTTTATGGTTGTATTGGATGAATGATTTCAATGTTAGGCTTAAGAAAACTGGCAGATCTCCAGTTGGTAACATGCTTGAACATCTTAGGAAACATGAACCGATGTGCACTAGGTTTTATTGGTTGTATTTAATGCATGAGTAAATTCTAATGATCCCATGTTAGGAGCTTCTTAGCCGGCTCGACATAGGAGTGAAGTAGGCACTCATACGATTGGTGAGTTAAGTACGCCACCCCATGAATGGTATTAAGGAATACAATCCGTCATTCACGCAACTATAACAAGTAATTAACGTGTAAAAGATATCTAGGGAGTAGTGAAATCTAAGTAAACACATTTCTCCACTTATTGCTCACAACCTTAGTTTAATATAGTTTATTTTCATTTTTAGTATTTTATTTTGATTGCATCTTTAGTATTGGGTTAGTTGACTAGCAACTAATTCCGCCCAAATCCTTCAAACCCGAGATATTTACTTGCTTTCTAAAAAAATATAAAAATACAAAAAGAATCATCTCTCATCTCTAGAACTAGTAATTAGGTTTTCTAATCCTAGCGACACTATTCCTAGCTGAACGATCAATCCCCCGGTACTTGTCATTATACTATACTACATCGATCAGGTACACTGCCTGGTGGGGGTTGTAAACTTCTTGAGATCCCTCGAGAGGTAAAGCCTGGTGCAATCCCTACACATCAAGTTTTTGGCGCCGCAGCCCGGGGAATAGTTATTTTCTAGGTTAGAACCTCTTTTTATTAGGTCTACTTGTTAGATTCCTTTCTAGTAAGATTTTATTTTTATTTTTAGGTTTTCTTTAGTCTATCTTTTCTTTGTGTCTTTGTTTGTAAAAACCTTTCCATTGACTATTCCATTAGCCATTATGGAGAACGCGAATCCACCATACTACCAACCACGAAATTCACCCACTCCAAATGACATCTTGATGTTTAAACAACATGAGGATGAACCTATCTATGATGCATGGGCTCGTTTTAAATATTTACTCTGAAAAGCCCCTCATCATAATTTCGATCTTTGGTCCCAAATTGAAATATTTTACCATCGTGTCGACCACTATACCAAAATGGACATTGACCATGCCGCAGATGGGGACCTTTGGGGATTAAGTGCTGATGAAGCATGGGAAACCATAAAGAATTGTGCCATACTTGCTAAAAAAATGGACAACCCAACAAATGCTATTACGGATCAATTGATAGCAAGTTTGAGGGAACAAGCAAGAAGTTTGTTTGGGGATAAAACTATAGATGAGATAACTGGGCGTACGGAGTGGTTTGATTTCACCACAATACAAGCTGAACACATAGGTGACCTTGAAGTGATGGAGGATTTAGCCGAACATGATCACATTGGTCAAAAAGACCGAGGTTTTATGATCGATGATGATGAACCTCAAGAAACACATGATGAATCTTTTAGGCAATTTGAATATAGCAGTCATAATATTGAGGATGATCCTTATGATTCGGACATAGAAGTTGAGATGCCTAGGGAAGCACGTGAGATACTTGGGAAAATGTTAGGGTTAGATTATAATAAAACACATGTTGAGGATGTAGGTGATTTTGACACAAGGAATGATGAAGTAAATAACATGAGCCCACAAAGTACCCCACAAGTCCTACCAACATTTGAGGCACACATACCACCCGTGACTTACCCGGAAGAAGTAGAAGAGACTATAGGAATCCCAATAAAGGTATAACCCTTGGATCAAGCACAACTAGAGAATATAGGTTTTAACACTTGTAGTGATGACCTTTCTTTTAGTTCTAACAAAGTTCCTAGTTTTGATGAACCGGAGCCTCAACCAAAGCCGTTACCTAATCTTCCATCTTTAGATGTGAATTTAGGAATTGAAATAGGTCCCGATCCACCCACCAAACCATACAGTCCGGGTAGTCTTAGGATAAAGGTAGTGGACTCTAAGCCTTGTAGAGAGGAAGCCAATATAGGAGTGGAAAATGACCTTACATGCTTACATCACCCATTTATGATTGATCATAAGAAACATTATGGGTTTAAACCGGGTTTATTAGATCAAGATGGATCCCCAACTAGTAGTCTCTCGAAGTTGATAGAAAATGATCCCTTTCTAGGAGAAAATCTAAATCCACCCATTAACCCAATTGAATTAGGTAAGGTTATGATGATAGGAGCACACCTCTTTGAGCATATAATTCATCCACCACACTTTCCTCACGTGGCATATTTCCACCCTAAGGGTGTGTATCGCTGCTATCACCCGCACTTAATCCTAAGTGTAGGGAAAACCTCACCTTTATCCGTGAAATAAAGGTAGAGTCAGGCTCGTGACTCGAACAAAAACAAGCGCTTATTGGGAGGCAACCCATGCTTTGTGTGATTTTACTTTGTTTGTTTGTTATTTGCTTCCGTATGCATGCTTTATTTTTATTGTTGGTAGATTATGTTTCTAAACTAAATAGTGGAAATACTTTACTTTGTTGTTTGGCCTAGTCTTAACTTCACCCAAAAGGTATTTTTGCAAAAGATACGTGTAAGGGGAAACCCCAAATATGTTTTTAAGAAACAAACCGATCATGATTCTCCACAATATTAAATGAACATGTATATTCGTATTTGTTAGAGTCAAATGCTTGTATTGAGTCATAATGAAGTTTTGCAGGATTTTCCAGGAAGTAGGACCAAGTTTTTCCAGAAAATTTCCGGAAACTTAACATAAGAATTTCTGCAAGTCACTTCTGACGGCGTCACGAGTTTACTCTTGACGGCGTCACGTGTAAAAATCTGGAAATTTTACCAGTTTTGTTTTTCTAACGGAATTTTAAAGTTTTTGCTGAATTATTAAGTTTTATAATCTCCAGGAAATCTGCAAACTTCATTCCACAAGCATTATATCTTATTTTGTTTTCTAGGATTTAGTAACTTATGTAGATTGCCGCCAATTTTATGCGAGGTTTTTTCTCAGGATTTACAGGTTATGTATGACAAGAAGATGATTTATATTCTGGAAGGGAAGCTTTGATTGCTCATTTTCTTGGAGGAAGATCTAACCTGGCCACCTTATTATCCATACCGAGCGAATCAGGGGAGTATTTGATTTCATTTGTTTTACTTATTTCACTTTTACATTCTTTACTTGAACTTTGGGGACAATGTTCATCCTAAGTGTAAGGGGAGGGTAAAATGATGATACCTTACAGATACACTTTCGCTTGAGTTTGTTTGTTTAATGGTAGATGTGTAATAAAACTATGAGAAAAACTTGTTAGTGCAATTTTAGCGCCAAATTTAAAATTTTTTACAACATTTAGGAGTGAAACTTTAGCCATAGCAAGCGTCTCATGGATAGGAGATTGTATGACTAGCACATAACCGTACTTTCAGAAAAATTTTCCACCCAAATATTTGAGGTTCGCCTTTAGATTTGATAGGAAAAGCATTTACTATTAGTGCTTATGAGTGTACCGGTAGCATTTAGATTCTAGAACTTGCGTTAGTGATGCATCCCGAGACCGCTAGTGAGACTACATTCGTGTAGTAGGATTTACTACATGATAAGAGGCATTAGGATCACCCTTGTGTTAAACCCGTATCATAATTACTTGACCATTTAAGTCATATTACTTGGCTAGTTAAGTCAATTAATTTTTCCCACACCTTAGCGTTGTACTCATTTTTAGTACACGAAACCCCTAGTACACCCCTCCGAGCCTATCTTTTCGTTTCTAACTTTAAGCATTTTACTTAAAGGAAGAATTTGTTACACCCCACTTAAATGTACACCCAAATCGCCTTAGCCTTCCGTGTATGCACTCATTTTTAGTGCATTATTGTTATTTGTTAAACCCTAAGTTAACTATCTAATTGATTATATGGTTGCTAAGTCGAGTCATATCCTTGTACATATTGTTTTGGGACGATTGAGACTCATGGGTAAAGTACTTATTTTATGGAGTAATGGGGAAGAACATCATTTATTACCCCCATATGTGCGTTAATCTTAAAAGTACTCCAAGTGTTTTGATTTTCTTAATTCAAGTCATTAGATTAGTTTATTGTAAAGTATGTAAAAATTCAAGTGTAAGGGGAATTTACATTCCCTACGATGTATTATTTTGGATGGTAGGGTAAGAGTGTATGAAAAAAAAAAAATTTGAAAAAATCAAGAAAAAAAAAAAAAAAAAAAAAAGACGGACTACCAAGCCTTTTTATTCTATGTTCATTTTATGTTTTTGTTATTTTTCATTTATTAGCTTAAGTCGAGTCTAGTCTTGGCTTAGCAACGCCATATTGTACATGTAATTAACCAAGATTGTTAACTCGCCACCAGTAAAGATTGCCTATATCCAACAAAACCGTGTATTTCATATCCCTACACCTAACGTTACAACCCTTTAAAAGACCTCTTTGATAGTTTATCCTAGGTGCTTACGCCATGTGGTGGAGGTTTGATCCTTTCCCAAGCCTATGGTAATCTATTTTGCTATGACAGGTAGTGAAAGATATCTTCCGTTTCCATATTGTAATTTATACTTTATTACACCCGAGAGATGTGAGTATCTAAACACTATTTGTGAGGTGCTAGTATATGACCTCCGTGCTTGTCTTTGGTATTTAGTGGAACGATTATTTGTTGTAATTACTTTTATATTAGTGTTAAATGACCACTAACTTGTATTTTGACTAGAATAAAAGCGCATTTGCTTGAGGACAAGCAAATCTCAAGTGTAAGGGTATATGATGAGGCAAAAAATGAACCACTTTTAGGGGGTCATTTAAGCCCAGAATTGAATTTATTTGATCAAATATTGCCCTAAATCGTTCCTTTTGTGATTTTAGGTACTTTGGGAGTGAAATCTGGAAAAGGAAGCAATTCGGACGTTTTTGGAGCATAAAAATGAAGAAAACGCCAAAGACTTAATTTCCAAGCTGGGAACAGTGTGTGACGGCGTCAAGAGCATTATCCTGACGGCGTCAAGAGTAAAAATCATGACGGCCCAGTACAGAAATGAAGGCGTCACAAGGAAGAGCGTTAAGAGTTAAATACGTGACGGCTTGGGAAAATGTATAACGTGACGACGTCAGATGTAGATCAAGGCAGTCCGAGGATTCTTTTGGCGGCGAGATGACGGCGTCACAAGGTTGTTCTTGACGCCGTCAGACTAAATTTTCTATATATAGTTTTCTAATTTTTATTCATTAGAAAGGAACAAGTTTGGAGAAACCCTAAGGCCGAACCATATTGATTGGGTCTAAACCGTCAGATATTATTGACCAAGGTCAACAAGTCAAAGACAGCCTCGTTCCAATACTCCGGTGATAGTATAGTGTATTCCCGGGTCGTTAAAGTCCCAACGAGATTGAAATGGTGTCGTTTGAAATCGTTTTTGAGAAAGTGGCACTGAGAACAGTAGCCAGATGATGTGGAGTTGAAATTGCTACTGTTATGATGGTATTTGTACACAGATATAATATTTACAAAAATCAGATAACAGATATATGCGCGTATTCACAATTCAGATTTACGCAATCGGACTGAAAAAAGTGGGATTTTGGTATTTAACAAACTACAGGGGGTGCTTTTGACACTTTTTAAAACTTAAAATTAAAAATGAAAAATGAAATTATGAAAATGATTAAAATACTATTTAAATATTATTTAATTAAAAAACTATTTAAAAACTAAATTAAAGTCTAATTTAAATTAACTAAAAATTATAACTATTACAAATTAAACTAAAAAATTGCAAAAACAATTTCTAAACTTAAAATAGAACTTGAAGAAAGTATAAAAAATAGAAATAAATATTTTTGTCTTTTTATGGGTTTTTTATAAATTGAAAACTATTTAACTTAATTAAACTAATTAAATTACTTTTAATTAATATTAATACTAAATTAACTTAGAAAATTAAGATAAAATTTATAAAACTACTTAACCATCATAGGAATCCTAAAAAATTATAAAAACTCTAAAAATTAAGTTTTAAGATTAATCCACTAATTATTTACCTTTTAATTACTTTAATTCTAATTTAAACAAATTAAATAAGAAAAATGGAAAATGAACAGTAGAATTCAAAATTATATTTTCTAAAAATCTATTATACTATATTAGAGCTAGGAAAATTATAAAAACTAAGTTTTACTTTATAAAAACTAAATATGAGATTTAATACTTAATATTAATTAATAAATAAGAAAACTAAAATTAAATCTATTTAATACTAAATGACAGAATAAAAATCTATAAAAATTACTAAAAATACTTTACTATATAAGGTATTTAATAAAAATATAAAAACACTAAGCACTTAATTAAAATCTAAAAATGAAAATTAAAATTAAGTTGAATTAAATAGAACTATCACTTGTTTTAAACTTGATTTTTTTTGGATTTTTCTTTTACAAACTAACTTTACCACTGAAAATAGAAAACTTTTGTAAAACCACTTTTGGAAATAGCTTATAAATAAGCTGTAACACCCCCTTGGCTTATACAGTTGACTTTGGTTGACTATGTGGTCAAATGAGGTCAAATGACTGATGGTGGGGTCCACAATGGTAAAAATGGGTACCAACAAGTTTAACAAACTCAAATAAGCAATAAACAACAAGCAATAAGCACAATTAAGCTGAATGCAAAGAAATAAGCACTTTGGAATTTTGAAACTGAAACAGATTGGGGACAAACTTTGGGGACTAAACTAGGGGGGGTCCACTGGGTTATAGGTCAAACCAATGGTCAATCCACACTCCCTGGTAGGAGGGGGGTTGGAAGAAGTCACCTGGAACCACTAGGGCCCACTGAGGTGGTCTGTAACCACCACCAAAGTTGATGGTGTGGTGGAGGTCTGTTGTGCACAGGGCAAACTCTTGCCCTGCAACTCACTTTTGGGGTCTGTGGGACCCACTTAAACTTCCACAAAAATTAAGCAAAAATTTGGGCTTAAAGATCAACTGTTAGACTCTAACCACAACAAATTTCAACCCTTAATTTCCATCACACAACTCACAATTTAACTTGGAAATTTAGCAAAAATCTGAGAAGATGAATTTGACTTTTTGATTAGAACTCAAATTTTGACTTTAATGAAATTCCAATGATATTTACTGATTCAAAGTGATGTAAATGACTGTAATGAGACTAAATCTAACAATCTTAACTAATTATGAAGAGGTTTGATGGGAAATCACACTCACAATCTTAACAGTAAACAAAATTAAGGCATTCAAAGTGGATTTTGACTTTTTAACTAATAGCTACTTATTTTTATGACCCAGCTGAGCTAATATACCCTAATATACTATGTTTATGCAAGATACACAAACAACATTCAACTAGAACATATAGGAACATGCAAAACCAAACACCCCTTTTGTTGGACTGTTTTGAGCTTTTCAAAGCAGATAATCCCTAGGGTTTGAGAACTTGATTTCAAACAACAATTGATGTCTATGTAGGCTAATTTAAGTACTTAGAAACAAAATGTAACAATCACAACACAGGTATACCACTTATACTACTTATTGACAGTTAACTCTAAGATACTAAGTGGAAATGGATTTACTCAAACAAGCTACTAATATTAGATTAAGATTAAGTTAAACTCTACTCAAATACTACAAATAAACACAGATTGTCAAACAAAACTAACAAGCAAACAGATGAAACCAATACTAAGATTTTTAGAGGAATTCTTTAAATGAGCAAAGGCTTACAAGCTACCCCTAGCTTGAACAAGGGGCTTCTCCACAGAAGCCTATCTTTAGATAGGCCAAGTTAAGCTCCAAACTTGATCACCAATACCTGAAAACAACAATCAAACAACACAGTTGACCAAAGTTGACTATTTTTGATTTTTTAGTTTTCTATTAAGTCTGGTTTTTAGAGTCTCTAAGAAGCTTTATTAAGCTTATAGGAACCTAAATGAAGCTATTTCAGTCCATGAAGCAACACACAATTAACACTTGAGCTATTGAATAATCTGTAAATTGAGTAAATTGCAAGGATGAAAAACAAACTTGGAACTTGAGATTTTATAACTTGAAAAGGTTTACATTACACTACTAATACTGATACAATACTTGAATTTGAAAAGATTACTCTAATTTGCAAGATAATTTAAATTCGATACAATTTTTAGACTAAAAACTACACACTTTCATTCCTTGCATCTTCTTCTATTTATAGCCCCATATTAGGTCTTCTTGAGCTTTTCTGAGCATATCCCACCTCCCTCTGGCTTCTTTGGTCCATTCATGAGCTGCCACGTGTTTTTGGCGGGAAATGAGTTTTTGCAATTTGCTCCTCTGATTAGGCAACTGGGGGAGGGGGAGGGGGGGAAAGCATTAATTGTGGTGGTGTAGTGGGTTGGGCGGTGGTGATGGGATGGACAAGTTGGGATGGTATCTGCAAAACCAGGGTGGATTGGTGGTTTTGTGGTTTGGCCGAGGGAGAAGGAGTTGGGCGGTTTGGGGAGTTTTGACCGGTATTTGACCAGGGTCAATGTTGACCCTGGCTAATAATATTAAGTGTGCGTTGGATTTGGACTATGGTGTGGGCTGGATCAGTTTTAGGCCCAAGGTTTAGAAATGGGTAGGCTATGGATTGGACTTAGTGGAGTAGTATTTATTTATGGGATCCGGTTTGGTTTTTGTTTTAACACAAGGACTAATTTTGTAATTTTTGCAAAGTTTGAGGTGTGGATTTGGCATGATCCCAATTTATTTCCAAGGGTGTATTGTGCCATATTATGAATAGTGAAAGGGTCTTTTGATGATTTTTCAATTTATTTTTCACCAGGGACTGAAACCATCAAACTTTCAAACTTCCGGGACCATTTGTGTAATTTTCACCAAACTTTCCACCAAGGACCAATCCTGTCATAAAAGGTTAGTGCAAGGACAAAATTTATTTTTCTTAAAGTTTTTAATATCCCAGGGACCATTTTTGACAATTTTCAAAGTTCAGGGACTAAACTTGACATTTTGTGAAACTTTTCACCAAAGGACTAATTATGTAACTTTTTGATATAAAAGGACCTTTGGTGACTTTTTCAAGTTTTTAGAATGACCAGGGACTAGATTTGACAACTTTTGAAAGTTGGGGGACTGAAACTGCCAATTATGCAAACTTTGTGCATTTTTCATCTGTTTTTGGTATTTTTGCATTTGAGACATGTAAAACACTTTCCTGGGATATTTTCACTATTTTGATTCATTATTGAGTGTTTTTGGATGTTTTGGCAGCTCAGAAATGGTGAAAATGATGAGTATTTACACACTCATCAATTCCCCACACTAAAACATTGCTAGTCCCTAGCAATCTTTTGAGAAAAAACCTGATGGATTTGAAAATATCTTTACCAAAATCCATCACTTCTGGAGTAGCCAGCTGTAAGAACTGTGGCACACCTGATAACCGTGTGATTTTGAGCAAACCACCAGCTGTCAACGGATTTGATTAGTCTTTACCAAAAGCCGTTTGCTTCTGGACTAGCCAGCATCTTGATGGACTAAGTCAACATCTTGGTGAGCTGATTACCCATTATGGATTTTCCACGGCCTTTACCACAAGCCATAATCTTGTGTGCTAGTCAACTCATTTGCTTATGAGGATGCGGGGGAGCTGAGGAACCATACAATTTTTGGCAAATTGCCAGCCATCAACGGGTTTGAGATGTCTTTACCAAGAGCCGTTTGCTCCTGGACTAGCCAATCCATTTGTCATTTAGACTTTGGCGGACTGATTACCACAAAAATTTTGAAATAAAGTGAAAAAATTTTTGAAAAATTTTTAGGCCTAAAAATGGGGGTACTTAGAAAGTTTTGTGATAAAATTCGTAAGAATTTCCCCCCCCCCCCACACTAGAACTGAATATTGTCCTCAATATTCAAAGTCCCGGCTATTATGCCGAACCTCTGAACGGAAAAAGCTAATATTCAATGCTAACTGTGGAAATATGGATTTTATTTTTCACTTTATTTAGCTGTACATACAATTTTTTTTTTTTTTTTTTTTTTTTTTTTTTTTTTTTTTTTTTTTTTTTTAGAATTGAAACTTATATACATATTTACTTTTCAAATGGTGGGGGACGGCCACTCCCCCACACTTGGGTGGTAGAAAGTAGAAAGAAGTCAGAAATACGGGTGAAAACCCATATATGCTGCTAATTTTTGTTCACCAAGTCACTAGCTTGACTCGATCCCCGAATTCATTGGTCCATGGGGAAAGTTTGGAGATCCGGGACAACCATGGGTGGTATGTCCTCTCCAAAATAATGTTTCAATCTATGACCATTCACTTTGAAGTTGGGACCTTCGGGTTGAGATAATTCAACAGTCCCGTATGGATATACTTTAGCAATAGTGAATGGTCCGGTCCATCGGGTTTTTAATTTCCCCGAGAAGATCTTTAATCTTGAATTGAAAAGAAGGACTCTGTCACCGACGTTAAAAACTCGGTTCTTAATCTTAGAGTCGTGAATCTTCTTTGTCTTTTCTTTGTAGATCAAAGAGTTCTCGTAGGCTTGATCACGAAGTTCGTTTAATTCATTAAGTTGAACCTTACGGTGATCACCCGCTTTATGAAGGTCGTAGTTAGCATGTTTCAAGGCCCAGTAGGCTTTGTGCTCGAGCTCGATCGGTAAATGACACGCCTTCCCGTATACAAGCTTGTATGGAGTACACCCGATGGGTGTTTTGTAAGCTGTACGGAAGGCCCAGAGTGCATCATCTAGTTTATCCGACCAGGAAGCACGGTTTTCACCTACTGTCCTCTCAAGAATCCGTTTTATACCACGGTTGGAAACCTCCACTTGCCCACTTGTTTGGGGGTGATATGCGGTGGAAAGACGATGAGTAACACCGTACTTAAGCATGACTTTTGCAAACTGATCATTGCAAAAGTGAGTACCGCGATCACTAATGATGGCACGTGGGGTTCCAAAACGAGCAAAAAGGGATTTCAATAATTTCACAACAACTCGGGCATCATTAGTGGGTAAGGCCTTAGCCTCAACCCATTTTGACAAGTAGTCAACAGCCACGAGTATGTATTTGTTTCCACGAGACGATGGGAATGGCCCCATAAAATCAATGCCCCAGACGTCAAAGATTTCACAAACTTGAATAGCATTTTGTGGCATTTCGTTCTTTTGTGAAATATTCCCGTGACGCTGACAAGCATCACAGGCTTTGACTAACTCGTGGGCATCTTTATAGATTGTGGGCCAATAGAAACCGGAATCAAACACCTTTTTGTCGGTGTAGTTAGGACTATGGTGGCCCCCGGTGGGTCCAGCATGGCAAGCCTTGAGAATATCAGCGGCTTCCTGTCCGTATACACATCGCCTGATGACTTGATCGGCACAGATTTTGAAGAGGAAGGGGTCGTCCCAGAAATAATGTTTGACGTCTTTAAAAAATTTGTTTTTCTGTTGGGACGTCAACCCCTTCACGATGAAGTTACCCGCACGGTAATTTGCAAAGTCGGCAAACCATGGGGTAGTAGAGTCACCACGAAAAGTAACCGCACTGAGTGTCTCGAGAGGGAATGATTCATTTATTTCTTGTTTCTCGGACACATCTTGATGTGGGTTTTCTAATCGTGAGAGATGATCAGCAGCAAGGTTCTCAGCTCCTTTTTTTATCACGAATAATGATATCAAATTCCTGAAGGAGGAGAACCCAACGGAGAAGCCTCGGCTTTGCATCTTGCTTTGCAAATAGGTACTTCAAAGCCGAGTGATCCGTATACACCACGCATTTGGTCAGGATCAAGTACGACCGGAATTTCTCAAAGGCATACACCACAGCTAGGAGTTCTTTTTCAGTGGTGGTGTAATGTCCTTGAGCCTCGGTCATAGTCTTACTTGCGTAGTGTATAGGCTGAAAGTATTTTGCTTTTCGTTGCCCCAAGACCGCACCTATGGCAAAATCACTAGCATCGCACATAAGTTCAAAAGGTAGGTCCCAATCGGGGGCAACAAGAATCGGTGCCTCGGTAAGCTTTTTCTTTAATGTTTCAAAAGCTTCGATGCACTCAGGAGAGAAGATGAAAGGAGCATCCTTCTCGAGGAGATGGGTCATAGGCCGGGCAATCTTAGAAAAATCTTGGATAAACCTACGGTAGAAGCCGGCATGACCCAAAAAGCTCCTAACACCTTTTACGGTGGTGGGATGAGGTAATTTAGCAATGACATCAATTTTGGCTTTGTCAACCTCAATCCCGTTCTTTGAGATTTTATGGCCGAGGACTATGCCCTCTTTAACCATAAAGTGACTCTTCTCCCAGTTGAGACTTAAATTCGTTTCTTTGCAACGTTTAAGCATTTGTTCCAAGTGGGAGAGACAGGTCTGGAATGAATCCCCGATGACTGAAAAGTCATCCATGAATACCTCCATAGTTTTCCCGATCATGTCGGAAAAAATAGACATCATGCACCTCTGGAACGTGCCTGGTGCATTACATAAGCCGAAAGGCATACGTCTGTAAGCAAAAGTTCCGTAGGGGCATGTGAAGGTAGTCTTCTCTTGATCCTGGGGATCAATGGGGATTTGGAAGTAACCCGAAAAACCATCGAGGAAGCAGTAGTATTCATTCCCCGCAAGTCTTTCAAGCATCTGGTCCATAAAAGGGAGAGGAAAATGGTCTTTACGGGTGGCTTCATTTAACTTTCGATAGTCAATACATACTCGCCAACCCGTGACCAAACGAGTTGGAATCAACTCGTTATCCTCGTTGGTGACAACAGTAATGCCACCCTTTTTAGGGACACAATGAATTGGGCTAACCCAAGGACTGTCAGATATAGGGTAAATCAATCCCGCATCGAGAAGTTTTAGAACCTCTTGTTTGATAACTTCGTGGATTTTTGGATTTACCCTCTGTTGTTGCACTGCTGGTTTAAAGTCGTCCTCCATTAAGATTTTATGGGTACAAAAGTTTGGGCTTATGCCCTTAATGTCGGAGAGTTTCCAAGCAATTGCTTGCTTGTTTGACTTAAGAACCTTTAGGAGTGCTGCCTTTTCCTCATCTTTTAAGTCTTTAGCAATAATGACGGGCAATTTATTATCACCCTCAAGAAATGCATATTCTAGATGAGGAGGCAAGTCCTTGAGCTCAACCTCGGGAAAGTCTTCAGTTATTTCAACATTTTTGACTTCCGCTTTATGAAGTATTTGTGGAGACGGAGAGGGTGAAGGATCGTCATTTAACAATCTTTCAAGGAGAAGAATGTCCCCCTCCGGGTCAAGATAGTTTTCATCAACCCCATCGGGGATTGAGCTATCCTGAGCAAGAAAAGCCTCGAGCTCTTCCAGAAGGAAGTCACCTCCCTCAAACGGAGTGAGGGAAGGGGAAGAGTCGGAAATGATAGGGTCAGTAGAAAGACTGCCACTGGATGAGAAACCAAGGACCTCTTGAGAATACTCCTCAGACGCAACATCGATGATGTCAATTCGGTTAACCGTTTCAGCGTCATAGTTGGAGGAGTATCTTGAAGTCTGATCAAGATTGAATGTGATAGCCTCGCCACCAACACGTAGAGTGATTTCTTCTTCGAATACATCGATTAAAGCACGACCCGTTCTTAAGAATCCCCTCCCGAGAATGAGAGGGACTCGTGGGTCAGCATCGAAATCAACAATCACAAAATCTACCGGAAAATGGAACTTTCCTACTTTCACGAAGATATCTTCGGCAATGCCGAGAGGACGGGATATAGTACGGTCTGCAAGCTCGAGTGTCATGCAGGTCGGAGTGAGAGCAGGAAGTGAGAGTCTTTTCCAGACTGTGTAAGGCATCAGGTTAATGCTTGCGCCAAGATCGGCCAAGGCAAAGCATTCAACCATCCCCGGGAAAATACAAGGAATGAGAAATTTCCCGGGATCTCCAAGCTTTTCGGGAAGCTTTTTCAAGAGCACTGCTGAGCAATGCTCATTAAGAGGAGTTTTTGCCATCTCACAAAGTTTTTCTTTGTTGCTTATCAGATTTTTGATTGTTGAAGCAAATTTAGGCATGAGAAGAAGAGCGTCCGCGAAGCTAATATCAAAGTGTAATTCTTGGAAAATTTGATAAAATCTTTCCATCTGATGGTTAGCTTTTTCGCGGTTCTTTTGATCATTCAAACGTGAAGGATATGGAATTGATGGCTTAGGATCATTCTTTGGGATTTCATCAGAACTCACAGGGGGATCAAATACAACTTTCGGCTTACGAGCCGGGACCGGGACAACGTGAGGGTGGACGTTGTTGGTACCTCCGTTATTAGTAGGAAGTACCTTGTCCGTAGTAACCTCAGGTTCATGTTCCGCTACCTTAGTAGGAGGAAAAGAAGAGGTAGAAGGAATCGAGGGTCCATTGTATGATACCCCACTTCGGGTGGTGATCGCTTTGACATCGCCCCTCGGGTTAGCGATCGTGTTGCTCGGTAATGTACCCGGGCCCGAGGGTCGATCATTTAAAGACTTCTGAAGCTCAGAGATCGTCTTGATCAATAACTGATTTGTTTCCTCTTGTGCTTTCATGAATTGTTTAAATTCAGCATTGGAGGAAGACGAGGGTTGAACAACGTTTTGATTTTGAACAGGAGGATTTTGAACACGGTTGTTTTGAAAATTCCCTTGATTTTGATTGTTGTTACCCTGAAAATTGTTTCTCTGATTGAAATTACCCTGATTGTAATTCCCTTGATTCTGGTTTCTTTGAAAATTTCCTTGAAAACCTTGGTTTTGATTGCCATTTTGAAAATTGTTTTGATTAAACTGGCCTTGATTTTGATTCGGGTTTTGGAAATTTGAGTTTTGACCTTGGTTAAAATTCTGATTCGCGTTACGGTTTTGATTTTGGTTAAAACCTGGAGGTCCGAGAAAATTGTTGGAACGATAGCTTAAGAGATTTCAGTCCCCTTGCGGTTGGTAAGAATTACCCCCCGTATTGTAGGAACTGTGAGCAGCATAAACGTTCTCTTGAGGAAAGCCAGCAGTAGCTGGACACCCGGAATACAGATGAGGGCCCCCACAAGTTTCACAACTTCGGGCCACGGCTTTCACTTGTTGATTTTGAGCCTGATTTTGCATCGTTTGGCTTATTCTCAACACAACTGTAGAAATATCATCCATCTTTTTGGTAAGAGCAATTATTTCAGGAGATGATGATGAGGGAGTAACTGAATGACATGACTCATCCCTCTCCGCAGAGGAATCCCAAAAGTTATGATGGGCAGTCATGTTCTCGATTAAGTCATAACACTCCTCGGGACGCCTTTTCATAAAGGTCCCACCAGCAGTAGCATTGAGAATGTCTCGGTGCCTCAATGTCAGACCATTATAGAAGGTGTCTATGATGGTAACTTGCAACATATTGTGGTTAGGGCACCAATCAATGGCTAGCTTATAACGTTCCCAAGCCTCAAAAAGAGACTCATCGGGACGTTGGCGGAAGTTGCTGATATCATTTCGTAACTTGGTAACCATGGAGGGTGGAAAATATTTTGCTAAAAACTTGGTTACCATTTCATCAAAGGTACGAATAGAATTTCTTGGAAGTCGGTCAAACCATGCAGTGGCATGATGAGTGAGAGAATAGGGGAAGAGGTACAGCCGAAGGGCATCATCCGTGACACCATGCTGTTTCATGCTTTGGGTGACCGTGAGATATTTGTCAAGATGCTTATTGGCATCGTCACCCGGTAATCCGTGAAATTGACACGAATTCTGGACTTGTTGGATCATGTGGTTCTTGAGGCCAAAGTCCGTAGCCTCAATAGTGAGTGGTGCAATAGGCCCACCCCGCCCTTGCATGGTAGGCTGGCACAGCTCCTCCATCGTTCGGAGATCGGGAGCTGGCTCACCCAAGGGAGGGTCAGGGGGTGGTAAAGGTGGTGGTGGCCCAGCGGCCATTTCGGTCTTTGGTTCTTGTGTGTCAGAACGTAGCTCGTGTACGTTTTTCTGATGTTTACGTTTTGTTTGTGACCGAGTGCGCATGCACTAAAAACAATTTTTCAAAACAAGATCGAGGCAAAACCACAGTGAACTTAAACCAGCAATCACAAGTGAATGGCTTCTTTGAAAAAGGTACACCACTCACAGGGATATAAAGGCAAGTTTTAATCTTAAGTTTGGGAACTTATTATGGGTTTATTAATTAATTTTTTGAAAAACTGCTTTAGGCTTATAGGTGTGTGTGCAGAAAACTTGGAAATATTTTTGGAACTGATTCGTTAACCGAAATCGTCCCTTTAAGATTACTCGCAGGCTGGCGGGAGGAAAGAATGGATTCCTCTTCAGTTCGCAATTTAAAGTCAGAACTTACCTTAAACCAACTGTTTCAGGTTGTAACCTTAAAGAACACGAAGTAATTTAACTTCACAGTTTGTTTTTGATTGTTTTTAATTTTTTTTGGTGTTTTCAACACTTCAGGAGAAGTGTTAATGAACGTTTTTTTGATATGATTATATTTTTATAAAAACTTTTTACAAATTTATGTGAAATTTGTACAGGGAGGGTTTTAAAAACCACTAAGCTTAAAACGATTTTTTAAAACACGCAACAACCCCCCCGGCAGCGGCGCCAAATTTTGATTGGGTCTAAACCGTCAGATATTATTGACCAAGGTCAACAAGTCAAAGACAGCCTCGTTCCAATACTCCGGTGATAGTATAGTGTATTCCCGGGTCGTTAAAGTCCCAGCGAGATTGAAATGGTGTCGTTTGAAATCGTTTTTGAGAAAGTGGCACTGAGGACAGTAGCCAGATGATGTGGAGTTGAAATTGCTACTGTTATGATGGTATTTGTACACAGATATAATATTTACAAAAATCAGATAACAGATATATGCACGTATTCACAATTCAGATTTACGCAATCAGACTGAAAAAAGTGGGATTTTGGTATTTAACAAACTACAGGGGGTGCTTTTGACACTTTTTAAAACTTAAAATTAAAAATGAAAAATGAAATTATGAAAATGATTAAAATACTATTTAAATATTATTTAATTAAAAAACTATTTAAAAACTAAATTAAAGTCTAATTTAAATTAACTAAAAATTATAACTATTACAAATTAAACTAAAAAATTGCAAAAACAATTTCTAAACTTAAAATAGAACTTGAAGAAAGTATAAAAAATAAAAATAAATATTTTTGTCTTTTTATGGGTTTTTTATAAATTGAAAACTATTTAACTTAATTAAACTAATTAAAATACTTTTAATTAATATTAATATTAAATTAACTTAGAAAATTAAGATAAAATTTATAAAACTACTTAACCATCAGAGGAATCCTAAAAAATTATAAAAACTCTAAAAATTAAGTTTTAAGATTAATCCACTAATTATTTACCTTTTAATTACTTTAATTCTAATTTAAACAAATTAAATAAGAAAAATGGAAAATGAACAGTAGAATTCAAAATTATATTTTCTAAAAATCTATTATACTATATTAGAGCTAGGAAAATTATAAAAACTAAGTTTTACTTTATAAAAACTAAATATGAGATTTAATACTTAATATTAATTAATAAATAAGAAAACTAAAATTAAATCTATTTAATACTAAATGACAGAATAAAAATCTATAAAAATTACTAAAAATACTTTACTATATAAGGTATTTAATAAAAATATAAAAACACTAAGCACTTAATTAAAATCTAAAAATGAAAATTAAAATTAAGTTGAATTAAATAGAAACTATCACTTGTTTTAAACTTGATTTTTTTTGGATTTTTCTTTTACAAACTAACTTTACCACTGAAAATAGAAAACTTTTGTAAAACCACTTTTGGAAATAGCTTATAAATAAGCTGTAACACCCCCTTGGCTTATACAGTTGACTTTGGTTGACTGTGTGGTCAAATGAGGTCAAATGACTGATGGTGGGGTCCACAATGGTAAAAATGGGTACCAACAAGTTTAACAAACTCAAATAAGCAATAAACAACAAGCAATAAGCACAATTAAGCTGAATGCAAAGAAATAAGCACTTTGGAATTTTGAAACTGAACCAGATTGGGGACAAACTTTGGGGACTAAACTAGGTGGGGTCCACTGGGTTATAGGTCAAACCAATGGTCAATCCACACTCCCTGGTAGGAGGGGGTTGGAAGAAGTCACCTGGAACCACTAGGGCCCACTGAGGTGGTCTGCAACCACCACCAAAGTTGGTGGTGTGGTGGAGGTCTGTTGTGCACAGGGCAAACTCTTGCCCTGCAACTCACTTTTGGGGTCTGTGGGACCCACTTAAACTTCCACAAAAATTAAGCAAAAATTTAGGCTTAAAGATCAACTGTTAGACTCTAACCACAACAAATTTCAACCCTTAATTTCCATCACACAACTCACAATTTAACTTGGAAATTTAGCAAAAATCTGAAAAGATGAATTTGACTTTTTGATTAGAACTCAAATTTTGACTTTAATGAAATTCCAATGATCTTTACTGATTCAAAGTGATGTAAATGACTGTAATGAGACTAAATCTAACAATCTTAACTAATTATGAAGAGGTTTGATGGGAAATCACACTCACAATCTTAACAGTAAACAAAATTAAGGCATTCAAAGTGGATTTTGACTTTTTAACTAATAGCTACTTATTTTTATGACCCAGCTGAGCTAATATACCCTAATATACTATGTTTATGCAAGATACACAAACAACATTCAACTAGAACATATAGGAACATGCAAAACCAAACACCCCTTTTGTTGGACTGTTTTGAGCTTTTCAAAGCAGATAATCCCTAGGGTTTGAGAACTTGATTTCAAACAACAATTGATGACTATGTAGGCTAATTTAACTACTTAGAAACAAAATGTAACAATCACAACACAGGTATACCACTTATACTACTTATTGACAGTTAACTCTAAGATACTAAGTGGAAATGGATTTACTCAAACAAGCTACTGATATTAGATTAAGATTTAGTTAAACTCTACTCAAATACTACAAATAAACACAGATTATCAAACAAAACTAACAAGCAAACAGATGAAACCAATACTAAGATTTTTAGAGGAATTCTTTAAATGAGCAAAGGCTTACAAGCTACCCCTAGCTTGAACAAGGGGCTTCTCCACAGAAGCCTATCTTTAGATAGGCCAAGTTAAGCTCCAAACTTGATCACCAATACCTGAAAACAACAATCAAACAACACAGTTGACCAAAGTTGACTATTTTTGATTTTTTAGTTTTCTATTAAGTCTGGTTTTTAGAGTCTCTAAGAAGCTTTATTAAGCTTATAGGAACCTAAATGAAGCTATTTCAGTCCATGAAGCAACACACAATTAACACTTGAGCTATTGAATAATCTGTAAATTGAGTAAATTGCAAGGATGAAAAACAAACTTGGAACTTGAGATTTTATAACTTGAAAAGGTTTACATTACACTACTAATACTGATACAATACTTGAATTTGAAAAGATTACTCTAATTTGCAAGATAATTTAAATTCGATACAATTTTTAGACTAAAAACTACACACTTTCATTCCTTGCATCTTCTTCTATTTATAGCCCCATATTAGGTCTTCTTGAGCTTTTCTGAGCATATCCCACCTCCCTCTGGCTTCTTTGGTCCATTCATGAGCTGCCACGTGTTTTTGGCGGGAAATGAGTTTTTGCAATTTGCTCCTCTGATTAGGCAACTGGGGGGGGGGGGGGAGGGGGAAAGCATTAATTGTGGTGGTGTAGTGGGTTGGGCGGTGGTGATGGGATGGACAAGTTGGGATGGTATCTGCAAAACCAGGGTGGATTGGTGGTTTTGTGGTTTGGCTGAGGGAGAAGGAGTTGGGCGGTTTGGGGAGTTTTGACCGGTATTTGACCAAGGTCAACGTTGATCCTGGCTAATAATATTAAGGGTGCGTTGGATTTGGACTATGGTGTGGGCTGGATCAGTTTTAGGCCCAAGGTTTAGAAATGGGTAGGCTATGGATTGGACTTAGTGGAGTAGTATTTATTTATGGGATCCGGTTTGGTTTTTGTTTTAACACAAGGACTAATTTTGTAATTTTTGCAAAGTTTGAGGTGTTGATTTGGCATGCTCCCAATTTATTTCCAAAGGTGTATTGTGCCATATTATGAATAGTGAAAGGGTCCTTTGATGATTTTTCAATTTATTTTTCACCAGGGACTGAAACCGTCAAACTTTCAAACTTCAGGGACCATTTGTGTAATTTTCACCAAACTTTCCACCAAGTACCAATCCTATCATAAAAGGTTAGTGCAAGGACAAAATTTGTTTTTCTCAAAGTTTTTCATATCCCAGGGACCATTTTTGACAATTTTCAAAGTTCAGGGACTAAACTTGACATTTTTCGAAACTTTTCACCAAAGGACTAATTATGTAACTTTTTGATTTAAAAGGACCTTTGGTGACTTTTTCAAGTTTTTAGAATGACCAGGGACTAGATTTGACAACTTTTGAAAATTGGGGGACTGAAACTGCCAATTATGCAAACTTTGTGCGTTTTTCATCTGTTTTTGGTATTTTTGCATTTGAGACATGTAAAACACTTTCCTGGGATATTTTCACTATTTTGATTCATTATTGAGTGTTTTTGGATGTTTTGGCAGCTCAGAAATGGTGAAAATGATGAGTATTTACACACTCATCACATATACGAATTTTACAGGTTTTTCAAGGGTTTTCAGTCCTTGAACCCTTACATGTGTAATTGAGATAAGTGTTCTTTTAATTCAATCAATATGTCTATGTGTTGGTTGTCTATATCTTGTGCTTGTCTTAATTCCGCCATGCTAGGCTAGATTTATCTTGTGTTTGCTTAGATCTAATGAAATCTAGATGTTGATTATGTGTTGATTACTTGTTTATGGTTGTATTGGATGAATGCTTTCAATGTTAGGCTTAAGAAAACTGGCAGATCTCCAATTGGTAACATGCTTGAACGTCTTAGGAAACATGAACCGATGTGTACTAGGTTTTATTGGTTGTATTTAATGCATGAGTAAATTCTAATGATCCCATGTTAGGAGCTTCTTAGCCGGCTCGACATAGAAGTGAAGTAGGCACTCATAGGATTGGGGAGTTAAGTACGCCACCCCATGAATGGTATTAAGGAATACAATCCGTCATTCACGCAACTATAACAAGTAATTAACGTGTAAAAGATATCTAGGGAGTAGTGAAATCTAAGTAAACACATTTCTCCACTTATTGCTCACAACCTTAGTTTAATATAGTTTATTTTCATTTTTAGTATTTTATTTTGATTGCATCTTTAGTATTGGGTTAGTTGACTAGCAACTAATTCCGCCCAAATCCTTCAAACCCGAGATATTTACTTGCTTTCTAAAAAAATATAAAAATACAAAAAGAATCATCTCTCATCTCTAGAACTAGTAATTAGGTTTTCTAATCCTAGCGACACTATTCCTAGATGAACGATCAATCTCCCGGTACTTGTCATTATATTATACTACATCGATCAGGTACACTGCCTGGTGGGGGTTGTAAGCTTCTCGAGATCTCTCGAGAGGTGAAGCCTGGTGTAATCCCTACGCATCAGTTTGTTTTGTTGTTTAAGATTTTTTTGGTGTTTTTAACACTTCAGGAAAAGTGTTAATGAACTTTTTCAGTTATGGTTTTGATTTTCACAAAAATTTACAAAGTGATGGTATTTGTACAGGAAGGGCTTTGAAAACCACTAAACCTAAAAACGTTTTGAAACACGCAACAACCTCCCCGGCAGCGGCGCCAAATTTTGACTCCTCCCAAACCAACCAGTCAACTGGGTGCAGTTGATAGGCCCACCTGGGAGGGAAAGTCAAGTATTAAAATCCGTGGAAGTACAGGGAAATCTCTGGGTCGTTAAGTCCCAACAAGATTGAAATTGTATTTTAAACATTTTCGGGAATGAATGGTACTGAGGACAGTAACCAAAGATGAAGTGGGTTTGATTTATACTACTGATTACTTGGTATTTGAACAACTGAAACAATATTAACAATTACAGAAACACATATATGATTACAGACAGAAGAAAATGTGAGTTTTAAACAATTTAAAACTACAGGGGGTGCAAATGAAAATTTCACAAACTTAATATTAAAAGAAAATTTAATTAAAAAGAAAATTATTTTTTTGATTATTTTATTATTTATTATCAATTATTTAAATAAAAACTATTTAATTATTTAAACTAAACTATTTAACTAAAAGGCTTTAATAATACAAATTTAAACTAGAAAATTGCAAAATTAAATTTCAAAATTATAAAATGACTTGAAATAAATTTAGAAAATAAAAATACCTATTTAGTTTAATTATATTAATTAAACTAATTTAAATTACTAATAATACTACATATGGCTTAGAAAATTATAGAAAAATTTATAAATCTAATTAACCATCACAGGAATCTTAAAAAATTATAAAAAGTTTATAAAAATTATTTTTAGACTATTTTACTAATTATTTACTTATTTATTAATTAATATCTAATTTAACTAGATTAATTAAGAAAATTAGAAAATGAATAGTAGTAATTAGAAAACTATTTTCTAAAAATACTTAATGATTTATAAAACCTAGGAAAAATATAAAAAGGTACTGTTGTTAATTAAAAATTAATAAAACTATTTAATTACTAATTTTACTTAATTATTAATTAAACCAATTTTAATTCTAATAATTATTAATTAAATGAGGAAAATCTAGGAAAATTACTGAAAATACATTAAGATGAAATAAAATTAAGAAAAATATAAAAATGATAAAGTGCTTAATAATAAGCCGAAAAGAAAAAAATTAAAAAGATAAATCCTATTAAATAGAAGCTTTCACTAATTTTAAAGTTGGTTTTTGTTGGTTTTTTTTTTTGACAACTGATTATTAGCTAAAAATAAACAACTTTTATGAAAAGACTTGTGTTGTAGCTTATTAATAAGCTGTGTGCACCCCCTTGTGCTTAACAGTTGAGTTAATAGCTTATTAGGACTTGTGGATTTTTGAAAAAGCTATCAAATGAACAAATAAGCCAAGACAGATGTATATCAACTTGAAATAAGGTAAATAGCACAAATAAGCACACTGAATAAGCTATGAAAGACAAATAAGCACTGAACAGACTATAAGGCCAAAACAGGCCTTAAGTGAGGGATTTTGGACCTTTGTAGGGTCCACAGAGGTAAGGGATGGTTCAAATAAGATCCTGAACCTTGAAGTTGACCTGGTCAACTCTGAAATAAGCCAATACACTGGGCTTATGGCTTTTTGATGAGCACTGGGTGAGGCTTGGTATTTGGGCTCAAACACTGAGTGAGTCAGTGTAGGTTTCTGAGACAGAATCCAAGGAAGGTCCAATAGGCTATGATACAATAAGCTAAAGCCCAAACTAAACCTAGGCCTGAAAAGGTGGACTGCTAAGCTACAAAATAAGCCAAGGGGTAGGGTGTGGGATCCACTGAGTCAGTCACAAAATAGCTTGGAATTTTGGCCAATGTCCTGTGCACTGGGCATGCACGTGCCCTTCAGTCTCAATTAAGCTAATGCACAAGCTCAAATAAAAATCACAAAATTAAGCTGGTGGTGGGATCTTGTAGATTAGGTGATAGATTTCAACCTCTAAAAGTTTCAAGTCCTGAATCAACCCACAAAATTCTAGAAAAATCCCTCAAGAAATGAGTTTTCTAAAACTCTACCTTGATTTAAGCACTGATTATGATATATTAGGCTATAATAAGACTGAATTACGCTAAAACAACTACTTGTGAAATGATTTAATGAGATTTGAACTTAAGACCTTTAACAGATAACAAGTGAGATTGAATCAAAAGGTATTTTGACTTTTGTAAGAGTAAGCACAGGTTTTTATTGTTTGAGTGAGCTATAACAACCTAATGGGAGATGTCTGAACCAAAACTCACAACAAAAACAGATTTGAGCACCCTAAACTCCACTGTACCAAACACTCCTATAATTCAAACTGCCAAAGTTATTTAAAAGGTTCTACTGATTTGGTTCACAGGACTGCTTTCTAAAGTTATAATATGATTATGTGAATTGAATTAAGCATAAAACTACCAAATACCACAGCACAACACACATGAATCACTAAGAAGCTAATAGACAGTGAAAATGAAATATAAAGCTATAACTAAAAAATTACAAACACGCATAAGAGATTAAGCTTTAATACTACTAATCTATACTAAATAAGCCTTAAAAATACATAAATAAGCAAAGATAAGCAATTACACAATGAAACTAGAAAGTTGAGAAAAATTCTTACAACTGCCTTCCAGCTTATACACAAGGACCAAGGACCAAATCACTTATCCTATAGCTTCCCAAGAAGCACTAAACCAAGGCCATCCATTATATACCCTGCTCCAGTTATGAACACCATGAAACCTGCAACTTTTTGATTTTTCTTTGTTTTTCTTTTTTTTTTCCTACTAAACTGCTTTTAAATGGTTTCTAAAAGCTTTTAAAAGCTTTCTGTGAGCTTACATGAACTTATGGAAAGACTCGTGGTGTGCGAATGGTATTAGGCTCATGGATGTCTTTCCAAGGCTTTATTCTTTTGAAAATCATAAAGACTGCAAAGTGGCAGAACGTTGGTGCTTCTCGAATGGCATCTGGGGGGAAACTGGTCGTGGCGTCTCAACCCTGGTGGTAGGGCCTGTGGCGACCTTGAGGCTCTGGTTGATTTGATTAGCAACACTTCCCTGTCTCCAAATGGGCCTGATAAGTGGACATGGACGTGACATAGTTCAGGTAATTTTAAGGTTAAGTCTCTTGTAATATCTATTCAAAACTTGATTCTAAGCGACTTTATCAGTCATTATCACTACCGATGGAACTCCTGGATTCCTAGTAAAGTTAGCATCTGCGTCTGGCGGGCTTCTCCTAATCGGTTGCCTACCCGTTCCAACCTATCTAACCGAGGCATAGCTTTATCCTCGGTCATGTGCCCATTCTATGACCAGGACTTAGAAGAGATTGATCATTGTTGTATTAGTTGTCCTTGGGTCTTGAAGATTTAGAGAAAGGTGTGGAGTTGGTGGAACATCGCTCTTCCCCCTGTCTTCCCCTCGTTTTCAGTTCCTGAGATTGCGGCTGGTTTGGTTCGGATTGGTGGGTGCTCTCGGATCAATAAGATCCTCCATGGAGTTTTATGTTGCAGACATTGGGCGATCTGGAAGTGGAGGAACAGGGTAGTAAATGCGGAACCTAATTTGATTAACAAAATCCTGGATGAGGATATATTCCCCTCCATTCAACATATCTCGAAGATGTGGATCTCGGCTCGGTGCAAGTCTCTTGATGCAAACTGGAATGTGTGGATTTCAAGACCTTTTGAGATTTTACTCTAGATTGTAATGTTGGTAGTTTTGTTTTTTCTTGGTTCTTTTTCTTCGTCATGGTTTGACTTTGTTGCCAATGACTTGTATCTTTCTTGACCCCTCCTCGGAGTCTTTTGCTTATTCTTACATATCATCAGCCTTTCAAAAAAAACATGAACTTATGCATCCATAACATCAAACAGAAACAACCATTAAGCTATTGAGAATTTTTGAAATAAAAGTGAAATTGCACAAACTGAGTTTTAAACTAACACTTGGAATTTTATTGATAAAAAAGGTTTAGAGTACACTGAGATTGCTTAATACAATGCTTAAAAGCTAAATGCTACACTAGAATTTGATAATTTTGCTATTTGACATACATTAAACTAAGTTATACCACTACTCCTTCCTTGCTGCCTTTCTTCTCCCTTTTATAGCCTTTCTGAGACTCCCACATGCTTCTGAATCTTTCCCATCATCAATCTCAACCGTTGGATGAGTCAAATGCATCCTAGCCATTTAAGTTGTTTTGGCGCCAAAAAGAAACAGAACATATTGCTTCTATTGCATGCAATTGGGGGGGGGGGGGGGCATTAATGGTTATTGTTTTGTTAGTTGTAATTGGGGTGGTGAGTGGCTTGGGCGGTGGATGTGATGGAGGAGGGGGTGGTGATGTGATGCTGCAAGTGGAGAGGGTGAGAGGGAAAGGGGTGTTTGTTGACCGGTTTGACCCAGGGTCAAACGTTGACCCTGGTGTAATATTGTTGGGTCTGTTAAAACCCAAACTCCTTAATCCAGAATTTGAACATAAAATATCCTAAGTGTTTCATTACCGAGAACACCAAACAAGTCACTGAATGCATAGCTGTTCAGTGAGTCATCCTCAAGACGCTCAGGGCGAATCTATGAAGAAAGGTTCACCATTCAGTGAGGCGGTTCTCAGTGAATGATACCTGAGCCAAAGAAGAGGATGATGGACTCAGTGAGGGATGACAATAACTCACTGAGTTTCATGACTCCTCACCAACTAAGATCACGGAGTGAACAAAGACTGAAGATAAATAGACTGAAGTAAAGGCGGGATTAGGCGGGATAAGTTTGAATGGATAAGGGATGATCCTTATCATGCAAAGGTCAACTTTCCCTGAATGAGTATAATACCAAGAAGTGTGTCAACACTGAAGACCAGAAAGCATCCTTGTCCTTTACTACTTATAGCTAATTGTAACAGGGACAAAATATCTATGTATTTTGTCCAATATAGGATGATGTAATATTGTCTTGTAGTCTTTGTCCTTTAGGTAAGTGTTAGAAATTACTTGTGTATAAATAGAGAATAAGTGAGAGAGGTAAAGATTACGTTTGTGCACTTAATGCTTAGACATTAACAAACCAAATCTTTACTCTCTCCAAAGAACAACACAATCCCTGAGTTAGCTCAGCAGGATCTTAGTTGTCACTGAAACTTAGTTTGGGTTTAGTGAGGAGTACACCATACTTGTCATTTCAATCCCAAGTGTTGTTCCGCAAACACTTGGGTATAATTCTTTTGATTAATTTCTAATAAAGAATTAAACGTTGAAAAACTTTGTGTTTTTTGTTTTACGTTTATTTGCCTTTATAATTAATCAACACGTTGCTATACCATGGAACTTGGTTAGATTAACTTTGTAGTTAACCGTAACCAAGTAAAAGGGTCCAACAAGTGGTATCAGAGCCTCTGATTTGTAAAACTTTCAAAATCTTTCATACAAAAGAATGCTCAGTTTTTAAAATCAAAAGATCCCACCATGGCTGATAGCGATGTACCCCAGCTAGTTGACAAAAAGGGAGGTAGCTATTCAGCTGTCGCTCCTAGACTAGAAGCTGGAAAATTTAGCAAGTGGAAGAAGCGTATGCTTTGCTACTTGACTGGTATGGAACCATACTATATCAAGGGTATTAATGAAGGTCCCTTTGTCCCAACGACCGCTGAAGGTTTACCTAAACCTGAAGCACAATGGACTCCTGATGAGATAAGGGTGGTCAATCAGGACCAACGCCTAAAAAGCATCATTATATCGTGTCTCCCTGACGATACAATGGAATCAGTCGTTAACTGTCCTGCAGCCAAACAAACTTGGCTTGACTTGGTTCATAGCTTTGAAGGTCCCTCAGATACCAAGGAAAACAGGATTATGGACCTGAAACTTGAGTATAAAACTTTCAGGGCCAAAGAATCTGAAAGTCTCTCTCAGACCTATACCCGATACAAAACCTTGCTCAATGAGCTCTCAAATGATGGTGTAGTACTGTCTAAGCATGAGATCAACGTTGGCTTTGTCAACAGTCTCCCTGAGAAGTGGTTAAACTTCTCTCAGGGTCTCAGGAATGCTAATCACATTCAGAATCTTGAGCTGCCTCAAATATATGGGAAGTTTGTCTATGAAGATAACTTAATCGCAAGGCGATACCCTGAAAAGGCTCAAGAAAACAAAAAGGCCCTGACTGTCTCACCCATGTCCACTGCCTTCTATTCTAATGGTGTTGTGTAGGATTTTCAAGATAACTCTGATGATGAGGTTGATATGATAACCAGTGATGAGTACCTCAATGATCTTCAAGTTGAATTTCAAGAAAGGGCTCTTTTAGCAAATTCAAAACGTTTTATTAAAAGAAACAAGTTCAATTTTCAAAAATATGCTTGGTGTCACTGATGAGTCTAGTCTTCCTGAGTCCATTAATGAGTCTGAACCTATATCACAGAGTCCACTCCCACCACTGAAAGTTCTTCAAGGAGCTGAACCTAGCTCTGAGCTAACACCTTTGGTGTATACTCAACACTCTCCAAGAGAGAAAGTTGGTTTAGGAAGAACTATCTTGAAAAGACCACTCACTGAAGTCTCTACCACAAATGATGACTCTATAACCTCAGTCTCAAATGAGGTTACCACTGACAGCCCTGATTCCAAATTTGATGAGTTGGCTGAACTTGTTAGAAAGTTGAGTGAAAAAATTAAATCATCTGAGAAGAAAACTCAACCCTTGGAAAAGGAAATTAAACCAGCTTCCTCAAGTTCTGCCAAATCTAAGGAAACATCTAAACCAAAAATGAGATGTGAACTGTGTAGTTATACAACACATACCACTGATGACTGTTATAGAATTCTCTTTTGCATGATATGCAAAAAGGATGATCACAGAACCTCTGATCATCTATCTTACACAGTCTCATCAAGTGCTGTATCCTAACACAATGCTCAACCCCACAACTATGCCTAAGGCTCCAAACAGATAAGGCAGAAAGCTAAACCTTTCACACCTTGCATCCACTGTGGATTCAATGATCATCTCCCTGATGATTGTTTGATGTATACATGTTATGATATCTGTGGAGATCCTACTCATGACAGTTCAGGACATGAACATGTTATTCAGTCTAGAAGAGGAAATACCAAACCAACCCAACAAACTACCCCATCACCCAGATGCAATATCTGTGGAAGCAACATTCACACCACCACTGATCATGGATCAATATCCCAGTCCCAAAAGGCCTTTAAAGCCAAGCCCACCAGAAAGTGGGTTCACAAGAAAAACTATTTGGCATCTTGATAGTGGATGTTCAAGAAGCATGACTGGCGTGAAAGAATATCTGCACAAATATGTTGAAGAACCAGGACTCAAGGTGGTATTTGCTGATAATTCATCCTGTCTCACTGAAGGTTATGGTTCAGTAAACTGTAGTGGAATAGTTTTTACTAGAATAGCGTATGTTAATGGTCTTAAATATAACTTAATCAGTGTGAGTCAACTATGTGATGCAAAATACATAGTTCAGTTTGATGATAAGCAAGGTACTATCTTTAATGCAAACAAAGAAGTAGTTCTTATTGCACCAAGGAGGCAGGATGTCTATGTCTTGGATATGTCCTCACTCACTCAAAATGGAACATGCCTTTTTGCTAAAGCCACTGAAACCCTCAACTGGCTTTGGCATAAAAGACTGTCCCACCTGAACTTCAAAGACATAAACAACCTGGCCAAACAAAACAAAGTCCTTGGCTTACCATCACTTGTGTTCACAAAACATAAACCCTGCCCTGCCTGTGAAAAAGGTAAACACCATAGGGCATCCTTTAAAACCAAACAAAATTCCTCTATCACCAAATTCTTGCACCTACTTCACATGGATCTCTTTGGACCCATCAGTCCAATGGCTATTCATCATGAGAAGTACACTCTGGTCATAGTAGATGAATACTCAAGATACACATGGGTATATTTTCTGACCAAAAAGAGTCAGGCTGCTGAAACAATTATGTCCTTCATCAGGAAGATTGAAAACCAAAATGACATCAGGGTCAAACAAATCAGGACTGATAATGGAACTGAATTAAAAAACAATGACCTTGAATGTTTCTGTGATGAGAAGGGTATCTCTCAAAACTTTACCTCTCCTTACACCCCTGAACAAAATGGAGTTGCTGAAAGAAAAAATAGAACTCTCATTGAGGCTGCTAGAACAATGCTTAATGGATCTGCTCTCTCCAAACATTTCTGGACTGAGGCAGTAAAAACAGCCTGCTATACAAAACACAGGTCCATTATTGTGAAGAGACATAGCAAAACTCCCTATGAGTTGTTTAAAGGAAGGATTCCAGATATCAGCTACTTCCATGTGTTTGGATGTCCTGTGTTTATCCATAATCATAAGGACCATCTTGGAAAGTTTGATGCAAAAGCTGATGATGGGTACTTTCTAGGGTACTCCCGATGTGTGCTTTTTCACACATCCTTTTTAGGCTTAAATCAGACCAAATACACCAAATACTAACCAAATATGCCAAGAGAATGTGTGTTTTTTGTATTTGTGTATGTGCATGTACGGATATGTACGGATATGTGAAAAATGAACAAAAACAAAGCAAAATCGATAGAAACGAGCACGAGATTGGAAAAAGGTCAAAAGCCGGAGCCGGGGTAGCAAAGTGATCAAAGAAAGCTTAAAATGTCATTTGAAGTCCTCAGAGATTCAGAAAATTACAAAATTAGTCCCTGGTCAAAGTTTGAAGAATTGGCGATTCCAGTCCCTGTACTTTCAGAAATTGACAAAAGAGATCCCTTAAAGAAATATTTGAAGAAAAGTCAAGCTCGGTAATCCATAATTCAGAAAGTTACAAAATAAACCCTTGGAAGAAAGTTTTGATAAAATACAATTTTGGTCCCCGAGCTTTGAGTTTGTACAACATTAGTCCTTGTTAATTTATCCTTGATCCTAAATAAATCACAACCAGGTCCAAAGTCTATAATAATCCAACACCTAAGCCCACCAAACACCCCATTTTTTATAAGCCCATTCCACCAATCCTTAATATCACTAACCGGTCCACACCTTTTACCCACCACATACTCGGTCAAACCCACTTTATACCGGTCAACCCTAAACTAAAATAATAAAAACAACCAATTCCAATACCCCGCCCCCCAATTCATAAAATTACCCAGGTTTACTGTTCACCAAGAACCCTAACTACTATTCACACGCAATAAATCAAATTTAACCACAATTAAGGGTAGTTTGGTACAATCAAGTAGATTTCTAGAAGAACCTGACATGGCAGGCCTGCCATGTCAGCGATCCGTGTGGTATTGCGTGCTAATGATTGGTTGATGATTTAATCCAAGGGTCGAGGATGATTGGAATCATCTGGAATTGGATCAAGGGCTATAAAGGACTCAGAAGAAACACAACCTTCACGCGGATAGATGACCTGGCAACCCATCTCACATCTGCTATATATATCTCCCTCCTAACTCACAGTTGAGGTGTTAGATTAGGGTTAGAATTAGGAGTAGGAGTAAGTTTAAATGTAGTTTTATTATCAAGTTTATTGTAATTTCTGTTTTCAAAAGCCTTGTACTCAAATCTCAATTTTAATTCAATTCTAGTTTTTCAAGTAATTCATTTGCAATTTATTTTCAACTTCTAATAATTTTAATTCTGTTCTCAGTATTTCATTTTCATATTTTCCAATAGCTAATATTAGTTTAGAAATTAGTAATGTGAAATTAAGCTCCAAATTATTTACATCATAAACAGTCAAACAAAGTCAAGGTATTTGCTTATCCAGCTTATTTGGGAGTTGACAGATCACAAGGTGACCAATGGCCTGTCTTAGAGACAGGCTAGCTTAGTGATCCCCCTCTGTTGAGCTGAGGGGGTTTTGAATGGTAAGATCTCGTTTAATTTTCACTCTTATATTGCATCTATTAATATTAATGTTTTCTGTTCTAATCATTGTGCTTATAATCTGTCACTTCAATGTTTTTAGCTTAGTTCGAGTTTACTTCTTCATTTAGATCTTAGTCGTATCGATTTGGTTTGCTTCTGTTTCTGCTACCGTCTTATACATTAGATCAGTATTCCTGTTAGTGTTTACATTCTGTGTTCCTTTTGTTAATTTAGTTTGTGATCTCTGTTCCTGAGTTTTATTAGATTAAGTGTTCATTATTGATTTGAGTTTGGTAGTTTAGATTTCCGTTTCATCTTGATGCTTCACTAGATCAAAAACTGTTACATAAAGTGGTGTTTGGATCTACTGTTTTACTGAAATAGGTGTTGTTGCTTTGATGTTTTTCTGCATAAGTATTCTCATATAGGATTAGATAGACCAGTTATGGCTTCAGTTGGTAGAATAATATAGTAGAAGTCAATATTTAGTTTTAACACAGGTTCAGCTTGCATAAGTTGATTAACTGTTAGTGTAGTCTTAGGGTAGATGCATTATAGTGTAGCATAGCATAGATCAGTGTCATTACAAGTTAAAACTACATGTAGGAGCAGTAGTGATCATTAGAAATTATGTGTATTCAAACCTTCAATGCATTAAAATAGTCAACCTGTAGTTTATAGTTGCTCAAACGGGACCTGAACTAGGATCTGTTTTGGGTATCCTTAGGCTTGTAATTCGTTTATATTTTATTTCTGAGATTAGTTCATATATCCAACTCCATCATATTACAAAATTAAATATTTCCCAATCATACTTGGTGGATCAAACAGGGTTGATAAATCAGTAGGGTAAACTATTTTTCATCTTTAAGCTTCTAGGGTAATCTGATCCAAGCCTTATTTAGGTCACAAATTGGGGTCTAGTATTAGTTTATCTTGTGTCTTTGTGATCTCAGCAGTGCACTTTAACTTTTGCCCGTTTCAGATTTCACTTATACGCTTATTATTTGTCTTGAATTTAAGCTGCTAGTAAGGTACTTGAGCTAAGCTTCTGTTTCATTTTAAGGGCTGCTAGTGAGATTTTTTGCTTGGAATTCAAAATTTGTTGTTCATTTTAGGTTCCTCAGACCTAATATTTGCTTATTTCATTGGTTGGGACCCTTAGCTTATCTGTTTGCTTTAACTGCTTATCTATTCAAGTGCTTATTGTAACTGATTTGATCATTGTCTGTGTTTCTGTGTATTAATTGGTCTGAGATTTATTCCATTAAGCTTAATATAGTCTAAAATACATCGGGTAAAAATTTGGTCAACTCTGGTCAAGATTAGCCTATTAATAAGCACTTAATTAAGCTGTTTTCAAGGCAAGTAGTATTTCCAGTACTTATTTTCAACTTTTTAAATTTTTCTTAAGTTTAGAATAAAATTTTAGAATTTTCCTGAATTTTTCATATTTTTCCAAGATGATTTGCTATTTTTCTTATTTAATTTTCATTTTTATTCACTTTTTAATACTTTTTAATTACCAAAAAATCCAAAAAATCAGAAAAATCCAAAAATATTTTAGAAATTTATTTTCATTTATTTTAGAATTTTAGAAATTTATTTTGCATTTTTCCCATTTATTTTGAATTTAATTAGAATTTTAAAATTAGATTTAATAGTTTTTAATTCCTAAAAATTACACAAAAAGCCAAAAAACTTAGCTTTTAGTTTTAAAATTACTTTTTAGTTATTTTATAATTTTCAAAATTTAATTTTCATTTTTCTCACCTTATTTGCATTTTCTTTTAATTTTTAATTAGATAAATTAGTTTTTAATTAATAAAAAATAAATAAAAAGTCAAAAAAATATTTTTCTTTTTCTTAAAATTTTATTTTATCATTTTTAACTTTTGAAAATTATTTCAAGTCCGTAGGGGTAGTGTAGCTTAAAATTCGCGTTTTATTTCGTACGTTAACGTTTATTTTACGTTTAAGCTTACGTTTTCGATTTTACGTTACGTTTCTAGTTGCCTAATTTGAAATACGTGCTTAAGTGATTATTTGTGCTTCATTTGCTATTTCATTAGTATAATCTCATCTAAATCACTTTTTACCACTTTCACGACACGTTTCCCGAAACGGGAATTCGAAATTCCATTCATCCTTCACACGGACTACGACCTTGGGTTATCCGTATTTCTTTGCGGATCTTTTGAGTAATACTATACTATATATAACTTGATTTTCTCACGAATCAACTCCCTTGTCTCAAAAGCCTTTAGGGTATTCAACACCAGGAGACAACAGACTGAGGAAACCTTCCATGTCACTTTTGATGAGAGTACTGAAGCTGTTAGATTCTCAAATTCCACTGTGGAAGAAATTGGTATTGATAACTCATCAAGATATCCTCCTGATGTGTTTCATCCTGAGAGTAATCTTTCCACACAATATCAAGCTGATGCTAATGTCTCTTATTACATCAATCCACACAACCTACCTCAATCCACCATCAGTGAGTTCATAGAAACTCAACTAGTCCCCAATGAAACCACCACCAGTGAACCTATTGTCCATGATACCACAACACAAGTTAATCATATTGTGGTTGTTGAAAATCTCAATCTTGAAGTGTAATACTCCGTAAAATCCCAGGTCATTTATTAATGCTAATATTCGACACTATTCTAAACTAAGCCATTTTTTCGGGCTAATTTGAAATTTTTATATGAGACACCATTTGTTTGACACCCGATTATTTTTTATCACCGTTTGTTTGACACCCAATTATGTTTTGTCACTTGATATCACCCGATTGTCACTCTTGGATGTCACCCAATGAGGTTAACACCGGTAACTCCCACTTGCGACCTGACACCCTATTTGGACACCGAGATATTATTTTAATATATATAACGATATATATATATATTAATTATTACAAATTATTATCACTATGTATATATAAGTATATATATACGTATGACGACACCGTTTATATTTTCATGGTTTTCATGAACCGACACCGATACCGAAACTAAAGTCACGATTATACTAATCACCGATACCTCGTTATATTTTTGGGCCGAACGTCACCCTTAGCCCAAAGCTACCTTTTCTTTTGCCCCACTGCTGGGCCGAGCACCACCACAAGGCCACCCAACTTTATGTTTTTCACTTTTTTTTTTTTTTTTTTTTTTTTTTTTTTTTTTTTTTTTTTTTTTTTTTCATTTGGGCCTTGTGTCCTCAAGCCCAATGGCTGTGGCTTATTCTTGCGATGCATGCTACTCAAATGAAACCAAACTCCTTGCAACATGATATTACACTCGTTTTATTTTGGTTCCCTACGAGCTCGACATCAAACAAGCAATTCTCCTTTGACTTTGTATCTTGCAACATCGAGCCACCCTTGGAGCCGTCCAACCCTTGGTTAACAACATTACACACTAAAACTCTTAAACCACTAGGTAATATGTTTCTTAAACTCCTAACACAAACAATAAACAAGATTTTAAGGGACACACATGGCCTAAAACTCTCTAAGTCCTAGCATTAAAATATGAATGTAGCCTTCAACTCTTACAACTCGACATGATAACACTCAACAAGCTAGACAACTTTTTCAAGAGAGGAAGTGACCACTCGAATGGTGTTGTAACACATGGAGACATTCGAACCACCCAAAACCATCCTATATAAGCCACATTAAATGCATGTTAATCTCAAACTTTCAAACTTCAAATCGCCAAACTCTTTCTTCCTTCTTGGTTACTGTCGAAGAGCACTAGGCGCACACAAGCAAGGTTTTGGGTTAGGAAAGTGTTGGGTTATAACAAGCTTGAATAAGGTATTGGGTTAAGGAGGAGCTCACAGATCTAGTTGTTTTCTTACTCTCACCTCGTACGCACGACACCATCACCACCAAGAAACCTTGGTGTGGTAAGTTACTCAAAACTCATTTCATTTGTTCATTTCTTGTTTTCATATTTGTCGCACCATGTGAACATTTAGAGATATAAATATAGTACTAAACTTAACAACTCAAAACTCATTTTGACACTTTACTTTGGCACGATATCTCTCGATCTATACGTTCATGTCACACGTATTTTTACTTGACACGTATCTTAACTTGGTAAACTATCAAAATAGCGTAACATGCATATTATACGCGACCTTGTGCTACGAAAACTAAGCCTAAACCAAACCTGTGTCAAGCACCCTTTTATATAAAATAAAATGTCGTTTGGGCTTAGATTGGGCTAACGAGCCCATTTGGTTTTCAAAGGGGAAATTTCGGTTTAAAATTTGGGAAATAGCGAGAGGTATAAAAACGGGTTTTAAGGAATTTTTGTAAGTTATAATCACTACTTTCATTGTACCAAAGAGTTTATTTTTTTAAAACTTAATCAAGGACTATTTTTGCAAAAAGTCGCGTTAAAGGACTAAAAGTGACAAAACATGAAAACTTTCGGACTAAATAGCATATTATCGATTTCTAATAGAAGTTGAGGGTGAAAACTATAATTTTCAAAAGTTTGAGGAATAAAGTGTAAAAAGTACAAAAAGGACTAAAAAGAAATTATTTTTAACCTAGGGGTAAAAAGTGTAACTTTATTAAAGTTAAGGGTCAAATATGACAAAGGTACTTTATTAATTAATTGTTTTGTATAATTTGATTTTTATAAATATGTATATACTTTGTAACTTAAAAATAAATATATAACTTTACTAAAAATATTTAATTATAAATATTTTTAACGATATTATTTTCACGAAAGAATTAACATTTATTGAACACCGGTTCGTAACAACGATACAAATAACTACGTAAAGTTATTTTGGAATATATTAAGACACCCGAATGATTATCACCATACACGAGACATATCACATGTCATTTACGAAACGAATCTAAAACACCGATGACTATATATTTATAGGTCGCAAGTCGGAGGAATTTCATTGCTAGACGTAGCAGTACACCATCATTTTTGAGCACCGTTGTGATTCACACCCACCTGTCAGGTGAGTTCATGGTCCCACATTTTTTTATTGTTGTTTTTAAACTCTGTGGGGATATACATGCTATAAATAGAACACAAGTATTTTCTGTATGCTGTTACCACCTGATATTGCCTAAGTTGACACCCGTGCTACAAGTCCCTCATATCACGAACCTTAATCACTTGCGAGTGAGCGCGAATATAGTTGATAGATCTATTGCAATGGCAGCCCACCTCTGTCATGGTGATCACTTGGCAGGAGGTGTGCTATATTCGAGGTATTATGGAAATTTGGCACATTTCCTGTCACAGAGGGCCCCTTGTCATTTACATCCGCTGTGGTGTAGGTGATTGTTATTATCTTTATGATATGTCAAATCGATGTTAAGGCTTGCGTTTCGTGAGGCTTAGGAGCAATATTTCACCAGTTTAGTCAAGACCTGTCTATCTTGGCTTGTTTATTTCAAATGCTTGACTTGTGTTCACACTATTGATATTTAAACTACTATGGATTCACTCAACCTTTGTGTTGACTTTTTAAGCATGTTTATCTCAGGAAATTAGCAAGCATGGCGGCACGGAGCTGACAAAAGGGCACACAGGACCTCCCTTTTTATTTCAATAATAAAATCATTCTTTTCAAACTCGTCACTTCTTTTGCGAAACAATTAACATTTGGAAAATGTTTGTAACTCTGACTACTTTGAGTTTTCATGGAATGATATTGACTATCTTTTGAATTGTTTTCTATGAGTATGACTATGTACTAAACTGTAAAGACCCCGATTAGACTTCCGCTACTTATCAAATTTTCGGGGTGTTACAGATTGGCATCAGAGCCATGGTTATAGAGAACCAAATGATTTTTCAAAACATTGGACTATAACCTCACCGGATTTTTAAACAAACTGTTTATCACCAAAGTGCCCTCCGTGCCAGCGCTTGCCAACGTTATATTTTATGGTTTGATTTTTAGCACCCATTGCATTTAGCTCACTATGACACTATAATCACTGTGCATGTAGCATTATGTAGACTAAATGACTTATATTACTGCTATTTTTGGGATATTACAGTACCATGTCGCCCCCGGTTATTATTTTGTCCGACAGTGACGACGTCGTGCCGGCATCATCCACCTACCCTACTATTGACCTATCTGACTATGACACCCATGACACCCGAGACACCCATGATTCTGAGCATGACACCCAACCTGTATCACCTGCCATACCATCTCCTGTTCCATCTAGAGACCCATCTGCTGATACTGAGCCCTTTGAGGAGGGTGAGGTTGCTTCTACACCCATTGATTCTTTTGCTATTCAGCCTCTTTTTCATCCTGTCTGTGGACCTATGACACAGGGGCAGTACCTTTATGATCAGTACCTGACGTCTTAGCAGTTTCTTGCGGCTGATGACCGTCCTACACCACCTGCTAATCACCACACCGGTTCAGATGCTGATGACGAGTCTTCTGACTCCGATACTTCTGACACTGCTGCTTCTATTCCACCACCATCCCCGCCTGCATCGATTCGTCGGCGCAAGCGAGTGAGGATTCTTGAGCCCTCTGAGCCTGAGCCCTTCGGAGAGTTGTTTCGATATCATGAGGGAGACTTTACCCGCAAATGCACGGCTCAGAAACGAGTCTGTATTTTGCCTGCTTCTACTGTTACACCACCTGTACCTACACCTGTACCATCACCCACATCTGTACTACCACCTGTTTCTATGCCAGAGCTGACACCTGTGGCATCACCAGCACCTCCACCATCACCCGTATCACCCCCACCTGAGCCACATCCCTACATGCTACCTACTTACACCGCACCCCACACCTCTGAGGTTTTGCCACCCATGCCACCACCTACAGTTTTCTACTCTCAGACTACTACCGTACCGATACCATCACCTACTTCATCACCTGTTCCATCACCATCACCTGTTCCCACTGAGACCCCCACCTCACCCGGCATTCATAAATTGTTTGATGCTCGCCGATGGTCATTTTTATTGGATTACATTCGTAGATGGAGATTGGTTGAGGGATCGCCTAGGGCTGCTGAGCTTGGAGATGGCTCTTTAGCGGTGTTACCAGTCACTGGGGAGCCGATACACCATACTATCCCTCTTTTGGCTGCTAGATTAGTTAGACATGAGGATTGTCTTGATGAGCTGTTGGGAGTTATTGAGGATATATCCTTGGAGAGGATTGAGTGTATGCAGGAGGAGGTCGAGAACCTCGTGGTACATAGGACAGCTTTAGAGATGGTATTTGAGATGATGGGGACAGAGATCGAGGAGGCACAGGCTACCATCACTGAGTTTGGTCATCGACTAGATGTTCAGAGGCATGAGATGGAGGATTTGAGAGCGATAGCGATCATCACGCAGCAGATGATAGAGCATCAGACACAGGAGTTGGCTGCATCTAGTACTACCATCCACACTCTTTCAGCCACTATTGAGGAGATTCAGGCCCGTGAGAGATCCAGGGATTTGGAGATGTTAGAGATGATCAGGATCATCAGAGAGCTGGAGGGGAGATCAGGAGGCGCACCTGGACCTTCATAGATCTATGACATGTCATTACATTCAGAGACATCTTAACTTGCCGCCTGTGGCATTAATAATGTTGTATCTTATTGTTTTGTAACAATGAATTCAAAATTATTAAAACTTTATGTTGGTTATGATTGTACTATATTGATATTGATTTATGATGTTCTAGTTGTCTGATCTTTTATTATTCTCCCATATTGAGATTCATATTATAAATTCCATGTGTGTTGTTACATGTCGTGATGATTATTTATGAATGATATGGTTTATGTTGATGTATGTATTCATGGTGTGGTTGTGATATGTACTTTGTGATGATCTCGACTATTATGAGCCTGGTTACATTATTTGTACTTATACACTTGCGACTTTATAGAGTTATGGCCCCAAGGAAAACCGCTACTGCTACCTTGTCACCCGCTATGACCCAAGCTGCTATCAGAAAGTTGGTTGCCGACAGTGTTGCTGCAGCTTTGGAAGAGCAGGCTGCTGCAATGGCATGAACTAGTAGCAATAACCGAGCCACTACTGAAAGCGAGTCCGCTGCGACTCGGAAGTGTACCTATAAGGACTTCATAGCTTGTAAACCATCTCACTTCAAAGGGACTGAAGGAGTGACAGAGCTTGCTCGATGGTTTGAGCAAACTGAGACTGTGTTTGTGAGGAGCGGTTGTGCCGCTGAAAGCAGAGTCTCGTTTGCTACTAGAACATTGTTGGAAGACGCGTTGTCTTGGTGGAACGCAACTGCTCAGAAGATAGGTGTGGAAGAGGCCTATCAGATCACCTGGGCTGACTTTAAGGAGAAGATGCTGAAGAAGTTCTGCCCTAGAGGTGAGATCAAGAAGTTAGAAGATGAGTTTCACACGTTGGTTGTGAAAGGAAATGATCTCAGGGCTTATGATAGGAGATTTCTGGAGCTTTCCACACTTTGCCCTGCAAAGGTTCCCGATTTGGAAAAGTTGTTGGAAAGATACATTGAGGGATTACCCAGGAGCATTGAGGGAAACGTCACCTCGTCAAAGCCTCAATCTTTGGAAGAAGCAATGACTATTGCCCAAAGACTGCTAGACCGGGAGATTAAGCGTAACTCTGCTCAGGGGAACAACGATCACAAAAGAAAGTGTGATGATCGAAGGACAAACAACAACAACAGCAACAACAACAACAACCGTAACCCCAACCGTAACTATCACCATGACAGAAACACCCACCACAATCAACAGAACCGACGACATGAAGCTGTCAGAGCTTATGTCGCCGCACCAGTTAAGGATGCTAGGTATGCTGGACCTCTTCCATTCTGTGACAAGTGTAAGATGCATCACACTGGACCCTGCTATGCTAAGTGTGGGAAATGTTCAAGGACTGGACATAAGACACAAGATTGCAAGGCTACAGGAGCTAACTTGCAACCTGTGGCGGTAGTATGTCATGCTTGTGGAGAGAAAGGACACTATAGGCGTCAGTGCCCAAATAAGGACAACAATGCACGTGGGAGAGCATACGTGCTGGGAGATGGAAATTTCCAGAAAGATCCGAACGTAGTCACGGGTACGTTCTTTCTAAACAACCGCCTCGTTAAAGTTTTATTTGATTCCAGAGCCGATCAAAGTTTCGTATCTATTTCTCTTGCACCCCTACTTAATATTACACCGACCAAACTAGACACCACGTATGAGATTGAACTAGCCGATGGAAAGCTAGTAAGTACTAACACTATACTCCGAGGTTGCACCCTACGACTACTAGACACCCCATTTGACATTGACCTTATCCCTATTAGACTTGGTAGTTTCGACGTCATTGTAGGAATGGATTGGTTATCCGAGAACCGCGCTAAGATCATTTGTGACGAAAAGGTCATTCACATCCCTCTGAATGACGAAACCCTGAATGTTCGCGGAGAGCGAAGTAAGACATGACTAAGCATCGTTTCTTGCGTCAAAGTTGTGAAGTACATCGAACGAGGATGTCAAGTCTTTTTGGCTCAAGTCACCGAGAAGAAGTCGGAAGAGAAGTGACTCGAGGATGTGCCAGTAGTCGGAAACTTTCTAGAAGTTTTTCCTGAGGACTTGCCTGGCCTTCCGCCGATTCATCAAGTGGAATTTCAAATTGACTTGATGCCAGGAGCAGCACCCGTAACACGAGCACCCTATAGGATAGCATCGTCGGAAATGAAGGAGTTATCTGGGCAATTGCAGGAATTGTCAGATAAAGGATTTATTCGCCCAAGTTTGTCACCGTGGGGAGCCCCGGTGTTGTTTGTAAAGAAGAAGGATGGAACCTTCAGGATGTGTATCGATTATTGTGAGTTGAACAAATTTACGGTGAAGAATCGATATCCGTTGCCAAGGATTGACGATTTGTTTGATCAACTGCAAGGATCGAGTGTCTACTCGAAGATTGATTTGAGATCGGGTTATCACCAACTGAGAGTTAGGGAAGAAGACATCCCCAAGACGGCTTTCAAGACAAGATACGGCCACTACGAATTCCAAGTAATGCCATTCGGTCTAACAAATGCACCCGCTGTGTTTATGGACTTAATGAACCGAGTGTGCAAACCCTATTTGGATAAGTTTGTGATTGTATTCATCGATGATATCCTTATTTATTCACGTAGTAAGGAAGAGCACGCAGAACACTTAAAGGCTATACTAACACTGCTCAGAGAAGAGAAATTATACGCCAAATTTTCAAAGTGTGATTTTTGGATTGAGAAGGTACAGTTTCTTGGGCATGTTATCGACAGTAAGGGTATTCATGTTGATCCCGCCAAGATCGAAGCTATTAAAAATTGGGCGTCACCTACGAGTCCTACCGAGATACGCCAATTTTTAGGTCTTGCCGGATACTATCGGAGATTTATTGAAGGATTTTCAAGGATTGCTAAACCTTTGACTGAGTTAACACAGAAGAAGAAGAAGTTTGACTGGGGAGATGAACAAGAATCGGCATTTCAATTCTTGAAACAGAAGCTTTGTGAAGCACCGATATTAGCACTACCCGAAGGAAGTGAGGACTTCGTGGTATATTGTGACGCATCAATCCAAGGTTTGGGTGCCGTATTGATGCAGAGACTTAAAGTAATCGCTTACGCTTCTAGACAACTTAAACCCCACGAGGAGAACTACACTACTCATGATCTAGAATTAGGAGCGGTAGTATTCGCTCTTAAGATCTGGAGACACTACCTTTATGGAACCAAGTGTGCGGTTTTCACCGATCACAAGAGTCTTCAGCACATTTTAGATCAAAAAGAGTTGAACATGAGGCAACGTCGATTGCTAGAGTTACTAAGTGACTATGATTGTGAAATTCGTTATCACCCGGGGAAGGCAAACGTTGTAGCAGATGCCTTGAGTCGAAAGGAACGACTTAGACCCCTCAGAGTTAGATCATTGGGTATGACAATTAGATCACCACTTCCGTCACAAATTCTTGAAGTTCACCTTAAGGAAGAGAATAGACCGCACGAAAAGATTTACGGCATGCCAGAAAGCATGAATGGATTTGTCAAGAAACCAGATGGAAGGCTGTGTTTCAAGTACAGAAGTTGGATCCCATTGTATGGAGGAATACGAGACCTCATCATGCATGAGTCTCATAAGTCTAAATATTCCATTCATCCTGGTGCGGACAAGATGTATCATGGTCTAAAGAAGTTGTATTGGTGGCCAAACATGAAAGCTGACATTGCAGAGTATGTCGGTAAGTGTTTGACCAGCTCAAGAGTAAAGGCTGAACATCAAAAACCATCCGGTCTTTTGATTCAACCCGAGCTACCAATGTGGAAATGGGAAAGGATTACAATGGACTTCATTATGAAATTACCCAAGACATCGAGTGGGTTGGACACTATTTGGGTTATTGTCGATCGTCTCACGAAGTCAGCGCATTTCTTGCCAATCAAAGAGACTGATGATATGGACGTTCTTGCACGTTTGTACCTAAAGGAGATAGTTTCCCGGCATGGAGTGCCGATTTCGATTATCTCCGACCGAGACAGCCATTTTACGTCTAACTTTTGGCGATCTTTACAGAAAGCCTTGGGAACTAAGTTAGATATGAGTACCGCTTCCATCCACAGACCGATGGTCAAAGTGAAAGGACTATACAGATTCTAGAGGACATGCTTAGGGCATGTGTGATTGATTTTGGAAAAGGCTGGGATAAACACCTACCGTTAGCAGAATTCTCATATAACAACAGTTATCGCGCTAGCATTAAGGCTGCACCATTTGAAGCACTTTATAGAAGAAAGTGTAGATCACCAGTTTGTTGGGCTGAGATTGGAGATGTACCACTCTCAGGTCCCGAGTTGATTCTTGAAACCACTGAGAAAATAGTAAAGATTAGGCAACGATTACAAGCCGCCAAGGATCGGCAAAAGAGTTATGCCGATGTGCGAAGGAAACCAATAGAGTTTCAAGTTGGAGACAAGGTCATGCTTAAGGTATCACCTTGGAAAGGGATGATTAGGTTTGGAAAACATGGAAAGTTAAACCCAAGATACGTTGGACCCTTCGAGATCATTGAAAGGATCGGTCCCGTGGCATACAAACTTGAACTACCTGAGGAACTCAGTAGAGTACACAACACCTTCCACGTGTCAAATTTGAAAAAGTGTTTATCGGATGAAACCCTTGTGATTCCGTTGAAAGAGATCAGAATCGACGATAAGTTGAACTTTATTGAGGAACCCGTTGACATTATGGAGAGGGAGGTCAAACGACTTAAGCATAGTCGCATTCCCATTGTTAAGGTCAGATGGAACTCTAAGAGAGGACCCGAGTTCACCTGGGAGCGCGAGGATCAAATGCGTGCCAAATACCCACAACTATTTGATGAGACAACCCCGAGCAGCGATTCAACTTTGGATTCTGGGACGAATCCAATCTAACGGGTGGGTACTGTAATACTCCGTAAAATCCCAGGTCATTTATTAATGCTAATATTCGACACTATTCTAAACTAAGCCATTTTTGCGGGAAAATTTGAAATTTTTATATGAGACACCATTTGTTTGACACCCGATTATTTTTGATCACCGTTTGTTTGACACCCGATTATGTTTTGTCACCTGATATCACCCGATTGTCACTCTTGGATGTCACCCAATGAGGTTAACACCGGTAACTCCCACTTGCAACCTGACACCCTATTTGGACACCGAGATATTATTAATATATATAACGATATATATATATATATATATATATATATATATATATATATATATATATATATATATATATATATATATATATTAATTATTACAAATTATTATCACTATGTATATATAAGTATATATATACGTATGACGACACCATTTATATTTTCATGGTTTTCATGAACCGACACCGATACCGAAACTAAAGTCACGATTATACTAATCACCGATACCTCGTTATATTTTTGGGCCGAACGTCATCCTTAGCCCAAAGCTACCTTTTTTTTTTTTTCGTTTGAGCCTTGTGTTCTCAAGCCCAATGGCTGTGGCTTATTCTTGCGATGCATGCTAATCAAATGAAACCAAACTCCTTGCAACATGATATTACACTCGTTTTATTTTGGTTCCCTACGAGCTCGACATCAAACAAGCAATTCTCCTTTGACTTTGTATCTTGCAACATCGAGCCACCCTTGGAGCCGTCCAACCCTTGGTTAACAACATTACACACTAAAACTCTTAAACCACTAGGTAATATGTTTCTTAAACTCCTAACACAAACAATAAACAAGATTTTAAGGGACACACATGGCCTAAAACTCTCTAAGTCCTAGCATTAAAATATGAATGTAGCCTTCAACTCTTACAACTCGACATGACAACACTCAACAAGCTAGACAACTTTGTCGAGAGAGGAAGTGACCACTCGAATGGTGTTGTATCACATGGAGACATTCGAACCACCCAAAACCATCCTATATAAGCCACATTAAATGCATTTTAATCTCACACTTTCAAACTTCAAATCACCAAACTCTTTCTTCCTTCTTGGTTACTGTCGAAGAGCACTAGGCGCACACAAGCAAGGTTTTGGGTTAGGAAAGTGTTGGGTTATAACCAGCTTGAATAAGGTATTGGGTTAAGGAGGAGCTCACGGATCTAGTTGTTTTCTTACTCTCACCTCGTACGCACGACACCATCACCACCAAGAAACCTTGGTATTGTAAGTTACTCAAAACTCATTTCATTTGTTCATTTCTTGTTTTCATATTTGTCGCACCATGTGAACATTTAGAGATATAAATCTAGTACTAAACTTAACAACTCAAAACTCATTTTGACACTTTACTTTGGCACGATATCTCTCGATCTATACGTTCATGTCACACGTATTTTTACTTGACACGTATCTTAACTTGGTAAACTATCAAACTAGCGTAACATGCATATTATACGCGACCTTGTGCTACGAAAACTAAGCCTAAACCAAACCTGTGTCGAGCACCCTTTTATATAAAATAAAATGTCGTTTGGGCTTAGATTGGGCTAACGAGCCCATTTGGTTTTCAAAGGGGAAATTTCGGTTTAAAATTTGGGAAATAGCGAGAGGTATAAAAACGGGTTTTAAGGAATTTTCGTAAGTTATAATCACTACTTTCATTGTACCAAAGAGTTTATTTTTTTTAAACTTAATCAAGGACTTTTTTTGCAAAGAGTCGCGTTAAAGGACTAAAAGTGACAAAACATGAAAACTTTCGGACTAAATAGCGTATTATCAATTTCTAATAGAAGTTGAGGGTGAAAACTGTAATTTTCAAAAGTTTGAGGAATAAAGCGTAAAAAGTACAAAAAGGACTAAAAAGAAATTATTTTTAACCAAGGGGTAAAAAGTGTAACTTTATTAAAGTTAAAGGTCAAATATGACAAAGGTACTTTATTAATTAATTGTTTTGTATAATTTGATTTTTATAAATATGTATATACTTTGTAACTTAAAAATAAATATATAACTTTACTAAAAATATTTAATTATAAATATTTTTAACGATATTATTTTCACGAAAGAATTAACATTTATTGAACACCGGTTCGTAACAACGATACAAATAACTACGTAAAGTTATTTTGGAATATATTAAGACACCCGAATGATTATCACCGTACACGAGACATATCACATGTCATTTACGAAATGAATCTAAAACACCGATGACTATATATTTATAGGTCACAAGTCGTAGGAATGTCATTGCTAGATGTAGCAGTACACCATCACTTTTGAGCACCGTTGTGATTCACACCTACCTGTCAGGTGAGTTCATGGTCCCACATTTTTTATTGTTGTTTTTAAACTCCGTGGGGAGATACAGGCTATAAATCGAACACAAGTATTTTCTGTATGCTGTTACCACCTGATATTGCCTAAGTTGACACCCGTGCTACAAGTCCCTCATATCACGAACCTTAATCATTTGCGAGTGAGCGCGAATATAGTTGATAGATCTATTGCAATGGCAGCCCACCTCTGTCAAGGTGATCACTTGGCAGGAGGTGTGCTATATTCGAGGTATTATGGAAATTTGGTAAATTTCCTGTCACCGAGGGCCCCTTGTCATTTACATTCGCTGTGGTGTAGGTGATTGTTATTATCTTTATGATATGTCAAATCGATGTTAAGGCTTGCGTTTCGTGAGGCTTAGGAGCAATATTTCACCAGTTTAGTCAAGACCTGTCTATCTTGGCTTGTTTATTTCAAATGCTTGACTTGTGTTCACACTATTGCTATTTAAACTACTATGGATTCACTCAACCTTTGTGTTGACTTTTTAAGCATGTTTATCTCAGGAAATTAGCAAGCATGGCGGCACGGAGCTGGCAAAAGGGCACACATGACCTCCCTTTTTATTTCAATAATAATATCATTCTTTTCAAACTCATCACTTCTTTTGCGAAACAATTAACATTTGGAAAATGTTTGTAACTCTGACTACTTTGAGTTTTCATGGAATGATATTGACTATCTTTTGAATTGTTTTCTATGAGTATAACTGTGTACTAAACTGTAATGACCCCGATTAGACTTCCGCTGCTTATCAAATTTTCGGGGTGTTACATGAAGCATCCCAGGCACCCACATCCGAACCCACTCCAAGTATACATCAGGCCTCTACAAGTTCCAATTCCTATCCTAGACCTCAGGATAGCTGGACCAAGTCCAAAACAATTGAACTTGTTAACATCATTGGTGAACCTTCAGAAGGCATGCTTACAAGGAGCATGGCTGCCAAACTCAAGGCGGCTTCAGCCAATGTATGCCTCTATGTTGACTTTATCTCAGAAATAGAACCTAAAAATGTGAAAGAAGCTTTTAAATATGAGAGTTGGGTTCAGGCCATGAGAGATGAGTTAGAACAATTTGATTGAAATGATGTCATGACCTTAGTTGAATGTCCTCAGGGAGTGTTTATCATAGGAATGAAATGGGTCTTCAAAATCAAGACAGATGATTCAGGAACTGTAGTAAAAAACAAAGCTAGACTTGTTGCAAAAGGATATAATCAACAAGAAGGTATTGACTATGAGGAAACCTTTGCACCTGTTGCAAGAATGGAAGCCATCAGGATCTTTCTTGCATATGCAACATACATGAACTTTAAAGTCTACCAAATGGAAGTAAAGAGTGCATTCCTAAATGGTACCATTAAAGAAGATGTATATGTGCAACAACCACCTGGCTTTGAAAGCAGTGAGTTTCCCAACCATATCTACAAGCTTAACAAAGCCCTTTATGGACTAAAACAAGCTCCCAGGGCATGGTATGAAACTCTTTCAGCCTTCCTGATACAAAACAAATTTGTCAGGGGGAAATTTGACAATACATTGTTCACCTATAGGACAAATGAGGATGTGATCTAGTCCATGTATATGTGGATGACATCATATTTGGCTCAACAAGTAACAAACTTTGTAAACAGTTTGAAAAGCTGATGACAAAGAAATTTGAAATGAGTATGATGGGAGAACTCACTTATTTTCTTGGACTACAAATCAAACAAACTGAGAAAGGAATTTCCATCAGTCAAGAAAAATACACTAGGAACCTACTCAAAAAGTATGACCTCAGTGACTGTGCCTCAGTGACCCCAATGGTACCTCCCAATAATTTAGGGCCTGATCTTGCTGGAAAACCTGTTAATCCTACTCTATACAGAGGTATGATTGGGTCACTGATGTATCTTCTTGCCTCAAGACTGGATATTCAATTCTCAGTGTGCTTATGTGCAAGATATCAGTCTGAACCAAAGGAATCTCATCTCACTGCTGTCAAAAGGATACTGAGATATCTTAAGGGCACTTCCAGTCTTGGACTCTACTATCCAAAATGTTCAGGGTTTGATCTCAAAGGTTACTCAGACTCTGATTATGTTGGATGCAACATGGATAGGAAGAGTACTTCAGGGTCCTGCCAATTTCTTGGAGGAAAGCTAGTCTGTTGGAGTGCTAAAAAGCAACAATTTGTTGCAATGTCCTCAGCAGAAGCTGAATATGTTGTTGCTGCCGGCTGTTGTGCAAATGTGTTATGGATGAAAAGTCAACTCAGTGACTATGGTATTCATTACAAAATAGTACCCATCTTTTGTGATAACACAAGTGCAATTGCCATATCAAACAACCCAGTGCTTCATCAAAGAACAAAACACATTGATATCAGATATCATTTTATCAGGGATAACATCATGAAAGGTGATATTGAATTACACTTCATTCCCACTGAGTATCAGCTAGCTGATATCTTCACTAAACCTTTGGATGAACCTACTTTCACCAGGCTAAAAGCAGAACTAGGCATGTTAGATATTGATAATCAGATCACTAATTGAAGTATCTTACATGGTGTATATTCTTATCCCCTGATAATCAACCTTCCTCAGTAAACCCTTTCAACATCACCAAAATCACTCACAAGGCGCTTCTCACCTTGTGATTGTAACTCACTGGTCTCCTTACCCGAAGTAATTCACACTGAATGAATTCTCATTCAGGGGGCTCAGGACATTATACTGATGCAATTCAATGCATAACTAAATGCTTCAAGTATCTAGTTAGTAAATGTCCTAGGTTGGTAACTGAATTTTCTATTTAATATAGGAATATATGTCTCTGCCTTACTGGCATCCATACCAGAGCCCCCACTTACACATCAACATCCCACTTAGCATTTATTGCCTTCCCTCACAAATAATATCCTTTGATATTTTTGTGACATCATGTCTGCAAAAGTGCATATCTTGCAGTCTCTTTGCACTGTTTACCTCGACAGTTGCCAAAAACTTGGGTATGTGGAGTGGTGGCATTTAATGCGGATCCCAAAACGGTTCTTCATTTCGATTTTCAAAATTTTAGACCAATGGTATTCCTCACCCTCTATAAATACCCCTTTCCAAAATCACAAAACACACACACAAAATTTCTTAAAGAAACTCTGCAAAAATTTCTCCATTGCAAAGCTGTGTGTAATCTTTTCAAAAACAAAAGGTTTTTTCAAAACTTATTTTCTTGGTTAAGAAATTTGCAACAAGAAATCCTTCTTGTTTGCAAACATCTTGATAACAATATCACACGTTTCACAACAGAAAACAAGTTAGACTTAACTTGTGAATCTTCTTGGGTGTGATATTCTGCCATAAAATTTTCAAAACCTTTTCCTGACCTAAAAAAATGGCATAAGACCAAGGAATCATGCTTGCACCTCAATGGGCAAAAATGACTCTGGCTGATGTACAATTTAAAACAAACAATGTTGCAGGCAATTTTAATCACCCAACCAATGTTCTTGCCTACAAGGAAATAATAAAATTTTTGTACAACTGTCCCTTGAAAAATGCCTTCACATCAACACCCTACTTTCAGTATCACCACCTCCTCAGGGAGTTCTGGTATACTGCTCAGGCCATTGACTCGACACCCAGTACTGATGAGAACGAACTCAGGCCCCTCAAGGAGTTTCTCATCAGCTTCTCTGTTTTAAATGGGAAAAGAAAATTTGTCCTGGATTTCAAAACTTTTTGCTTAGCAACAGGACTTGACTACAACAATGGAAAATATGTTGCACACCCTGACCCAAGTGATGTCAAATCAGGGTTAGAAAAAATTGTTTGGATCCAAAATATTTGGACAAGTCCCATGTCACCAAAAGCTCTTTTCCCATGGCTTGGAAGATCCTGTTCACTTTTGTGATTCAGGTTTTCGGTGGGAACCATTCATCCACTGAACAGATTAATTATGTTCAAATGATGATGGCCTATTGCCTAATGAACGGGGTCACTGTCGACATTGGAGAGATCATTTATGGTGATCTTGTAACCAAGCTACTGAATAAAACTAGGCTACACTATGTGTTGTATCCTAGGTTTATCTCATGCGCTCTTCAAAGGTTACTGGGTTGTGACTACACTCATGATGAACACTTAAGTTCTTTACCAGCCATCCTGAGTTCTTCAAACTTTTCAAAAGACCCATCCTCAGTCTCAAACATTGAATTGACGGCCCATATGGTTGCCATAAACAACCGGAGGGACTCAGTGTACCCACCTTCCCCTCCTAAGAGGACAGGGAAGTCTCAGACTGTGCCAAAAACCAAACCCAAAGCACAGGGCCCTGAGGCTTCAGGGACACAGGCTTCTAAGCCAAAAAGGAGACCTAAGCCCAAAAATGTCACCCTTGACCAGGCTCCACCACCCCTAGGGACAACGAAGGTCACTGACAAATCACAGTCAGTGCCCTTGGTCCACACGACTACTCCCAAAGATCCAGAGGGAAACATACAACCCGCTGGTAGGGGAGCGCCTTCCACTTATCCCGCTAACGTCTCTGGTACATCACAACTAGAGTCTCAGGGAGTGGCGGCCCCTAAATCCTCGACAGACCAGCACCAGTCTGTTGGAATGGGGGGCCTTAACATTTCACTGATTCCTAGTGATGATACTGAAGCACACCCGTCAGTGTCTGAAGGAGTCACAGGGGACAAAGACTCAGGGGGATTAAAACCACCCGCTGATATGGAACCTACACCCCCTCACAGAGCTGCTCATTCTTCGCAAACTGACAGTGAGGACCAGACAGACAAAACCCATTATGTTGGATTTGAGGGGTCAGGGAGCGACCATAACCAATGCAAGTCTTCTTATGAAGAGGAGACGGCTAACCCATTTTTGCAGATAGACTCAACGGCTACTTTCCAGGCTGTTCTTGATTCTGATGATGATGATAGCAAAGTCAGTGAGGAAGAGTTCTATGAAGCTGGTGATGATATGGAGACTGAGGCAACAGCCACTGAACAATCCCCTCTGTCTCCTGTTGTTCAACAAGAAAATATACCAGAACCTTCCTCTCCTGAAAAATTGACTAAGTATGATGATTCCAGGCCCTTCACTGAAAGAAAGCTAATGAAATTTCTGAAAAAGGCCTGCAAAGTCATCTACGATGATATCACTGGAGATGTGTTTGATATGCACACTGAGCAAGCTGTTCACTACTGCAACCTCAGGGAGTCAGTTGAAGCCTATCATGATAACACTTTCGAACAACAGGCTGATGTTGCATTCAAACTGACTACTCTTAATGGACATCTCAGCAAGTTCAATGAATCGCTCAGCCAGATCACAAAGAGCGTTTCTACCATTCAAGAGTCTGTCAAAGATGACCCTGAACTCAACCGCAAGATTCTTCAGGCTGCACAGACCTACCAATAGAATTCTGCTTAATTCACTGAGTTGGTGGATTTGCTAAAGGCTGCAAATCTTCAGGGTCTTAATTCTTCAGTGGTGTCCATCTGCTCATCACTCAGTCTAATGGAGAAAAACTTGGCTGCTTGGGCTAAGTCTTAAAACTCCTTGGCTTGGAATCTTGGGCCAAGGATGTCTGCCATTGAATCTTCTCAGGCTTCCCTGGATGCCAAAGTGTCTTTAATTCAGAAGGACACTGCTGACATCAAGAACATGCTCTCAAAACTTTACCAGGCGTTCAAGGGTCCTTCAGTGGCACCAACTCTTGCCCTCACTGACGCTGCAGCAACAGTTGAGGGGTAGAGATCCACTAAAGTACCACAAACAGGTGTCCCTGATACTTCCACCAGTCAACCTTCCTCTCAGGTTGAGGGGGAGCACATAGTTGAGGCAACTCCAATCTCATCCTTCCAGTCTCCTGAAACCACCACTCAACCATCAAACCAGGCTAATAAAGGCAAAGGCATTCTCACTATTGTGTCTGAACCTTCAACAACATTGGTTGCTGCTTCTTCAGTCATCAGACCGGACCCTGATGCACCTGTCAGGGTTCCTTTCCAAATGAATGGTGTTACATATTTGATGACTGAAGATGAAATCCAAGCTCACATGGATAAGGTGGAAAGATAAAAGAAAGTAGCCCTGGAAGAACAAGCAAGCAAGGCTACTCTCATTGAAGTGGTTAATGAGGAAGCCACTGCTATTGGGTTGAAGCCTCGGGACCTTGCACATAGAGAAGGTGGTGAAAAGTTCAAACAGGCTTAGGATGCTGCTCTGATAGCTCTAAAAGAAAAGAGGGAGGCCAAACTGAAGAGATTAGCTGAAATCAGGAAACAAAACATTGAGAAGTATACCTGGATCATGACACCGAGACTGAACCCAGAAACTATCACTGATGTCAAGATCCACCAGAACTCCAAACCAGCTGTTCTCACTGTCTACAGAGGTAAAGACAAACGACACTTTGAAGTTCATGATCCCTTCAGATTTGCTGACTTTGGGATCACTGAGCTTGATGAGCTAGGTTCAATCATTGCAAAGAAGAACAATGTCGTTGTCAAGAACCTACAGAAATCCCTCAAGATCAGGTTTGATCTTTTGGCCAAAAAGCATGAGGAACTTGGGATCCCTTCACTGCTACCAGCTTCAGTACCTACCATTCAGGCTCCTCCTACTCAGTCTTCTAAAAGGAAAAGGAAGAAGATAGAGACTGAACCATAAGTCAGTGTTCCGGGTCTAAACTGCAACAGAGCCCTCCCTGTAGGAGTTACATTTATGAACAATTTGGTCATTGAGCAACCTGAGAGAGGTCTCTTCTTCACAGATGAGTTTGGAGATCCAGCCTTACAAAGATGGGCTGACATTGATCAAGCAGGAGTAAAGGCAATGGCAGGGTACTTTTTCATGGCCAATCCCATCAAGAATGAGGCTAATGCAAGACTGAACAACAAAATCAAAGAGCATCCTGACAAACACCTACTGAACACCAAGAGAGCCAAACTTGAAGCCATGGGTCTAAAGTTCTAAAGCCCGAGCATGTCTGCAACACCAACTATCTTTATTTACTTTTTTTTGCTTAGGATTGTAATAATCATGAATAATATTGATGTTTTGTTTAACATTCAGTGTCCTAAACAATATGTAGTAAGTCAGGATTGTAGAGATAATACCTTTGCTATCTCTCACAAAACCATGAAAACACTCAGGCTATTTGTATATCCAAATAGGGGGAGACTATTGGGTTTGTTAAAACCCAAACTCCTTAATCCAGGATTTGAACATAAAATATACTAAGTGTTTCATTATCGAGAACACCAAACAAGTTACTGAATGCATAGCTATTCAGTGAGTCATCCTCAAGACGCTCAGGGCGAATCTATGAAGAAAGGTTCACTATTTAGTGAGGCGGTTCTCAGTGAATGATACCTGAGCCAAAGAAGAGGAAGATGGACTCAGTGAGGGATGACAATAACTCACTGAGTTCCATGACTCCTCACCAACTAAGATCACTGAGTGAACAAAGACTGAAGATATATAGACTGAAGTAAAGGCGGGATTAGGCGGGATTTGTTTGAATGGATAAGGGATGGTCCTTATCATGCAAAGGTCAACTTTCCCTGAATGAGTATAATACCAAGAAGTGTGTCAACACTGAAGACCAGAAAGCATCCTTGTCCTTTACTACCTATAGCTAATTGTAACAGGGACAAAATACCTATGTATTTTGTCCAATATAGGATGATGTAATATTGTCTTGTAGTCTTTGTCCTTTAGGTAAAGATTACATTTGTGCACTTAATACTTAGACATTCACAAACCAAATCTTTACTCTCTCCAAAGAACAACACAATCCCTGAGTTAGCTCAGCAGGATCTTAGTTGTCACTCAAACTTAGTTTGGGTTTAGTGAGGAGTACACCATACTTGTCATTTCAATCCCAAGTGTTGTTTTGCAAACACTTTGGTATAATTCTTTTGATTAATTTCTAATAAAGAATTAAACATTGAAAAACTTTGTGTCTTTTGTTTTACGTTTATTTGCCTTTATAATTAATCAACATGTTGCTATACCATGGAACTTGGTTAGATTAACTTTGTAGTTAACCGTAACCAAGTAAAAGGGTCCAACAAATATCAAAGGGGATGGGAGATGGGCCTAAGGGTGTTGGGCTGGGTACATGGATCAAGGGTGTTTGGTGTATTAATAGGTCCGTTTGGTTTTACTAGTAGAAATCACAAGGACTAATTGTGTAATACACTGAAAATTGAGGGACCTGTTTTACCAATTTCCTAAAGTTGTTTCAAGGATTATATCTGCCAAGTTTCCATAGTCCAAGGTCCAATGTTGATTTTTTTTCATTTTTGAATTTCCAGGGACTAAATCTGCCAACTTTGAAACTTCAGGGACCAAACATGTAATTTCACCAAACTTTTGTCCCAAGGACCATTCCTTCCAAAGATGAGTAGCACAAGGACAAAAATTGATTTTTTCAAAGTTTTTTAAATCCCAGGGACCATTTTTGTCAATTTTGCAAAGTTGAGGGACTAAACTTGTAATTTTATGAAACTTCACACCAAATGACTAAATATGTTTATTTGTGATTTAAAAAGGACCTTTGGTGACTTTTTCATGTTTTTGAATAACCAGGGACTAGATTTGACAAGTTTTGAAAGTTGAGGGACTGAAACTGCCAATTATACAAACTTTGTTCATTTTTCATCTGTTTTTTTATCATTTTGCATCTGAAACATATAAAACACATTTCTGGGATATTTTCAGTATTTTGATGCATATTTGAGTGTTTTTGGATGTTTTGGCAGCTCAGATTAGGTAAAAATGATGAGTATTTACACACTCATCACATTCAAAGAATATCCGGAGATAAAACCGGCTTAAGATTTAACTCAACCGAAGCTTCAACTAGTGAAACAAAAAATGTTAAGTTTGAAAGTGAACCTAGTAAACTAAAACCTTTAGAAGCAAATCCTAAATATATATTCATAAATGATAGAAAAATGCCTCTTGCTAGTGATGAAGAAGTAAAAACTTTTTGTAAACCATTCTTAAATACCGAAGTAGGATCCTTTAAACCTAAATTAAGATCTAAAACTCCACCACCAAGAAAACTAAATAATCATCACTCCATATCTAAAACACCTCAACCTAGAAGAAACCAAAATAGACAAAACTACAATAACAATAGTCATCAAATGTGGAATTATCAACCAAATTACAACCCTTGGGGAATATTACCACCATACATGCATCCTAGCTAAATGTTAAATATGTTTGGACCAAACAACTTTTTCCCAATGAGACAATGGGGACCAAGTGGCTAATTTGTCACTCTTCAAAGAAGTTGAAATCTCATCTACAAATGACTTTTATAAGTCAACATGGTCGCTTGAAGTGCTTGATGATAATCCATTGAAGACTAAAAGGTACGCGTTTCTTTTAAGTTCATCGCTATAATTTGCATGCTTAGATAAATGATTAGTTAGATTAATGCTTAGCTATACATATATATTGTTTGTAACTCTTATTCATATATACGTACATAATAGCTTATATACTTATAACCTTGAAACATCATTAGTTGACTTTCCTAGGAATAAAATGAAATTGTTCATTGTCGAACAAAATAGAAAATGGAAATCTTCTATATCCACTAATATCAAACTCATGGTGATGAAGTGAAATGAGTTAAGTGGATTAATCGTTAATATAGAAGTAGGATTAGATCCCTTGCGTAAGAAAACTCTGGATGCAACAAGCTCTCGTAGACTATGACATTAAGTTAGATAAGTGTGCAATAATAAATGAGCTATAGATGTTAGGATATGCCCCATTCAACACCCTCGCATCAAACATGTAGAATTAAGTCATCACTCACTTAAGATCATAGGTTATGTAGAAAAGGATAGCCTAGGACAATAGGCTTAACCAATACTCTTGAGCATGAGATCTTTAATAAACATCTTTTAAAATCTATGATTAATGATATTTGTTGTCAAAAATCTAATATCTCTAAAAATATGCAAAAACCTCACATTTTGGAAAATAGTTCTTCAAATGACTATCCCACTTTTCAATAATATGTTTTCACTATCAATATCCACAATTTTGTTGTGATCAAAACCAAAGATTGGGAAAATTTTCTTTACCTTTCATTAACACATTTTGAAGTAAAACTGAATCTATTTTATTCAAATAACTTTCACATCTACGTGAAAACCTACTTTCAAACATTGTTGAATAATGCTAAAAACGTCTCTTTAAATCATGCATGGTGATCTCATATTTGTCATCTATATTTATATAAATGACACTTATAGGTGAACTAAACCAAATCAAGAGGACCATGGTTTGTCTATTAAGACTTTGTTTGTAACAAGTCTAGAAATCCATGCTATCATAACTACCCACTTATCGCACATTGATACACATTAGGATTAATCCTCCTATTTATAAAGTTATGAAATACTTGATGTTGCTTATTGTTTCCTAGCACTTACATTTTACATGCTTGATGAGTATGTTTGCATGCTAGATGAAATTGCTTGTTTACTTAATCTCTTTGGTTAACATGCTTTGGCTACATAATTGCCTACATAATTAGTATATGCTTAATTGCCTCAAAGAGTTGGACTTGTTTGAAACCAAAAACACAACCTTTCTGCAATTCACTACCAAAAACCCTTTTCTGGCAATCTAGGAATCATCAGATGGGCGGCCCCCTTAATTATTAAGGGGACCGGCCTCCAATTAAGGGGACCGGCCATCTGATGGTCGAAGATGCTGTTTCCTTTTTCTACTCACTCGATCTATGAATCTTTAATAGTGAAACTGAGACTATATCGCGTGGCCTGTCAAACGGCGAAGGTGCGTGGGTTAATGTTTTCTGATGGTGTGGATTAGGTACCTCTATTTCGGTAAATACAATCTCAAGTCACATGCACTAGCCAATTCAAGTGATCAGTTACCTATATTACACTTTTTAGCCCATTTCATCCTACACTTCCCAAAATTCACAAACCTATTTTATCCTAAACCTTCTATCAAAGTTTATCCATCCTTAATCCCACATATCCTACACTATAAACACTCTCATTCCTCATAATCTCCATTCATCTCTTCATCAAACCAAAACCATCAAGAAACCCGTTTGGAGAAGAAAGCCTAACTTCCATTAAAAGCCCATCAAATCAAATGATGTTGTCAAACATCCAATACCAAATTCCTCCTATGTCTTCAACATTACATACCTAACACATCACTCTTCTTCCCACCAACATTACATATCAACAACCTTTACTCACCCATATCCTTCTACCTTACACTCAAACCTCATAACCTTTACTTACCTCAACCTCAAATATCATCTCTTAGTACACCTAATGCACCATCTATAACACCCTCCTACCAAGAAATCCCTTCCATGAATATCGCTCTTTCACTCTCACCAATCACATCACTTGATACTCATTTACCATCTTCACCAATAACTCCACCTAGTCATCCTCATAGAAAGATTCAACCATATAACCATTCCCTACACTCTACAAAGTGTGTCATCACCACTACAACTTAACCCATGAAGGTCAAACTATATTTCATGATACACAAACCTCATGTTCACTCAAATGAACCCTTTCACAAACCTCATCATAATAACCAAACATCCATCCTTGCTCCCAAAAATACACCTTCATCTCACCCACATAGCCATATGAAAAGCATGTTCAATCTCAAAACAACAATCCCAATCTCATTCCTAACACCTCACATTTTGTTCAACCTACCAATCCACCATCCAAAAAATCCTCCACTCATGAAACATCCTATTCTTCCACAACTTCATTCTCATCCATTCATGATTACCCAAACTCACAAATATCTCCACCACCAAGAGTATCACCACCACCTCGTACCAACACACATGTTATCCCTATGTTGCATGTCCAATCATCCATCCCTAATAACACCACACGCCACCATCACCACCTTCCTCCGAACACTTGAAGTTCATTGAAGAACTCAAGGAAGCCCATGTGCTTTGTGCTCTTCTTGCCTTACACCATCCTCAATGCAACTTGGAACAACTTTCCTCTAGCTCTCCTTCATCATCCCACAACTTGAATCAAGTTGAAAAACATGTCAACAATTGACCTTGTTGCATCTTTCTCCTAAAAACAATTGCATTCAATGAACACTTCACTTGGATTAAATATCTTCTCACTAGATCACATCCAATATACCCTCACTTGAACAACATCCAAAACCTCAATCAACCTCTTCCGCTACAAACTCTCCACCACCAAACTCTCCAACATCCATGCACCTAAACATATGCCTCCATTAATCCAACAACCTTACCCTAACTGAACTACTTCATTCCAAACACTCTATCATCAACCATTCTAAGTATACTACATGCTTATGACTTTCACTTTCAAACAAGAATCAACCAACCTCTTATTGCAAGCAAGTCTGATGGCTCTCTTTGGCAAATTAGGATCTTTTACTCATTACTTTGAATTAATGAATATATTGCTATGTGTCCTTAATATTTGTTTGCCATGCTTGTTGTTTTCCATATTTTGCTATATATGCTTGTGCCTCTAATATTTTTCTAGCAAGAATTCCGTATCTTGATTCCTTGGTGCCCTCGAACGAGGGGCAGCACACATCAAGGGGGAGCTTTCATCCCGTCTAACTTCATTTATGAAGCTAGTCGGCATAACCTTTTTTATTCTACAAAAAGGGGGAGAATTGAATATAAACTCACTAAATACTTGTCTAAAAATTAAATTTTGATTTAATGAGTTTAGGTTTTGTAATCATCAAAAAGGGGGAGATGGTTGATATAAGTAATGCCTAAAAACGTTATTAATATTTCTCGATATCTCTACGTTTTGATAATCACAAAATGTAAACTCATTAAACTAAAATATTATGACGTAAACAAGTATTTAGTAGTAAATATTCATTTTAACAAATCAATCACTTAAGGTATGAATAAACAAAATGCCTAATGCATTTTATGATCAAAGGAACATTTTCTAAATCACTAGATTTTTTATTTTTACAAACCTTACATTTTTTATAAAGTGGGATAAACATTTTAAAACTTATACAAAATATTTTTGTATTTATAAAGAAATGTTTTATTCAAAATAAATATTTTGAATTCAAATTTCTACCCAAAAAACGGCTATATTCTTCAGGAAAATCCTTCCCCACAAAAAGACAAAAGTTCTGGAAAAAAATTTTGGGCGGCCCCCTTAATTATACTAGGCGCCCCCTTAATTATTAAGGGGACCGGCCACGCTCCCGAAAAGTACTTTTTTTCCCTATAAATACTGGCTCAAATCTGGCATTTTTCCTTACCTTTTTGCACAAAAACCTTCTGTCCAAATCTCTCCTAATCTTTCTAATAAATCATTTGATCATACAATCCTAAGCTTTTGTTTCCAAGTGATCCAAGCTTCAACCATTCAAGTGCAAAAAGAAGAATACTTCTATCAATTAAAACTAGAAGTATTACAACTTAGTTTCATCTTGCTATCTAAGTTGTTTGTATATTATAATTTGTAAATCATTCATTAACTTCAGTATAAGGTGTGCATATTGGTTAGTTAGATCTAAACATAGGTGATTAGATTAGTTTGAAGTTTGTGAAGAAGTAAAAGTGTGGAGGAGTAGAGAAGTATAGGATTAATGATAAGTAGTGAAGAGATAGGAGTTGTGAAGTAGTAAAGTAATATGAGCTTCAAAGTTGTGAAGAGCTAGTTGTGAAGTAGTGAAGCAATTGGAGCATCGAAGTTGTGAAGAGCAAGAAGTTGTGAAGAAGCTAAGAAATAGAAGTTGTGAAGAAGGAGAAGTTGTGTAAAGTTGCATAAAGTTGTGAAGAAGTTGTGTTGTGATTTAAGTCGTGAGATTGATTCTAGCTAGGATTAGAACTCGACATTTAGCTTAGTGTCATTAATTGGTGTAAGCAAAAGTTGTGTAAGGTTTTCTCCGCCATAAGGGAGCTTGTTGACATAGTGAAGAAAACTCTCGAGTGCGGTGCTCGGGGAGTAGAGTAGGGTAAGGAAGGTGTCCTTGTAGCCGAACCACTATAAATTTTTTGTGCCGCGGTTAGATCTTTCCATCTCTTTTATTTCATTACTTTACTTGCGTTGTCTTAATTTACTTACATATAATTGTTTATATTGTTCAAGAGTTGAATTCACATAAAGATCGAATCTAAGTTTTTAATAGTAACAAAGGTTTTCACAATAAATTAAAAAGACATAAAACTATTCAACCCCCTTCTAGTTTTCCACAATGATCAAAATCTTTTTTTTTTTGGGTAAAGGGGAGTAATCCTGCACCCTGGTAAATGTATTAAAACCAAAACGTTAAAGTACAAATGGAATGTGGCTGAAGTACCACATTAACCTCAAGCTGAAACAGCTTGATAAACAAACTACCTAGAGCGTATGACATGCCAAAAGCTCTTGACAACTCTAGAATCAAGAAGAACCTAGAACAAGAAACAGAAACTAATCAAAGCTAACCAGCATCATCCGTGAAAGATGAACTTCCACCTTTTGCAAAATTAGGGAGTAAATTAGCTGATTCATCATACACGTTATCCACACAATCTTCATCACCATCTACTTCAGTAGCTAGAGCATCATAAGGATTGGATGTAGACACTTCACCTCCCTTAGAGGAGGGACCTTTAGACTTCAACTTAGATGACGAAGTAGGCACATTATAAGTAGCTCCCTTCTTGGGTTCACTAGGAGCCTTCTTAGGCTCATACCTGACAGTCTGCTTAACAGACGTACCAACCTGACTCCCTAAACCAGACTGGCCTTTACCTTTTTTCTTCTAACGACTCACCTTTTGGAAACCATCATTAGCAAGCATAGCAGCAGGAGGAACCACATTATGAGTAGTAACAACCGGAGGAGTAATTTCTTTTTTAGGACAATTCTCATGGATGTGCCCAAAAATCTTACATGAAATGCACCTAGGAAGCCTCCATTCATATTCAACTCGAATAGATTCATTAGAAAACCCATCCCCTGTAAGAGAGGGGACACCAATAGTGATAACATCCACGAGCTCATCAGCTGAACCCACTTCAATCAAACACCGAGCAAAACTGCTTCTACCCCAAGAATCCTTACACATAGAGCAAAACTGCCTATCCAAGTTTTTGAAGATGAGGGTATTAACAATGGTCAAAATCTTAGGTGACCTAGGTTTGGGTGATAACAAACAGAAGTTGTTTACCCATGTTAGGGTCCCTGGCCTGACTTTAGATGATGGATTAGTTTCATTGATGTCGGATCAGGATGTGAAGGTATTGTTAAATTTTGCACCTATGTATAAGGAAATAGATGTTTTTGTATAGATGGATGTATCCTTGGTAGAAAAACACCTATTGGAGCATACATGTTGGTGTCCGGCCTCCAAGGGTTTAGAGATAGAAGAGATTGTTCAGGATGATGTGGTCAGTGCACCTCTTAATAACAACAAAGGAAAGTTGTTGATGTTATACTGGTATAATGATGAAATGGAACCAACGCAAACATCCTGTAATCCTTGTCCATTGATTGAAAGAACTGTTAATGCTGATAATGTAGGATTCCTGCATTCTGAAAATGAGCCACAATCCTTAACCCATGGATTCAGTTACTTAAATTTGATGGAATTGAGTGACGGTGACCCTATGGGTAGTTTTATGCATTTGAAGGGTAAACAACCTGGGACATATTTTGAGGATGACTTGTTCCATCAGGATAATGCAGTGTCTTTGGATAGGCCTGAATCATGCTTTGGAGATAGGCCAGAAGATGTTGCAGAAATGATTGATGAGTACTTATATCTAGAAAATGGGGGTGTGAATCTTCGAAATACTGTCCATGAGGTTGATGAGGAAGTAGTAGAAATGGAACAACTTGAAAATGAAGACGCCCTTGACCAGAATGAAGAACAAGAAACCGAAGGGGATGGTAGTGATTTTGAACATGCTGCCAGTGACATGCCAACAACTAACACTCTTGTTGACATGGGTGGTTTCTCATTTTAACTAGATTCAAGCATTCAAGACAGTAGGACAGAAGCTGCTAACAAACTTCATCCGGGAGAGGCTGCTGAACAAGGGGCACATGCCATTCCAATGGATGACCTTGATAGTGCCGATGAAGTAAATGCTGAAGAGGGTGCAGGGCTACGAAAGGGAAGGTTGAAGATAATAAGAAAGGCTTATAGGGGTAAGTATAAAATCAAAGAAGGTTATTTTAAGGTGCAAGAGGAGTTTGTTACAAGAAAAGAAGTGACTGATAAGGTGAAGATGCATGTGTAGGCAAGGAGAGCCATTTTGGTTATACAATGTGATAATAATAAGGTCAGAGCTAAGTGCTTCGGCATTATGGTTGGTGAAACTTCTTTCAATCCAGCATATGCCAAATAAGGGTCTATGCCATCCACCTCAACGAAACGGGGCAAATTTGAGAAAACCGAAAAGCATAAGGACTTGAAATGCAAGGGTGTTAGTCCTAGAGGACATCTAATCAAGAATCACAAACCCTTGCCTGTGGGACCTACTCATCTCAAAGTGGGCCAACGATTAATGTTGGCCAGTAAAAACATTGAAAGACACTTATAAATGTATCCAAACAAGAGATCTTACTGGTGTTACAGCTAGGTTTATGTCACCTTATGTCATCGAGATTCTTAAAATAAATCCTAAAGTTGATGTGAAATCATTACAGCTTGAATTATTACAGAGGTTTCAAATAAATGTAACATACGACAAAGCTTACAGGGCAAAGCAATTTGCTGACCAACTTATGACAAGTGATCACAAAGAACAGTATACCCAACTTAGAGATTATGCTATGGAGCTCAGATAAAAAAAACCAGGCACAAAAGTCAAGATCTAAGTTGAAACCAACACAGATCTGACTCTTAATTCAAGGGTATTCAAAAGGATTTATGTTTGTATTGGTGAACTTAAAGTCGGGTACAGAGCTACAAGAAGAGAGATATTGGGATTGGATGGTGCTTTCATAAAAGGACCATATACAGGGCAAATTTTGACAGCTGTTGGTATCGATGGTAACAATGGTATTTACCCTCTTGCATATGATATTGTTGAGGCAGAATGCAGGAGTTCTTGGTTATGGTTCCTAAAAAATCTAGGTGATGACCTTGATTTACAACCCAACTACAACTATACTTTCATTTTAGACAAATAAAAGGTATGATAAATTCAATTAACACTAATTATAAAACAATTGGTTAGACATAAGCAATGTTTTAACTCACTATGTCTGACTTATAACAGGGTATTCTACAAGCTATCCAAGAGGTTTTTCCTTCTGCTGAAAACAGATTCTGTGTTAGACACATCAGTGAGAACATGAAGCAGATTTTCAAAGGAACGCTTTACAAGGATTTTCTGTAGAAGTGTGCAACAACAACAACTGAGCCTCGGTTTGAACATTTAATGGGGCAACTGAAAGACTACGACCCGAAAGCTCATGACTGGTTAAGAAAGATACCACCAACCTCATGGTCAAGGGCTCATTTTTCAGGTATATCATTTTTCATATTTGTGCTTTTAGTGTGTGGTTATATAGCCGACATTAACTTATCCTTAATCATTTATCAAAAAAAAAAAAAAAAAAAAAAAAAAAAAAAAAAAAAAAAAAGGCATAGCGAAGTGTGAAATTCTGGTCAACAACCTTCGTGAGTCACTAAACAGTAAGTTGCTAGATGGTATAGATAAACCAATAATAGGGTATTTGGAATACATTTGGGAGTATTTGATGAAGAGGATAGTGAATATGCAAAATGTCATAGATAAGTGTGCAGGTCCTTTAACCCCAACTACAACTTCCATTTATGATGTTATTAAACGAGAAGCTAGTAATTATCGTGTTGTTTGGAATGGGGCGGACTATTACCAGTGTGAGAGCACCTGGAATGACAAATGTGTGGTGAATATGAGATTAAGGACATGTACATGTAGGAGATGGGAGCTAACTGGTATTCCATGCAAACATGTTGTGGCAGCAATGTATAGCATGGCACAAGATGGTAGGGAGATACGTAGGCCTGAGGATTAGGTACATGAGGCATATTGGCTAAAAACATGGAAGGAGACGTACATCCATAAGATTATACCTATTGCTAACAGTCAATTTTGGCCCAAGTGAACCACCCCTAGTATCTTATTGCCCCCACACCATCATGTTCCAGTTGGCAGACCAAGGAAGAAGTGGAAAGTGAGCAAAGAAGAGACGGTTGAGAAAGCCTTAAAGGAAATGATCAAGGGTGGGAAGCTTTCAAAAAAAGGAAAAACTGTCACTTATAGCTAATGTGGTACAACATGTCATAACAAAAAAGCATGTACAGGTCCAAGAAAGAAGAATGCAAATGGGAAAGGCAATAAGAAGGCAAGAGCTAAGGGTGTTGCAGATAGTGAAGCAACTGAAACAGATGCATGACCATGTCAACCAATGGATTCACGATCAACCCAAGAGGTTAGTGGTCAGAAGATAAAGAGTATCAGAAAGGGTTTCCAAACAAGCCGTAATTTGAATGGCTTTATGTACGAGTGAGATAAATGATTTCTTTAATTTTTATTGTTGTTTGTGAGTTTTAGATTAAGACAATTGCTATTTCTTTGGTTCTGTAATGTTTGTTAAACAATGGTGATGATGACAATTAGTATGTCTTTAGATAATGACCGTTGCTGTTTCTGTGGGTCTGTTATGTTTCTTAAAACAAATACATTGCATAATACTAGTAATATACAACCAAATGTTCTTCAACTACCACAAAGGCACTAAGTTATTACATCAAATGTTTCATCCTTAACTTGAGGAACACAAAACACTGAACAAAGATGTCATTTCTTCGTGGCAAGCTGCCTTTTTCCACCTGCAACTTCAACCTTCCCATTTCCTTTACTGTCATTCACTGGCAGGGCTAGTATGCATTTAGCAGACAGTTTTTTATGTGGAACATTGTTTGCGCTGGAACATGTTTGAGCTGGAACCTTTTCTACAGGAACATTTTCTGAAGTCCCTATAAAGGTGCATCTTTCAATCCATTTAATAGTCTCAACATTGAGTTCATCACTTGTATCATAATTGTCACTAGTTGATGATAAATATTCAATGCTTGTATCATAAGAATCAACAAAAATCCCTTCTGCAAATATACAAAAAAAAAATTAAATGAATGAACTAACAAATACAAAAGTAGATTAACAAAGGTATGAAACAATATATTAAGATTTTCAACGACAATTAAATTGACTAACCTTTTTTGCCATGGTTTTCAAAGTCCAATTTGGTAAATAAGTTAGGTGAGGGGATTTGGGGGTCTAGTTCCTCAATTTATTATACATGGGTTTTTTTTCGCAAAAAAGGTCCCTAAACATGTAGTGGGTGTGCAATTAATGGTATGCAAATTTTGTTAAATAAGAATGAAAGGAGTAAAATGTGCTTGCAAAAAATGTCCCTCAACAATATCGATCTTAGCAGCATTAACTGTGTATTAGCAGCATTAACTGTGTACATTAACATAGTCAAGCACCGATGTAAATAACGATTATACTTAACATTCTGGTAACATAATGGTTCATACTTAATGATTAAAACATTCAAATAACATAATAAATTATTTAAATAATATAATAATGTAAAATATTATCTTACATCAGGTTAAATGAAATGAAACATTAAGAAATATATAAACTATTTTGAATATCTTTGTAAACATCAACAATTTTTTCACGGGTTTCTTCTATTTCTTGATCTCGAAGATCAACTTTGTTCTGATGCGCCAGTATGATCTCTTGATTTGGTTTATTTTGTTCTTCCAACCTCTTGATTCGGTTGTTGTAAAGTTCAACCAACGCTTTTTCAGTTCCATATCTGCCAGAATGGCATTTGTCCCAGGTCTCTTGGGATATGCCGAAGATTTTATATTTTTCAGGCACTGGAGAAGGAGGAGTAGAGCTTGAACGTTTAGTTTTCTTTGAGGCAGGAATTGAAGATGATGAAGCCATTGAAATTCCAAAGATAAATAAAATATATAATGAAAAGATGAAAGAAGTTGGTTGTAGTTTCTTTTTATATATAGGCACAGAAGAGTGTCAACGTTTTCCAATCTCTACTTAAGAGTCACAACATTTTCCAATATCTATTTAACAAATACAAAAGTAGATTAATAAAGGTATATATTAAGATTTTCAACGAAACTTAAATAGAGTAACCTTTTTTCACCATGGTTTTCAAAGTCTAATTTAGTAAATAAGTTAGGTGAGGGGATTTGGGGTTCAGGTTCCGCTATTTATTAAATAGGGATTTTGTTGCAAAAAAGTTCCCTAAAACGCTCTCAAATCAAACCCTAACTTAATGCTGTTGGGGTTTCTACTGTTGTAACCACCAAAACTTCAATTAATCGGTTTTCATAATTCTAAAACAATCTCAAATCAAACCCTATCTAACTTTTAATCATCAATTAACAAAAACCCACTATCAATCACAACAGTGTTGAAATTTTCTTTTGCCAACACTCATAACATGATTGCTTTCGTACAAAAACCTAAAGAGTCTGAAGGTTTTACTGAGATCATTGATTTCTTAAATGCAAGCACTTTAAGGTATGCATTAATAGTAAACCCTGCTATATATGTTTCTCACATGAAACAGTTTTGGTCTACTAATAAGGTCAAAACTATTAATGGGGAAGAACAAATCCATGCCCTTATAGATGGCCAGAAGATACGTGTTACTGAAGCATCTGTTAGGAGAGTTCTTCACCTATCAGATGCTAAAGGAATTGAGTGTTTTTCTAATTCTATAATTTTTGAAAAACTTAAAAAGATGAGATATGAGAGAAAAAATGATTCTTTAAAATTTTTCAAAGGAATCTTCTCCCCACAGTGGAAATTCTTAATCCATACTATCTTACAATATTTGAGTCCTAAAAAACTTCATGGAATGAGTTTGGCACTAAGATGGCTTCTGCTATAATTTGCTTGGCTTCCAACAGAAAGTTCAATTTTTCAAAAATGTTTTTCGATAGTATGGTTAAGAACTTGGGTAAATCAGCAAGGAAATTTTACATGTAACCAAGGTTTATACAATTACTTATGGATACACAATTTACTGAAAAGAAAATTCATCAAAGAACTTATGATGCACCCTCTCATTCTAAAAAGATTTTTGCTAACATGAAGAGGGTGGGAAAAGACTTTTTAGGAAAAGAAACACCATTGTTTCAAGCAATGTTGGTACAGACCTATAAATGTAGGATATCACACCAAAAGGGCACGGACCTACCTCAGGCTAGTGCTAGTATGGTTGCAGATGAGGCTATCATTGAGGAGGATGATGATAGATTGGAAGGGCTGCCACTACTGCTACTAGCTTAGAAGCAGAGCGGCACAGTGGTAACAACAATAAGACCCAGTGCAAGGCAACATCTAATGGATCAAATTCCCATGGAACTGATTCAGGTGATGGAATCTCCAGGCGCTAAGAAATCAATGGGAGCTCAGATGCGGGTACTATGAAACTTATACAGGAATTGATGAATACATGTACCAAATTGTCAAAGGAGGTTGTTGATCTCAAAAAGACTACATATTCTCAAAATGATGAAATCAAAGGGTTGAAGTGGAGAGTTAGATATCTTCAATTGAGATAGAGTTCAAGAACACATAAGCTGAAAAGGTTACATAAAATTGGTTCTACTGCTAGGGTTGAATATTTTTGTAATGCTGCTAGTTTGGGGGAGGCTGTGATGAGGCGAAAAATGAACCACTTTTAGGGGGTCATTTAAGCCCGGAATTGAATTTATTTGATCAAATATTACCCTAAATCGTTTCATTTTGTGATTTTAGGTACTTTGGGAGTGAAATCTGGAAAAGGAAGCAATTCGGACGTTTTTGGAGCATAAAAGTGAAGAAACCGCCAAAGACTTAATTTTCCATGCTGAGAACAGTGCCTGACGGCATCAAGAGGAAGACCCTAATGGCGTCAGGAGTAAAAGTAGTGACGACCCAGTGCAAACCTGACGACGTCACAACAAGGGCGTCAAGAGTTAATTTGGTGACGGCCTGCATAAGGTGTACACAATACAGCAACAGATCCAGATCTAGGCAGTCCGAGGAACTATTTGGCGGCGAGATGACGGCGTCAGACATTTGTTCTTGACGCCGTCACCTTCTAAACTCTATATATAGTTTTCTATTTTTCATTCATTAGAGAGGAACTTGTGTGGAGAACCCTAGGGCCGAACTTTGTAAACCCTAGCTCATATTTTACAGTACTTTCAAAGGTTTTCACCCCTTGAATCCTTTCATGTGCTATTAAGATAAATCTTCTCTTTAATTCAATCAATATGTCTATGTGTTGGTTGATTATATCTTTTACTTGTCTTGATTTCAACATGCTAGGCTAGATTTATCTTGTGTTTGCTTAGATCTAATGAAACCTAGATGTTAATTATGTGTTGATTACTTGTTTATGGTTGTATTGGATGAATGATTTCAATGTTAGGCATAAGAAAACTGGCAGATCTCCATTATGTAACATGCTTGAACGTCTTAGGAAACATGAACCGATGTATACTAGGTTTTATTGGTTGTATTTAATGCATGAGTAAATTCTAATGATCCCATGTTAGGAGCTTCTTAGCCAGCTCGACATAAGAGTGAAGTAGGCACTCATAGGATTGGGGAAGTAAGTACGCCACCCCATGAATGGTATTAAGGAATACAATCCGTCATCCACGCAACTATAACAAGTAATTAATGTATAAAAGATATTTAGGGAGTAGTGAAATCTAAGTAAACGCAATTCTCCCACATATTGCTCACAACCTTAGTATAATATAGTTTATTTTCATTTTTAATATTTTATTTTGATTGCATCTTTTGACTAGCAACTAATTCCGCCCCAAATCCTTCAAACCCGAGATTTTAATTTGCTTTCTAAAAAATATAAAAAAAATACAAAAAGAATCATCCCTCATCTCTAGACCTAGTCTTTAGGTTTTCTAATCCTAGCGATACTATTCCTAGCTGAACGATCAATCCCCCGGTACTTGTCATTATACTATACTACATCGATCAGGTACACTGCCTAGTGGGGGTTGTAAGCTTCTCGAGATCCCTCGAGAGGTAAAGCCTGGTGCAATTCCCACGCATCAAGTTTTTGGCGCCGCAGCTTGGGGAATAGTTATTGTCTAGGTTAGAATCTCTTTTTGTTAGGTCTACTTGCTAGATTCCTTTCTAGTAAGATTTTTTATTTTTATTTTTTTTAGGTTCCCTTTAGTCTATCTTTTTCTTCGTGCCTTTGTTAGTAAATTAAATTCATTGACTATTCCGTTGACCATTATGGAAAACGCGAATCCACCCCTTTCCCCTAGAGAAGTGGCTGTGTTATGTGAACAAATTGAGAGTGAGATTAGGGAACTTAGGGAGCTTAATAGGTTGATTAAGGTTGAGCTCGACCATGCATTTAGTGACCTAGCGACCGCCTTGTATTCAAATGAGGACCTAGGGCCTAATGATTTTGTGAATGTTGTTGAAGAACTTGAAGAGGCGGGAAATAGATCCGAAGCTAAATGATTATTTTAATCTATACCCCACTAAGGAGGAGATTGCATATTATAATAATCTTATTGATAACCCTCGATCTCCTTTTACTAGAATCGAACCTAAGATAAAGAGAGGCGACCCTAAGAATGTTAAGATACCATGTATGATTGGGTATAGACACGTTGACAATGCTTACATTGACTTTAAATCCCCAATCAACATTATGTCCTCGAGTGTTTATAATGATATAGTGAAAACGAGACTTGGACCTAGAAGAGATCCCAAATACCCCGGTGGAGTTTGTAACTTTGTCAGGAGAATTAAAGGTCTACATGTCTTTGTTGGGAATTTCACTTATATTACTGACTTTATGATTGTTGAAGATCTTGCTAACGTTATTGATTGTTGATTATCCAATGTTGTGTTTGGTAAACCATTTGTTGAAGAGTCCAAGTTAGAATATGATGAGATAGAAGGGACAATCCAATTAGCAAGTAACACCGATAGGATCACTTATAGGATGCCTAATAGAATGAAAGAATTTCGTTTTGTGCCCCGTTTTGACATGGACAACATTGGTGCTTTTGAGGATATCAATGAAGAGGATAAGAAAAAGGGCATGGACTATGTATGGGAAAAGAAGAGTCTTTTCTACAAAGATTGCTTGACTCTAGGACCAAAGTATAAAGTCGATAAGGAATTTGCCCATAGGATTATAGGAGCGATTGCGAAAAAGGTGATTGGTTTCTACAAAGAACACTTACAATCAGAAAGTGAAACCAACAATGAGGTCACGTAGTAACCCATGACCTTGAGTCTAGCTACAAGACTCGTAAATAAAGAAAAGCGCTTCTTGGGAGGCAACCCATGATTTTGTGTGATTTTTATTTTGTTTGTTTGTTATTTGCTTCCGTATGCATGCTTTGTTTTTATTGTTGGTAGATCATGTTTCTAAACTAAATAGTGAAAATACTTTATTTTGTTGTTTGGCCTAGTCTTAACTTCATCCAAAGGTATTTTTGCAAAAGATAAGTGTAAGGGGAAACCCCAAATATGTTTTTAAGAAACAAAACCGATCATGATTCTCCACAATATTAAATGAACATGTATATTCGTATTTATTAGAGTCAAATGCTTGTATCGAGTCATAATGAAGTTTTGCAGGATTTTCCAGGAAGTAGGACCAAGTTTTTCCAGAAATTTTCCGGAAACTTAACATAAGAATTTCTGCAGGTCACTTTTGACGGTGTCACGAGTTTACTCTTGACGGCGTCACGTGTAAAAATCTGTAAATTTTACCAGTTTTGTTTTTCTAACGGAGTCTTAAAGTTTTTGTTGAATTATTAGTTTTATAATCTCCAGGAAATCTGCAAACATCATTCCACAAGCATTATATCTTGTTTTGTTTTATAAGATTTATTAGCATATGTAGATTGCCGCCGATTTTATGCAAGGTTTCCTTGTCTGTTTTCTCAAGATTTACAGGTTATGTGACAAGAAGATGATTTATTTTCTGGAAGGGAAGCTTTGATTGTTCATTTTCTTGGAGGAAGATCTAACATGGCCACCTTATTATCTATACCGAGTGAATCAGGGGAGTATTTGATTTCATTCGTTTTACTTATTTCACTTTTACATTCTTTATTTGAACATTGGGGACAATGTTCATCCTAAGTGTAAGGGGAGGGTAAAATGATGATACCTTACAAATACACTTTCACTTGAGTTTGTTTGTTTAATAGTAGATGTGTAATAAAACTATGAGAAATACTTGTTAGTGCAATTTTAGCGCCAAATAAAAAGAAATTCTATCAATATGTCAAATTTAAAAAGACCTAGACAATAACTATTGATTCGTATCCTAATAAAAAGAGATTCTATCAATAGTTATTGTCAAATTTTAACGTTACAACCCTTTAAAAAGACCTCTTTGATAGTTTATCCTAGGTGCTTACGCCATGTGGTGGAGGTTTGATCCTTTCCCAAGCCTATGGTAATCTATTTTGCTATGACAGGTAGTGAGAGATATTTTCCATTTCCATATTGTGATATTACTTTATTACACCCGAGAGATGTGAGTATCTAAACACTATTTGTGAGGTGCTAGTGTATGACCTCCGTGCTTGTCTTTGGTCTTTAGTGGAATGATTATTTGTTGTAATTACTTTTATATTAGTGTTAAATGACCCCTAACTTGTATTTTGAGTAGAATAAAAGCGCATTTGCTTGAGGACAAGCAAATCTCAAGTGTAAGGGTATATGATGAGGCGAAAAATGAACCACTTTTAAGGGGTCATTTAAGCCCAGAATTGAATTTATTTGAACAAATATTACCCTAAATCGTTCCTTTTGTGATTTTAGGTACTTTGGGAGTGAAATCTGGAAAAGGAAGCAATTCGGACGTTTTTGGAGCATAAAAGTGAAGAAAACGCCAAAGACTTAATTTTCCATGCTGAGAACCGTACCTAACGGCGTCAAGAGGAAGACCCTGACGGCGTCAAGAGTAAAAGTGGTGACGACCCAGTGCAAACCTGACGGCGTCACAAGAAGGGCGTCAAGAGTATTTTTGGTGACGGCCTGCATAAGGAGAATACATGACGGCGTCAGACCCAGATCTAGGCAGTCCGAGGAACTATATGGCAGCGAGATGACGGCGTCAGGAACAAATGTCTGACGCCGTCATCTCGCCGCCAAATAGTTCCTCGGACTGCCTAGATCTGGGTCTGACGCCGTCATGTAGTCTCCTTATGCAGGCCGTCACAAATTTATCTCTTGACACCCTTGTTGTGACGCCGTCAGGTTTGCATTGGGTCGTCACCACTTTTACTCCTGACACCGTCAGGGTCTTCCTCTTGACGCCGTCAGGTACTATTCTCAGCATGGAAAATTAAGTCTTTGGCGTTTTCTTCACTTTTATGCTCCAAAAACGTCCGAATTGCTTCCTTTTCCAGATTTCACTCCCAAAGTACCTAAAATCACAAAAGGAACGATTTAGGGTAATATTTGATCAAATAAATTCAATTCCGGGCTTCCCTTAAAAGTGGTTCATTTTTCGCCTCATCATATACCCTTAAACTTGAGATTTGCTTGTCCACAAGCAAATGCGCTTTTATTCTACTCAAAATACAAGTTAGGGGTCATTTAACACTAATATAAAAGTAATTACAACAAATAATTGTTCCACTAAAGACCAAAGACAAGCACGGAGGTCATATACTAGCACCTCACAAATAGTGTTTAGATACTCACATCTCTCGGGTGTAATAACGTAATATCACAATATGGAAATGGAAAACTTCTCTCACTACCTGTCATAGCAAAGTAGATTACCATAGGCTTCGGAAAGGATCAAACCTCCACCACATGGCGTAAGCACCTAGGATAAACTATCAAAGAGGTCTTTTTAAAGGGTTGTAACGTTAGGTGTAGGGATATGAAATACACGGTTTTGTTGGATATAGGCAGTCTTTACTGGTGGCGAGTTAACAATCTTGGTCAATTACATGTACAATATGGCGTTGCTAAGCCAAGACTAGACTCGACTTAAGCTTATAAATGAAAAATAACAAAAACATAAAATGAACATAGAATGAAAAGAGATGGTAGTCCGTATGTTTTTTCTCTTTTCTTTTTTTCCTATTTTTTTTTTCTTCTTAATTTTTCGATTTTTTTTTTTTTTTTGATACACTCTTACCCTACCATCCAAAATAATACTTCATAGGGAATGAAAATTCCCCTTACACTTGAATTTTTACATACTTTACAATAAACTAATCTAATGACTCGAATTAAGAGAATCAAAACACTTGGAGTACTTTTAAGATTAACGCACATACGGGGGTAATATATTATGTTCTTCCCCATTACTCCATAAAATAAGTACTTTACCCATGAGTCCCAATCGTCCCAAAACAATATGTACAAGGATATGACTCGACTTACCAACCATGTAATCAATTAGATAATTAACTTAGGGTTTAACAAATAACAATAATGCACTAAAGATGAGTGCATACACGGAAGGCTAAGGCGATTTGGGTGTACATTTAAGTGGGGTGTAACAAATTCTTCCTTTAAGTAAGATGCTTAAAGTTAGAAACGAAAAGATAGGCTCGGAGGGGTGTACTAGGGGTTTCGTGTACTAAAAATGAGTACAACGCTAAGGTGTGGGGAAAATTAATTGACTTAACTTGCCAAGTAATATGACTTATATGGTCAAATAATTATGATACGGGTTTAAAACAAGGGTGATCCTAATACCTCTTATCATGTAGTAAATCCTACTACACGAATGTAGTCTCACTAGCGGTCTCGGGATGCATCACTAACGCAAGTTCTAGAATCTAAATGCTACCGGTACACTCATAAGCACTAATAGTAAATGCTTTTCCTATCAAATCTAAAGGCGAACCTCACATATTTGGGTGGAAATTTTTTTTGAATAGTATGGTTATGTGCTAGTCATACAATCTCCTATCCATGAGACGCTTGCTATGGCTAAAGTTTCACTCCTAAATGTTGTAAACAATTTTAAATTTGGCGCTAAAATTACACTAACAAGTATTTCTCATAGTTTTATTACACATCTACCATCAAACAAACAAACTCAAGCGAAAGCGTATCTGTAAGGTATCATCATTTTACCCTCCCCTTACACTTAGGATGAACATTGTCCCCAATGTTCAAGTAAAGAATGTAAAAGTGAAATAGGTAAAAAGAATGAAATCAAATACTCCCCTGATTCGCTCGGTATGGATAATAAGGTGGCCAGGTTAGATCTTCCTCCAAGAAAATGAACAATCAAAGCTTCCCTTCCAGAATATAAATCATCTTCTTGTCATATATAACCTATTAAACCTGAGAAAACAAACACAAAAACCCAAAGCATCAAACTGAACAAAGAAAACTCACAACTAGATGTAATTCCAGACTTAGGAATAGAAACAAAACAATTAAAGATATAATGCTTGTGGAATGAATGTTTGCTGATTTCCTGGAGTTTATAAAACTAAAGAATTAACAAAAACTTTAAGACTCCGGTATAAACAAAACTAGCAAAATTTCCAGAATTTTACACATGACGCCGTCAAGAGTAAACTCATGACGCCGTCAGAAGTGACCTGCAGAAATCTTTACGTTAAGTTTCCAGAAAATTTTTGAAAAAAACTTATGTCCTACTTCCTGGAAAATCCTGCAAAACATCATTATGACTCGATACAAGCATTTGACTCTAACAAGTACTAATACACATGTCCATTTAATATTGTTGTGGTTCATGCTCAATTTCATTCGTATAAACAAATTTGGATCTCCCTTACACTTATCTTTTGCAAAATACCTTTATATGCAATTAAGACGAAGTTAAAACCAAAATAAAGCATTTTCACAATTTACTTTGAAACATGAGCCACAAACAATAAAAATAAAGCTTGCACACGGAAACAAATAAAATCAAACAAACAAACAAACAAACAAATAAATAAAGCTTGGGTTGCCTCCCAATAAGAGCTTGTTTTTGTTCGAGTCACGAGCCTGACTCTACCCTTATTTAACGGAAATAGGGGAGGTTTTCCCTACACTTTAAATTAAGTGCGGGTGGAAGTAGCTATACACACCCTTAGGGTGGAAATATGCCACGTGAGGTGAAGGGGGTGAGTGAATGGCTTCCTTCATCCTAAAACTACCCGGACAATATTGGTTGATGGGTGGGTCGGTTCCTCTTTTGTCTCCTAGATGTATATCTAAGGATGGAAAGTTGTGTAAAGGTTGAGGTTCCGGTTCATCAATATTAGGAAATTCCCTAGGACTAGGAGTAAGGTTATCATTACATGTATTCAAACCTATATCCTCAAGTGGTGCCTGGTCCAAGGGTTCTACCTCCATCGGAATTCCTAAAGTTTCTTCTACTTCTTCCAGGTAAGTCACGGGCGGTGTGTGTACCTCAAATGATGGTTGAGTATTTTGTGGGCTTATGTTATTGACCTCATCATTCCATGTGTTAATATCACCTATATCCTCAACATGTGTTTTATTATAATCTAGCCCTAACATTCTCCCAAGTATCCACGTGCTTCTCTAGGCATCTCAACTTCTATGTCCGAATCATAAGGATCATCCTCAATATTCTGACTGCTATATACAAATTGCCCAAAAGATTCATCATCTGTTTCTTGAGATTCATCATCATCGATCATAAAACCTAGGTCTTTTTTATCAATGTGATCATGCTCGGCTAGATCCTCCTCAATAGTTTTCTTAGGTAGTGATAAAATCAAACCTATTGCTTCATCCAACTTATGGTTTATTGCTATAGCTCTATCCACAATTCCTTAGCAAACTAGGTCGCTTTTCCTATTGGCCTCACTAAAACTAGATCTTAAACATGGAGGTTGTTCATAAGAATCTATCCTAGGTGAAGGCTCATATGATTCATAGGTGTCTCTAAATGAGGTATTTTGAACTCTTTGGTGTTCTAGCCACTCAACCTTATCTTGCAATCTTAGAAGTCTAAGTGTAAAGTCCATTTGAAGCAAATTACAAACAAAATCACAAACAAAAGATAGACTACGAGAAAGCTACAAAAAAAAAAAAAAAAAAAAAAAAAAAAAAAAAAAAAAAATCTCACTTGATAGGAATCTAATGAGTAGACCTAATAAAAATCAAATTCAACCTAAACAATAACTATTCCCCGGGCTGCGGCACCAAAAACTTGATGCGTGGGAATTGCACCAGGATTTACCTCTCGAGGGATCTCGAAAAGCTTACAACCCCCACCAGGCAGTGTACCTGATCGATGTAGTATATAGTATAATGACAAGTACCGGGGGATTGATCGTTCAGCTAGGAATAGTGTCGCTAGGATTAGAAAACCTAAAGACTAGGTCTAGAGATGAGGGATGATTCTTTTTGTATTTTTATATTTTTTAGAAAACAAATTAAAATCTCGGGTTTGAAGGATTTGAGGCGGAATTAGTTGCTAGTCAACTAACCCAATACTAAAGATGCAATCAAAATAAAATATTAAAAATGAAAATAAACTAAATTAAACTAAAGTTGTGAGCAATATGTGGGAGAAATGTGTTTACTTAGATTTCACTACTCCCTAGATATCTTTTACACGTTAATTACTTGTTATAGTTGCATGGATGACGGATTGTATTCCTTAATACCATTCATGGGGTGGCGTACATACTTCCCCAATCCTATGAGTGCCTACTTCACTCCTATGTCGAGCCGGCTAAGAAGCTCCTAACATGGGATCATTAGAACTTACTCATGCATTAAATACAACCAATAAAACCTTGTACACATTGGTTCATGTTTCCTAAGATGTTCAAGCATGTTACACAATGGAGATCTGCCAGTTTTCATAAGCCTAACATTGAAATCATTCATCTAATACAACCATAAACAAGTAATCAACACATAATTAACATCTAGGTTTCATTAGATCTAAGCAAACACAAGATAAATCTAGCCTAGCATGTTGAAATCAAGACAAGTAAAAGATATAATCAGCCAACACATAGACATATTTATTGAATTAAAGAGAAGACTTATCTTAATAGCACATGAAAGGATTCAAGGGGTGAAGACCTTTGAAAGTATTGTAAAATATGAGCTAGGGTTTACAAAGTTCGGCCCTAGGGTTCTCCACACAAGTTTCTCTTTTATGAATGAAAAATAGAAAACTATATATAGAGTTTAGAAGGTGACGACGTCAAGAACAAATGTCTGACGCCGTCATCTCACCGCCAAATAGTTCCTCGGACTGCCTAGATCTGGGTCTGACGCCGTCATGTAGTCCCCTTATGCAGGCCGTCACAAATTTATCTCTTGACGCCCTTGTTGTGACGCCGTCAGGTATGCACTGGGTCGTCACCTCTTTTACTCCTGACGTCGTCAGCGTCTTCCTTTTGACGCCGTCAGGTACTGTTCTTAGCATGGAAAATTAAGTCTTTGGCGTTTTCTTCACTTTTATGCTCTAAAAACGTCCGAATTGCTTCCTTTTCCATATTTCACTCCCAAAGTACCTAAAATCACAAAAGGAATTATTTAGGGTAATATTTGATCAAATAAATTCAATTCCGGGCTTAAAAACTTGATGTGTGGGATTTGCACCAGGCTTTACCTCTCGAGGGATCTCGAGAAGCTTACAACCCTCACTAGGCAGTGTACCTGATCGATGTAGTATAGTATAATGACAAGTACCGGGGGATTGATCGTTCAGCTAGGAATAGTGTCGCTAGGATTAGAAAACCTAAAAACTAGGTCTAGAGATGAGGGATGATTCTTTTTGTATTTTTGTATTTTTTAGAAAGCAAGTAAAAATCTCGGGTTTTGAAGGAGTTGGGCGGAATTAGTAGCTAGTCAACTAACCCAATTACTAAATATGCAATCAAAATAAAATACTAAAAACGAAAATAAACTAATTATACTAATGTTGTGAGCAATATGTGGGAGAAATGTGTTTACTTAGATTTCACTACTCCCTAGATATCTTTTACATGTTAATTACTTGTTATAGTTGCGTGGATGACGGATTGTATTCCTTAATACCATTCATGGGGTGGCGTACTTACCTCCCCAATCCTATGAGTGCCTACTTCACTCCTATGTCGAGCCGGCTAAGAAGCTCCTAACAAGGGATCATTAGAATTTACTCATGCATTAAATACAACCAATAAAACCTAGTACACATCGGTTCATGTTTCCTAAGACGTTCAAGCATGTTACACAATAGAGATCTGCCAGTTTTCTTAACCCTAACATTGAAATCATTCATCCAATACAACCATAAACAAGTAATCAACACATAATTAACATCTAGGTTTCATTAGATCTAAGCAAACACAAGATAAATCTAGCCTAGCATGTTGAAATCAAGACAAGTAAAAGATATAATCAACCAACACATAGACATATTGATTGAATTAAAGAGAAGACTTATCTTAATAGCACATGAAAGGATTCAAGGGGTGAAAACCCTTGAAAGTACTGTAAAATATGAGCTAGGGTTTACAAAGTTCGGCCCTATGGTTCTCCACACAAGTTAATTATCTAATTGATTACATGGTTGCTAAGTCGAGTCATATCCTTGTACATATTGTTTTGGGACGATTGGGACTCATGGGTAAAGTACATATTTTATGGAGTAATGGGGAAGAACATCATATATTACCCCCATATGTACGTTAAACTTAAAAGTACTCCAAGTGTTTTGATTTTCTTAATTCGAGTCATTAGAATAGTTTATTTGTAAAGTATGTAAAAATTCAAGTGTAATGGGAATTTTCATTCCCTATGATGTATTATTTTGGATGGTAGGGTAAGAGTGTATGAAAAAAAAATCAAAAAAAAATCGAAAAAAAAATCAAGAAAAAGAAAAAAAAATTGAAAAAGAAAAGAGAAAAAAACATATGGACTACCATTCCTTTATGTTCATTTTATGTTTTTGTTTATTAGCTTAAGTCGAGTCTAGTCTTGGCTTAGCAATGCCATATTGTACATATAATTGACCAAGATTGTTAACTCGCCACCAGTAAAGACTACCTATATCCAACAAAACCGCGTATTTCATATCCCTACACCTAACGTTACAACCCCTTAAAAAGACCTCTTTGATAGTTTATCCTAGGTGCTTACGCCATGTGGTGGAGGTTTGATCCTTTCCCAAGCCTATGGTAATATACTTTGCTATGACAGGTAGTGAGAGATGTTTTCTATTTCCAAATTGTGATATTACGTTATTACACCCGAGAGATGTGAGTATCTAAACACTATTTGTGAGGTGCTAGTATATGACCTCCGTTCTTGTCTTTGGTCTTTAGTGGAACGATTATTTGTTGTAATTACTATTATATTAGTGTTAAATGACCCCTAACTTGTATTTTGAGTAGAATAAAAACGCATTTGCTTGAGGACAAGCAAATCTCAAGTGTAAGGGTATATGATGAGGCGAAAAATGAACCACTTTTAGGGGGTCATTTAAGCCCAGAATTGAATTTATTTGAACAAATATTACCCTAAATCGTTCCTTTTGTGGTTTTAGGTACTTTGGGAGTGAAATCTGGAAAAGGAAGCAATTCGGACGTTTTTGGAGCATAAAAGTGAAGAAAACGGCAAAGACTTAATTTTCCATGCTGAGAACAATACCTGATGGCGTCAAGAGGAAGACCCTGACGGCGTCAGGAGTAAAAGTGGTGACGACCCAGTGCAAACCTGACGGCATCACAACAAGGGCGTCAAGAGTTAATTTGGTGACGGCCTGCATAAGGTGTACACATGACGGTGTCAGATCCAGATCTAGGCAGTCCGAGGAACTATTTGGCGGCGAGATGACGGTGTCAGACATTTGTTCTTGACGCCGTCACCTTCTAAACTCTATATATAGTTTTCTATTTTTCATTCAAAAAGAGGAACTTGTGTGGAGAACCCTAGGGCCGAACTTTGTAAACCCTAGCTCATATTCTACAGTACTTTCAAGGGTTTTCACCCCTTGAATCCTTTCATGTGCTATTAAGATAAGTCTTCTCTTTAATTCAATCAATATGTCTATGTGTTGGTTGATTATATCTTTTACTTGTCTTGATTTCAACATGCTAGGCTAGATTTATCTTGTGTTTGCATAGATCTAATGAAACCTAGATGTTAATTATGTGTTGATTACTTGTTTATGGTTGTATTGGATGAACGATTTCAATGTTAGGCTTAAGAAAACTGGCTGATCTCCATTGTGTAACATGCTTGAACGTCTTAGGAAACATGAACCGATGTGTACTAGGTTTTATTGGTTGTATTTAACGCATGAGTAAATTCTAATGATCCCATGTTAGGAGCTTCTTAGCCGGCTCGACATAGGAGTGAAGTAGGCACTCATAGGATTGGGGAAGTAAGTACGCCACCCCATGAATGGTATTAAGGAATACAATCCGTCATCCACGCAACTATAACAAGTAATTAACGTGTAAAAGATATCTAGGGAGTAGTGAAATCTAAGTAAACACATTTCTCCCACATATTGCTCACAATTTTAGTTTAATTTAGTTTATTTTCATTTTTAATATTTTATTTTGATTGCATCTTTAGTATTGGGTTAGTTGACTAGCAACTAATTCCGCCCCAAATCCTTCAAACCCGAGATTTTAATTTGTTTTCTAAAAAATATAAAAATACAAAAAGAATCATCCCTCATCTCTAGACCTAGTCTTTAGGTTTTCTAATCCTAGCGACACTATTCCTAGCTGAACGATCAATCCCCCGGTACTTGTCATTATACTATGCTAATCGTCCCGGGCAACTTGATGCGTAGGGATTGCACCAGGCTTTACCTCTCGAGGGATCTCGAGAAGCTTACAACCCCTACCAGGCAGTGTACCTGATCGTTGTAGTATACTATAGTGACAAGTACCGGGGGATTAATCATTCAACTCAGGAATATAGTCGTTAGGATTGAAATTAATCTAACTAGGTCTAAAGGTGAAGGTTGATTCTTTTTGTATGTTTATATTTTATGAAAAGCAAGTAAAAATCTCAGGTATTGGAAGGAGGGGCGGAATTAGTTGCTATTCAATTATCCCAAAGGTTACTAATTAAACTAATTAATAAGAAAAGTAAACTAAGGTTCTACAAGATAAGTGAAGCATGTCTACCTATGATATGTTACTCCTTGCTAGCTATCCAATTCTACCTATTGAATTGTCACACCTTGTTTTAATTGATGGGTTGTATTCCTTAATACCATTCATGGGGTGGCGTACTTACTTCCCCAATCCTATAAGCTCCTACTTCACTCCTATGTCGAGCCGGCTAAGAAGCTCCTAACATGGGATCACTAGAATTCGCTCATGCATTAAATACAACCATAAAAACCTAGTACACATCGGTTCATGTTTCTTAAGACATTCAAGCAAGTTACACAATGGAGATCTGCCAGTTTTCTTAAGCCTAACATTGAATTCATTCCATCAAAACAAGAATCAATAGGAAACAAGAATTATAAACAAAACAAACTAGATCTATTGAAGTTGTCACGCCTTAATTGATGGAGATAGACACACACATCAACAAGCCCTCATTGATGGAGATAGACACAAACATCAACAAGAAATCAATGAGATCTAATTAATTATACACAAGTTTCACACAATCATACGTAGACACAAGGTGAATTAGCAAAACATCATCAAAGAAGAACAATCAACAATGATAATGGAAAACATAATTAAGATAGAATCAACAAACCAATACATGATGTTTATGGAGTGATTGAAACCCTCTAAGTTGCTGGAAAAACACCTACCTAAACCCAGAAATCGATATTAGGGTTTAGGGCTTACAAATAATGAAGTTATGAAGTTATATTTATAGGCAGTTTTCAGTCCGCACCGATCTGACGACGTCACCTCTAAGGAATGATGGCGACAAGAAGCATTTTTCACCAAATTGTAGATATTTTCGTCCTCTTCGCGTGGGCTTTTGAATCACCTAAATCCGAGTTCGTATGCAAAAGTTATGACCAAAACAATATCAGCTACTCCGAGCGCAAGTTTTGACCAGTTAACACGTGTCGGCCTTGGGTGACGCCGTCACGTTCTCTCTGGGCCGTCACCACTTTTACTCTTGACACCGTCAAGATTTTCTTCTTGACGCCGTCATCCACTGTTCCCAGCAAGGAAAATTAAGTCTTTGCCGTTTTCTTCACTTTTATGCTCCAAAAACGTCTAAAATGCCTTCTTTTCCAGAATTCACTCCCAAAGTACCTAAAATCACAAAAGGAACGATTTAGAGTAATATTTGATCAAATAAATTCCAATTCCGGCTTAAATAACCCACTAAAAACGGTTCATTTTTCACCTCATCATATACCCTTACACTTGAGATTTGCTTGTCCTCAAGCAAATGCGCTTTTATTCTAGTCAAAATACAAGTTAGGGGACATTTAACGCTAATATAAAAGTAATTACAACAAATAATCGTTCCACTAAAGACCAAAGACAAGCACGGAGGTCATATACTAGCACCTCACAAATAGTGTTTAGATATTCACATCTCTCGGGTGTAATAAAGTATATATCACAATTTGGAAATGGAAAACATCTCTCACTACCTGTCATAGCAAAATAGATTACCATAGGCTTGGGAAAGGATCAAACCTCCACCACATGGCGTAAGCACCTAGGATAAACTATCAAAGAGGTCTTTTAAAGGGTTGTAACGTTAGGTGTAGGGATATGAAATACACGGTTTTGTTGGATATATGCAGTCTTTACTGGTGGCGAGTTAACAATCTTGGTTAATTACATGTACAATATGGCTTTGCTAAGCCAAGACTAGACTCGACTTAAGCTAATAAATGAAAAATAACAAAAACATAAAATGAACATACAATGAAAAGGGATGGTAGTCCGTATGTTTTTCTTTTCTTTTTTTTTCTATTTTTTTTTCTTGCTTCTTTCGATTTTTTTTTTTTTTTTTTTTTTTTTTTTTTTTTTTTTTTTTTTGCATACACTCTTACCCTACCATCCAAAATAATACATCATAGAGAATAAAGATTCCCCTTACACTTGAATCTTTACATACTTTACAGTAAACTAATCTAATGACTCGAATTAAGAAAATCAAAACACTTGGAGTACTTTTAAGATTAACGCACATACGGGGGTAATATATGATGTTCTTCCCTATTACTCCATAAATAAGTACTTTACCCATTAGTCCCAAAACAATATGTACAAGGATATGACTCGACTTAGCAACCATGTAATCAATTAGATAATTAACTTAGGGTTTAACATATAACAATAATGCACTAAAGATGAGTACATACACGGAAGGCTAAGGCGATTTGGGTGTACATTTAAGTGGGGTGTAACAAATGCTTCCTTTAAGTAAGATGCTTAAAGTTAGAAACGAAAAGATAGGCTCGGAGGGGTGTACTAGGGGTTTTGTGTACTAAAAATGAGTACAACACTAAGGTGTGGGAAAATTTAATTGACTTAACTAGCCAAGTAATATGCCTTAAATGGTCAAGTAATTATGATACGGGTTTAACACAAGGGTGATCCTAATGCCTCTTATCATGTAGTAAATCCTACTACACGAATGTAGTCTCCCTAGCGGTCTCGGGATGCATCACTAATGCAAGTTCTAGAATCTAAATGCTACCGGTACACTCATAAGCACTAAAAGTAAATGCTTTTCCTATCAAATCTAAAGGCGAACCTCACATATTTGGGTGGAAAATTTTTCTGAATAGTACGGTTTTGTGCTTGTCATACAATCTCCTATCCATAAGAGGCTTGCTATGGCTAAAGTTTCACTCCTAAATGTTGTAAAAAAATTTAAATTTGGCGCTAAAATTGCACTAACAAATATTTCTCATAGTTTTATTACACATCTACTATCAAACAAACAAACTCAAGCGAAAGTGTATCTGTAAGGTATCATCATTTTACCCTCCCCTTACACTTAGGATGAACATTGTCCCCAATGTTCAAGTAAAGAATGTAAAAGTGAAATACGTAAAAAGAATGAAATCAAATACTCCCCTGATTCGCTCGGTATGGATAATAAGGTGGCCAGGTTAGATCTTCCTCCAAGAAAATGAACAATCAAAGCTTCCCTTTCAGAGTATAAATCATCTTCTTGTCATAGATAACCTGTTAAACCTGAGAAAACAAACACAAAAACCCAAAGCATCAATCCGAACAAAGAAAACTCACAACTAGATGTAATCCCAGACTTAGGAATAGAAACAAAACAATTAAAGATATAATGCTTGTGGAATGAATGTTTGCAGATTTCCTGGAGTTTATAAAACTAAAGAATTAACAAAAACTTTAAGACTCCGGTATAAACAAAACTAGCAAAATTTCCAGAATTTTACACATGACGCCGTCAAGAGTAAACTCATGACGCCGTCAGAAGTGACCTGCAGAAATCTTTACGTTAAGTTTCCAAAAAATTTCTGAAAAAACTTATGTCCTACTTCCTGGAAAATCCTGCAAAACATCATTATGACTCGATACAAGCATTTGACTCTAACAAGTACTAATACACATGTCCATTTAATATTGTTGTGGTTCATGCTCAATTTCTTTCTTATAAACAAATTTGGATCTCCCTTACACTTATCTTTTGCAAAATACCTTTATATGCAATTAAGGCGAAGTTAAAAAAAAAATAAAGCATTTTCTCAATTTACTTTGAAACCTGAGCCACAAGCAACAAAAATAAAACATGCATACGGAAACAAATAAAATCAAATAAACAAACAAACAAACAAATAAATAAATAATGCTTGGGTTGCCTCCCAATAAGCGCTTGTTTTTGTTCGAGTCACGAGCCTGACTCTACCCTTATTTAATGGAAATAGGGGAGGTTTTCCCTACACTTTGAATTTAGTGCGGGTGGAAGTAGCGATACACACCCTTAGGGTGGAAATATGCTACGTGAGGTGAAGGGGGTGAGTGAATGACTTCCTTCATCCTAAAACTACCCGGATAATTTTGGTTGATGGGTAGGTCGGTTCCTCTATTGTCTCCTAGATGTATATATAAGGATGGAAAGTTGTGTAAAGGTTGAGGTTCCGGTTCATCAACATTAGGAAATTCCCTAGAACTAGGAGTAAGGTTATCACTACAAGTATTCAAACCTATATCCTTTAGTGGTGCCTGGTCCAGGGGTTCTACCTCCATCAGAATTCCTAAAGTTTCTTCTACTTCTTCCGGGTAAGTCACGGGCGGTGTGTGTGCCTCAAATGATTGTAGGACTTGTGGGGTACTTAGTGGGCTTGGGTTTTCTACTATCTCTTCTATCACATCAATATAACCTATGTGTTCATCTTGTATTATGGTAGTGCCTAACAATGGCATGCAACTAGGTGGCTCAACTCTAACCTCATGTGTGTCGTATGTTTTGGTGAAATCTATCCCGCTCATGCAACTAGGTAGTTCAACAATAACCATATCATAATCTCCATATCATAATTCCCCGGAAACGGCGCCAAAAACTTGGTAGCGTAGGGATTGCACCACGCTTTACCTCTCGAGGGATCTCGAGAAGCTTACAACCCCCACCAAGCAGTGTACCTGATCGTTGTAGTATAGTATAGTGACAAGTACCGGGGGATTGATCGTTCAACTCAGGAATAGTGTCGTTAGGATTGAAATTAGTCTAACTAGGTCTAAAGGTGAAGGATGATTCTTTTTGTATTTTTAAATTTTATGAAAAGCAAGTAAAAATCTCGGGTATTGGAAGGAGGGGCGGAATTAGCTGCTAATCAACTAACCCAAAAGCTACTAATAATACTAATGTGCAAGAAAAATAAACTAAGGTTCTACAAGATAAGTGAAGCATGTCTACCGATGATATGTTACTCCTTGCTAGCTATCCAATTCAACCTATTGAATTGTCACACCTTATTTTAATTGACGGGTTGTATTCCTTAATACCATTCATGGGGTGGCGTACTTACTTCCCCAATTCTATAAGCTCCTACTTCACTCCTATGTCGAGCCGGCTAAGAAGCTCCTAACATGGGATTACTAGAATTCGCTCATGCATTAAATACAACCATAAAAACCTAGTACACATCGGCTCATGTTTCTTAAAATGTTCAAACAAGTTACACAATGGAGATCTGCCAGTTTTTTTAAGCCTAACATCAAATTCATTCAATCAAAACAAGAATCAATAGGAAACAAGAATTATAAACTAAACCAACTAGATCTGTTGAAGTTGTCACGCCTTAATTGATGGAGATAGACACACATATCAACAAGCCCTCATTGATGGAGATAGACACAAACAACAACAACAAATCAATTAGATCTAATTAATTATACACAAGTTTCACACAATCATAAGTAGACACAAGGTGAATTAGCAAAACATCATCAAAGAAGAGCAATCAACAATGATAATGGAAAACATAATAAAGGTAGAATCAACAAACCAATACATGATGTTTATGGAGTGATTGAAACCATCTAAGTTGCTGGAAAAACACCTACCTAAACCCAGGAATCGACCTTAGGGTTTAGGGCTTACAAAAAGTGAAGTTATGATGTTATATTTATAGGCATGTTTTCTGTCGGCCCATTTTGACGGCGTCAGCTCGTTTCTCTTGATGCCATCATGACCATTTTTTCACCAAATTGTAGATCTCTTCGTCCTCTTCGCGTGGGCTTTTGAATCACCTAAATCCGAGTTCGTATGCAAAAGTTATGACCAAAACAATATCAGCTACTCCGCGCGCACGTTTCTTCTGGGCCGTCACCACTTTTACTCTTGACGCCGGCATAAAAAGCCTCTTGACGCCGTCAGGTACTGTTCCCAGCAAGAAAAATTAAGACTTTGCCGTTTTCTTCACTTTTATGCTCCAAAAACGTCCAAAATGCTTCCTTTTCCAGAATTCACTCCCAAAGTACCTAAAATCACAAAAGGAATGATTTAGGGTAATATTTGATCAAATAAATTCCAATTCCGGCTTAAATGACCCCTTAAAAGTGGTTCATTTTTCGCCTCATCATATACCCTTACACTTGAGATTTGCTTGTCCTCAAGCAAATGCGCTTTTATTCTAGTCAAAATACAAGTTAGGGGTCATTTAACACTAATATAAAAGTAATTACAACAAATAATCGTTCCACTAAAGACCAAAGACAAGCACGGTATACTAGCACCTCACAAATAGTGTTTAGATACTCACATCTCCCGGGTGTAATAAAGTAATATCACAATATGGAAATGGAAAACATCTCTCACTACCTGTCATAGCAAAGTAGATTACCATAGCCTTGGGAAAGGATCGAACCTCCACCACATGGCGTAAGCACCTAGGATAAACTATCAAAGAGGTCTTTTTAAAGAGTTGTAATGTTAGGTGTAGGGATATGAAATACACGGTTTTGTTGGATATAGGCAGTCTTTACTGGTGGCGAGTTAACAATCTTGGTCAATTACATGTACAATATGGCGTTGCTAAGCCAAGACTAGACTCGACTTAAGCTAATAAATGAAAAATAACAAAAACATAAAATGAACATAGAATGAAAAGGGATGGTAGTCCGTATGTTTTTTTCTCTTTTTTCTTTTTCTATTTTTTTTTTCTTTTCTTTTTCTTGTTTTTTCGATTTTTTTTTTCTTTTGCATACACTCTTACCCTACCATCCAAAATAATACACCATAGGGAATGAAAATTCCCCTTACACTTGAATTTTTACATACTTTTCAAATAAACTATTCTAATGACTCGAATTAAGAAAATCAAAACACTTGGAGTACTTTTAAGTTTAACGTACATATGGGGTAATATATGATGTTCTTCCCCATTACTCCATAAAATAAGTACTTTACCCATGAGTCCCAATCGTCCCAAAACAATATGTACAAGGATATGACTCGACTTAGCAACCATGTAATCAATTAGATAATTAACTAAGGGTTTAACAAATAACAATAATGCACTAAAAATGAGTGCATACACGGAAGGCCAAGGCGATTTGGGTGTACATTTAAGTGGGGTGTAACAAATTCTTCCTTTAAGTAAGATGCTTAAAGTTAGAAATGAAAAGATAGGCTCGGAGGGGTGTACTAAGGGTTTCGTGTACTAAAAATGAGTACAACGCTAAGGTGTGGGCAAAATTAGTTGACTTAACTAGCCAAGTAATATGACTTAAATGGTCAAGTAATTATGATACGGGTTTAACACAAGGGTGATCCTAATGCCTCTTATCATGTAGTAAATCCTACTACACGAATGTAGTCTCACTAGCGGTCTCGGGATGCATCACTAACGCAAGTTCTAGAATCTAAATGCTACCGGTACACTCATAAGTACTAATAGTAAATGCTTTTCCTATCAAATCTAAAGGCGAACCTCGCATATTTGGGTGGAAAATTTTTCTGAATAGTACGGTTTTGTGCTAGTCATACAATCTCCTATCCATGAGACGCTTGCTATGGCTAAAGTTTCACTCCTAAATGTTGTAAAAAAATTTAAATTTGGCGCTAAAATTGCACTAACAAGTATTTCTCATAGTTTTATTACACATCTACTATAAAACAAACAAACTCAAGAGAAAGTGTATTTGTAAGGTATCATCATTTTACCCTCCCCTTACACTTTGGCTGAACATTGTCCCCAATGTTCATGTAAAGAATGTAAAAGTGAAATAAGTAAAACGAATGAAATCAAATACTCCCCTGATTCGCTCGGTATGGATAATAAGGTGGCCAGGTTAGATCTTCCTCCAAGAAAATGAACAATCAAAGCTTCCCTTCCAGAAAAATAATCATCTTCTTGTCATACATAAACTGTAAAACCTGAGAAAACAGACAAAGCAACCTTGCATAAAATCGGCGGCAATCTACACATGCTAATAAATCTTAGAAAACAAAATAAGATATAATGCTTGTGGAATGATGTTTGCAGATTTCCTGGAGATTATAAAACTAATAATTCAACAAAAACTTTAAGACTTCGTTAGAAAAACAAAACTGGTAAAATTTCCAAATTTTACACGTGACGCCGTCAGGAGTCATGTTCATTTAATATTGTGGAGAATCATGATCGGTTTTGTTTCTTAAAAACATATTTGGGGTTTCCCCTTACACTTATCTTTTGCAAAAATACCTTTGGATGAAGTTAAGACTAGGCCAAACAACAAAATAAAGTATTTCCACTATTTAGTTTTGAAACATGATCTACCAACAATAAAAATAAAGCATGCATACGGAAACAAATAACAAACAAAAAAAATAAAAATCACACAAAATCATGGGTTGCCTCCCAAGAAGCGCTTTTCTTTATTTACGAGTCTTGTAGCTAGACTCAAGGTCATGGGTTACTACGTGACCTCATCCCTTGAGATGATGTACCCCATGTAGTTGTGATCATTACTATTGTGGTGGTAGTGCCTCAATCTTTCGATACTTGCAATCACTTCTCCACCTACTTTACTTCTCAGGTTAGCCATACCATCTTGGCTCATGCTCTCAATTGTAAAAGGCCCATACCATCAAGGACTCGGTTTATCAGGTGATATCGTTATTTCCAAGTGTCTTAAGAGTACTAAGTTCCCTTCCTCGAATGGCACATGGCTTCTTGCTGGACGATTGTGTTCGAACTCGACGTAAACTTCATTGCTTTTGCTTCTTTCATGTTTAGCCTCCTTGTAGCTTTTGATTCTTGCCTCCCATGCAAGTATTTTCTCTTGAACACGAATAGGTGACATGTCAATGTTGTTTTTGAGCTTTCTCCAACTCAAACTCTCATGCCCACATCGCGGGGTCATGGGGAAGCAAATCTTTCTTTTTCCTGATTTAAGCTCAATTTTCTTACCTTCATACTTAATGACAGCCCTAGCGGTGGTGAGGAATGGTGCCCCAAGGATTATTGGCATGCACCCATCTCCCTTATCATCGATGATCATAAAATCAACGGGGTACATGAATCCTGCGACATTAACTAACACATCTTCTGCGATTCCTAGGGTGTATACGTAAGAGTGTCCAGCTAGTGACAGCCTAACACGAGTGGGGGCTGGCATTTTTGACGTTAGTTGGATGTAAATAGTTAGGGGCATAAGATTTACTTCCGATCCTTGGTCGGCGAAAGCACTAAGATATTTCAAATCCCCGATGCTAGCTGGTATTTCAAAGTTCCCACACGCCATCTGCTTAGTAGCCACTTTTTGTACCAATAGTTTCTCGAATATTGGCCCCCGGGGTAACGTATCATACTCATCTTTTTCCCCTTCCTCCTTCTCAGAACCATGTTTGGAAGGTTGGTTACGCCCGTCACCCTTTCTCCAATTTGTTATAGTGTTTTCGTTTATATCATGTTTTAGGTAGTAACTTAGAGATTGGGATTTGGGTGGCTTTTCTACGGTTTGTTCAGTAGGGGTTTCTACCTTCTCGTTATCCTTGTGGACAATTGCGATGGAATTAACAAATCGGGTAGTGGGGATGACGCTTTCTTTCCTTAGTAACATCCTTTCGGGGGTTCTCTGATTGGCATACTCTTCCATCAGGCTCATCACCTCATTTATTTTCTCTTGCATCTCCTCTTTTTGCTTATAAACTGCTTCCTCGAATCTAGCGGGCCGATCTGAATGAGTTGCCATGTATTCTCTCATTCTAGCTTCAAACTCCGGGCTAAGTTTCTCGGGAGGGGAATAAGGTGGGGCATAGTTTTGAAAAGTCTCGACATTCTCTCTAGAGGGTGACTCTGATAACGGTGTTGAAGTCGTTTTCGAGACAGAATTAGCAGTAGCCCACCTAGGACTCAGGGGTCTCCTTTGCCTTTCCTCAAAATAGTCAACTTTTGCCTCGAGTTTGCATAGGAGTTCATCAGGGATTTCGGTAGTCCCTTCAGGTGTTGAGATTGCGTTGATGGCCGCTTTTATAGCATGATTAAACTCCCACATCTCTTGATTATTAGCGGCAAGCTCTTCAATAATTGCCCAGGACTCCTCGGTGTCCTTATCACGCAATCCACCTCCCGCGGCCCTATCAATTGTACGTTTAGTGTGATAGTCAACATGGTCATAGAAAATCTGAACTAATAACCAAAGGTTTATACCATGATGAGGGACCTTATGGAGGAGATCCTTAAAACGAGCCCATGCTTCTTAGAAAGTTTCACCCTGATGTTGTTCAAACATCAAAATGTCATTTCTAAGCATCGCAGTCTTCCCCGGTGGGAAGAATTGGGTAAGGAAGCGATTGGTGAGATCATCCCATGAGGTGATGGATCCCGCGGGTAAACGTTCAAGCCATTGGCTAGCTTGATCATGTAGAGAGAATTGGAATAGGCGTAATCGGGTTGACTCTCTAGTTGCAACATCAAGGTCTATGGAATCTACGATTTTAAGGAAGTCCTTGAGATGTTGATTTGGATCTTCGGAGCGAAGTCCATGGAATGCACATCCGCTTTGCACCAACCGGATGGTGTCGGATCGCAAGGCGGTCACATTGGCTCCGGTGAGCTCAATAGTGTTTCGGTAGCCTTGGTGGCTAGGTCGGGAATACTCTCCTAAGGTTCGGGGCCTAAGAGGTTCTAGTGGTGGGTTTTGTTGTGGTGGGATGACGGGTTCAAAGATGTTCCCATCGTCCATGATGTCAGGTGGTGAAGAGTTACGAACAAAAACACGAAGAAATAAGATAGACTAAAGAGAACCTAAAAATAAAAATAAAATCTTACTAGAAAGGAATGTAGCAAGTAGACCTAATAAAAAGAGATTCTAACCTAGACAATAACTATTCCCAGGGCTGCGGCGCCAAAAACTTGATGCGTGGGGTTTGCACCAGGCTTTACCTCTCGAGGGATCTCGAGAAGCTTACAACCCCCACCAGGCAGTGTACCTGATCGATGTAGTATAGTATAATGACAAGTACCGGGGGATTGATCGTTCAGCTAGGAATAGTGTCGCTAGGATTAGAAACCCTAAAAACTAGGTCTAGAGATAAGGGATGATTCTTTTTGTATATTTATATTTTTTAGAAAACAAATTAAAATCTCAGGTTTGAAGGATTTGGGGCAGAATTAGTTGCTAGTCAACTAACCCAATACTAAAGATGCAATCAAAATAAAATATTAAAAATGAAAATAAACTAAATTAAACTAAAGTTGTGAGCAATATGTGGGAGAAATGTGTTTACTTAGATTTCACTACTCCTTAGATATCTTTTACACGTTAATTACTTGTTATAGTTGCGTGGATGACAGATTGTATTCCTTAATACCATTCATGGGGTGGCGTACTTACTTCCCCAATCCTATGAGTGCCTACTTCACTCCTATGTCGAGCCGGCTAAGAAGCTTCTAACATGGGATCATTAGAATTTACTCATGCATTAAATACAACCAATAAAACCTAGTACACATCGGTTCATGTTTCCTAAGACGTTCAAGCATGTTACACAATGGAGATCTGCCAGTTTTCTTAAGCCTAACATTGAAATCATTCATCCAATACAACCAAAAACAAGTAATCAACACATAATTAACATCTAGGTTTCATTAGATCTAAGCAAACACAAGATAAATCTAGCCTAGCATGTTGAAATCAAGACAAGTAAAAGATATAATCAACCAACACATAGACATATTGATTGAATTAAAGAGAAGACTTATCTTAATAGCACATGAAAGGATTCAAGGGGTGAAAACCCTTGAAAGTACTGTAAAATATGAGCTAGGGTTTACAAAGTTCGGCCCTAGGGTTCTCCACACAAGTTCCTCTCTAATAAATGAAAAATAGAAAACTATATATAGAGTTTAGAAGGTGACGGCGTCAAGAAAAAATGTCTGACGTCGTCATGTTGTCTCCTTATGCAGGCCATCACAAATTTATTTCTTGACGCCCTTTTTGTGACGCCGTCAAGTTTGCACTGGGTCGTCACCATTTTTACTCCTGACGCCGTCAGGGTCTTCCTCTTGACGCCGTCTGGTACTGGTCTCAGCATGGAAAATTAAGTCTTTGGCGTTTTCTTCACTTTTATGCTCCAAAAACGTCCGAATTGCTTCCTTTTCCAGATTTCACTCCCAAAGTACCTAAAATCACAAAAGGAACAATTTAGGGTAATATTTGATCAAATAAATTCAATTCCGGGCTTAAATGACCCCCTAAAAGTGGTTCATTTTTCGCCTCATCAATAGTTATTGTCTAGGTTACAATCTCCTATCCATGCGGGGAGAAATGTGTAATAGTTATTGTTAGTGCAATTTTAGCCCCAAATTTAAAAATTTTTACAACATTTAGGAGTGAAACTTTAGCCATAGCAAGCGTCTCATGGATAGGAGATTGTATGACTAGCACAAAACCGTACTATTCAGAAAAAATTTTCACCCAAATATGTGAGGTTCGCCTTTAGATTTGATAGGAAAAGCATTTATTATTAGTGCTTATGAGTGTATCGGTAGCATTTAGATTCTAGAACTTGCGTTAGTGATGCATCCCGAGACCGCTAGTGAGACTATATTCGTGTAGTAGGATTTACTACATGATAAGAGGCATTAGGATCACCCTTGTGTTAAACCCGTATCATAATTGCTTGACCATTTAAGTCATATTGCTTGGCTAGTTAAGTCAACTAATTTTTCCCACACCCTTAGGGTTGTACTCATTTTTAGTACACGAAACCCCTAGTACTCCCCTCCGAGCCTATCTTTTCGTTTCTAACTTTAAGCATTTTACTTAAAGGAATAATTTGTTACACCCCACTTAAATTTACAACCAAATCGCCTTAGCCTTCCGTGTATGCACTCATCTTTAGTGCATTATTGTTATTTGTTAAACCCTAAGTTAACTATCTAATTAATTACATGGTTGCTAAGTCGAGTCATATCCTTGTACATATTGTTTTGGGACGATTGGGACTCATGGGTAAAGTACTTATTTTGTGGAGTAATGGGGAAGAACATCATTTATTACCCCCATATGTACGTTAATCTTTTTTTGGGTAAAGGGGAGTAATCCTGCACCCTGGTAAATATATTAAGACCAAAACGTTTGAGTACAAATGGAATGTGGCTGAATACCACATTAACCTCAAGCAAATACAGCTTGATAGACAACTAACCTAGAGCTTCTGACATGCCAAAAGCTCAAGACAACTCTAGAAACAAAATGAACCTAGACCAAAAACAAAAACAAATCAAGCTAACCAGCAGCATCATCCGTGAAAGAAGAACTTCCACCATAAGCAACATTAGGGAATAAATTAGCTGATTCATCAAACATGTTATCAACACAATCATCTTCACCATCTTCACCAGTAGCTAGAACATCATAAGGGTTGGATGTAGACACTTCACCCCCTTAGAGGAGAGACCTTTAGACTTCAACTTAGATGACGAAGTAGGCACACTACTAGTAGCTACCTTTTTAGGTTCACTAGTAGTCTTCTTTGGCTCATACCTGATAGTCTATTTGACAGAGGTACCAACAATACCAGACTGGCTTTTACCTTTTTTCTTCTTACGACTCACCTTTTGGAAACCATCATAAGCAGGAGGAACCACATTTGAAGTAGTAACAACAGGGGGAGTAGTCTCTTTTTTAGTACAATGCTCATAGATGTGCCCAAAAATCTTACATAAAGTGCACCTAGGAGGCCTCCATTCATATATAACCCGGATAGATTCTTTAGTAAAACCATCCCCTGTAAGGGAGGGGACACCAATAGTGATAACTTCTACGAGCTCATCCACTGAACCCACTTCAATTAAACACCGAGCAAAACTGCTTCTACCCCAAGAATCCTTGCACATAGAACTTGTATACGAATCCAACATAATAGGTTTGCCAATAAATGAAGCAATCAAGTTAATACCATCATCTTCAAAGACTTGGAGAGGCACATCATGCAGTTTAACCCATATCGGAATGCGAGTCAACTCTTCCTTACATAAGCTAGTACCAATAGACCATTTCTTGAGAATGATTGGAGATTTACGAATCATCCAAGGTCCATTTTCCAAAACAGATTCTAAACCAGCTTGAGTATCGAATTTAAAAAAGAAAAAACCTTTGTCATTCATCATGATCTTTTTCAAACCATACTTAGCCCAATTATTCTTAACATAGTAATCAACCACTGGAAACGCCATTCTATTACCAATAAAATAGCCATAAAGAGTGTGCTCTAGGTGTGCACTAACCTTTTCAACTATTCTTCGAGGAATAGACACATTAACACCTTCACAAATAGCCTCAGCAACCAAAGAACTAGAATTAGTTGCAATAGTTGTATTAACCTCCACGTAGTCATTAGTTGTAGTAACTTTGCCACTCACATCAGAATTTGTTGCATTAGCCGTCATGCTAGGTACATAGACCTCCATTAAACCACTCATAGCCTCATACACTTGTGAACGCGTTTCACTATCCAAGTTAGGCCATATCGGATATTTACCCGCTTCAATACCCTTAAGGAATAAGTCAAGATCAATGGCAGATTTAATCGAAACACCCAACACCCCTTCAATAGTATCGTGTTTACACTTGATAGACTCACGGATGTTATCAACCTGAACATGAGAAGATGTATCACAAGAATTTACAGCTATAGGCTGAGTCGCCACACCTGTAACATCCATAGGTTTAGACTTCTTATGTTTCCTCATGGTCACCTTTGACAAATCAATAGTAGCATCCACATCAATGTTAACATCACCAGCACTCAACATATTGAAGAACAAAAAGGAACAAAAAACGAAACCCTAACAATCCAAAAAGAAATCGCAAATAAAAACAAGAAGCACCACGTCCAGATCTTCAAAAACGAAAGCCTTAAAAGAATTAAGGCATGATATATAGCACAATTAATGAGCTAACCGACTTCCATAATGCAAAGATCGATTAAGTAAAAAGAAATCAGTTAGCGAATACCAAACAACCCTAAAAAGCGAATTAAGAAAAACCCAACAGAAAAATCGAAACCCTAATCCAACCAGGCCTAGATCCACATAAAAATAATGTTAATGAAGCAATAGACGAAGCTAAGCAATCATAAACACGATCGTTATACAGATTAGAGCAAGATTAAAGATCAAGGAAGACGAATTGGATGAGATTTAGGGTTTTAGATGAAAAATCGCCATGGGGAAGAGAGAGAATCGTTTATATGTACGTTAATCTTAAAAAGTACTCCAAGTGTTTTGATTATCTTAATTCGAGTCATTAGATTACTTTATTGTAAAGTATGTAAAAATTCAAGTGTAAGGGGAATTTACATTCCCTATGATGTATTATTTTAGATGGTAGGGTAAGAGTGTGTGCAAAAAAAAAAAGAAAAAAAAAATGAAAAAACAAGAAAAAGAAAAAAAAAACAGAAAAAGAAAAAGAGAAAAAACATACGGACTACCATCCCTTTTCATTCTATGTTCATTTTATGTTTTTGTTTATTAGCTTAAGTCGAGTCTAGTCTTGGCTTAGCAACGCCATATTGTACATGTAATTGACCAAGATTGTTAACTCGCCACCAGTAAAGACTGCCTATATCCAACAAAACCGTGTATTTCATATCCCTACACCTAACGTTACAACCCTTTAAAAAGACCTCTTTGATAGTTTATCCTAGGTGCTTACGCCATGTGGTGGAGGTTTGATCCTTTCCCAAGCCTATGGTAATCTACTTTCCTGTGACAGGTAGTGAGAGATGTTTTCCATTTCCATATTGTGATATTACGTTACTACACCCGAGAGATGTGAGTATCTAAACACTATTTGTGAGGTGCTAGTATATGACCTCTGTGCTTGTCTTTGGTCTTTAGTGGAACGATTATTTGTTGTAATTACTTTTATATTAGTGTTAAATGACCCCTAACTTGTATTTTTAGTAGAATACAAGCGCATTTGCTTGAGGACAAGCAAATCTCAAGTGTAAGGGTATATGATGAGGCGAAAAATGAACCACTTTTAGGGGGTCATTTAAGCCCGGAATTGAATTTATTTGATCAAATATTACCCTAAATCGTTCCTTTTGTGATTTTAGGTACTTTGGGAGTGAAATTTGGAAAAGAAAGCAATTCGGACGTTTTTGGAGCATAAAAGTGAAGAAAACGCCAAAGACTTAATTTTCCATGCTGAGAACAGTACCTAACGGCGTCAAGAGGAAGACCCTGACGGCGTCAGGAGTAAAAGTGGTGACGACCCAGTGCAAACCTGACAACGTCACAACAAGGTCGTCAAGAGTTAATTTGGTGATGGCCTGCATAAGGTGTACACATGACGGCGTCAGATCCAGATCTAGGCAGTCCGAGGAACTATTTGGCAGCGAGATGACGGCGTCAGACATTTGTTCTTGACGCCGTCACCTTCTAAACTCTATATATAGTTTTCTATTTTTCATTCATTAGAGAGGAACTTGTGTGGAGAACCCTAGGGCCGAACTTTGTAAACCCCAGCTCATATTTTACAGTACTTTCAAAGGTTTTCACCCCTTGAATTCTTTCATCTGCTATTAAGATAAGTCTTCTCTTTAATTCAATCAATATGTCTATGTGTTGGTTGATTATATCTTTTACTTGTCTTGATTTCAACATGCTAGGCTAGATTTATCTTGTGTTTGCTTAGATCTAATGAAACCTAGATGTTAATTATGTGTTGATTACTTGTTTATGGTTGTATTGGATGAATGATTTCAATGTTAGGCTTAAGAAAACTGGCAGATCTCCATTGTGTAACATGCTTGAACGTCTTAGGAAACATGAACCGATGTGTACTAGGTTTTATTGGTTGTATTTAATGCATGAGTAAATTCTAATGATCCCATGTTAGGAGCTTCTTAGCCGGCTCGACATAAGAGTGAAGTAGGCACTCATAGGATTGGGGAAGTAAGTACGCCACCCCATGAATGGTATTAAGGAATACAATCCGTCATCCACGCAACTATAACAAGTAATTAACGTGTAAAAGATATCTAGGGAGCACTGAAATCTAAGTAAACACAATTCTCCCACATATTGCTCACAACCTTAGTATAATATAGTTTATTTTCATTTTTAATATTTTATTTTGATTGCATCTTTAGTATTGGGTTAGTTGACTAGCAACTAATTCCGCCCCAAATCCTTCAAACTCGAGATTTTAATTTGCTTTCTAAAAAATATAAAAAAAATACAAAAAGAATCATCCCTCATCTCTAGACCTAGTCTTTAGGTTTTCTAATCCTAGCGACACTATTCCTAGTTGAACGATCAATCCCCTGGTACTTGTCATTATACTATACTACATCGATCAGGTACACTGCCTGGTGGGGGTTGTAAGCTTCTCGAGATCCCTCGAGAGGTAAAGCCTGGTGCAATTCCCACGCATCAGGCTGCCTCCAAACAGGGATGAATGAAAGCAAAGTTTCAGGGGAGGATTAAGAGATAGCTGATGTCGAAACTGGGTAAATGATGAGTGTGTAAATACTCATCATTTTTGTCGTATCTGAACTGCCAAAACATCCAAAAACACGCAAATATGCATCAAAATACTGAAAATATCCCAGGATTGTGTTTGATATGTTTCAGATGCAAAATGATTAAAAACAGATGAAAAACGAACAAAGTTTGCATAATTGGCAGTTTCAGTCCCTCAACTTTCAAAACTTTTCAAATTTAGTCCCTGGGATTTGAAACTTTGGAAATTATCAATTACGGTCCTTGTGTTATTGAACTTTGGCAAATATGGTACTTGGGTGAAAAGTTTAGAGAAATTACATGTTTGGTCCCTGAAGTTTCACAAGTTGGCAAAAATGGTCCCTGGTGATTAAATTTGAGAAATATGCAACAAGGGTCCTCACACTATTCACAGTTGGAAAATTAAACCATTTTGATAACTTCGGGAAAAGTACAAGCTCAGCCCTTCAACTTTGTGCAAATTATAAAATTGGTCCTTGTGTTACTAGTTACTACAACCAAACGGACCTTTTGATATTATACAAACCAAACAAATCCAATCCAACACAAACATATACCCAACACCCTCACCCAAGCCCAACACCCCTGAGCCCAAACCCCATCGTTTTAATACTTCCAGGGTCAATGTTTGACCCTGGTCAAACAGTCAAACTCCAAACACCTTTCCTACCTTCGTCCCCAACCCACTTGTAGCCATCACCTCACATCCCCACCATCACTATCCCACCACACCGCCCTTCCCACTACTCTTACCTAATAGGACAACCATAATAAATGCTCCACCCCCACCCCTTGCTACACACAACAGAGCAATTTGCCTTATCTTCTTTTTGGCGCCAAAAGCATCCAATGGCCAAGATCAAATTCTACACATCCTACGGCCAAGATTATTGCTGGGAAAAGACAAAGGCACCTCTCAAACCCTAATTCAAGGTTATAAATAGAAGAAGTGCAAGGAATGAAGATTATCTAGTGTAATTTAGTCAATTTAGTGTCGTAATTGTAAACTTTCAATTTCTAGTGTAATTTAAAGCTTTCAAGTTGTATTTCTAGTAATCTCAGTGTATTTCAAACCTTTTTCATGTATCAATTTCAGTGTAACTCTTTGAATTCAGTTTATGCAATTTCAAATTCCAAAAAAAAAAAAAAAAAAAAAAAAAAAAAAAAAAAAGTGTTGTTAACAGTAAATGATGAACATGAACAGTTAATTGATGAGGGGAATTACTTAAATGTTGAAGAAACTGTTGCTGGAGATGAACATGATCCTGAAATGGTTGCTGGTGAAGTTGTTGAATCTGCTAAGGAAGTTGAAGTTAAAACGTTAAAACGTTAAAACTGCCAGTATTGAAGTTACTACTGTTGGGCGTCAAGTTAGTACTGCTGATTTTGATACAGAAGAAGATGTTGCTGCATCATCTTCTGAGGAGGCTGTTATGGTTGCAGCTCTCACTAAATTAAAGATTACTAAACCTCCAACAAAAGGGGTGAGTATTAGAGGAACCATCAACAACAACAACAATCACCACACAACAACAACCACAATATAATGGAAAAGGAAAGAGTATATTAGTGGAAGAAGCTGTTGAAACTCCTATGTCAACAAAAGAGCTACTTTGGTCTGATGCAGAAGCTGCCAAGAAGTTACAGGCTAAGCTAGATGAAGAGGCTAGACTTGCAGCTCTTCAACGAGAAGAAGCTAGCCTTGCTTATATATAGCAGATGCAAGAATGGGATGATGAAAGGGCTCAATGTGATGTTGATTATGAGTTGGCTCAAAGATTAACTCAAGAAGAGTGGGCATCACTTACTATTGAAGAGAGGTCTAAGTGGTTATCTGAAATTACTGTAGGAAAAAAATTATGCAGCAGAAAGACTTAAAGAAAAACAAAGCAGACCACCCACCCGAGTTCAAAGAAGGAAATTCATGTGCACTTATCTAAAGAATATGGACAAACGGAAACTCATAGATTTGACTCATTTAGATGATTGAGAGATTGAAGAGTTGTATAATCAAGCTAAAAAGAAAATAGACAGATTTGTGCCCATGGAAACAGAGCTGGCGTTGGAAAGTTCTAATAGAGCAGGTCCTGTGTTAGAAAAGTAGGTGACTAAGAAATCAAAAGCAGATGTAGTTGAACAAGAGCAAGAGCAAGAAGAATATTTGACTGATGAAAGGTTACAATAGATGATGATGATTGTTCAAAAGAAGCCAGTAATGTTGAAGCTCTACAGACTAAGCATCCTATTATAGATTGGGAGATTCAAGATGAAGGCAAAATAAAGAGTTGGAAGATCATCAGGGTTGGTAATCACATTGAAGTGTATCAACACTTTGATGACATGCTCAAAGCATTTGAAAGAGAAGATCTTGTAAATCTATGGTGTTTAATCAAAGAGAAGTTCACTTTATCAGAACCAAAGGATAACAAAGAAAGAATGCTATGGGTAGATTTGAAGAGAATCGTTGAGCCAAGTGAAGGTGATAAGTTATGGAAATTTCAGGCTGGTACCCAAATTTTGACAAGGATATTGTATGACTCATGTGCAATTCATCATATGTGTACAATAGTTGGAACATATATTTATATGCTGGTGGAGCAAGACTACCCATTGTCAAGGGGTACACTCACTTTGATGTTGTCAGCAAACTCTGGGTGGATGAGCATACACAGAGGGCAAGGGAACTTCTAAGGAAGATCTTCATGCAGTCTGAAAAAAGATGAAGTGTTTGGAAGAATCCTCTAAATATCAAAGATGTAATTCAAGAAACATGATGATTTGAAGGAAAATCAAAGTTTCTAACAAGCTCAGGAAGATTGTGTATTTCGGATAAATAGTATGCAAATCATGTTATATAAGAATGAAAGAAGTAAAATGTTGATGCTTCATTGCCACTGGTTCATTATCAACACGTAACAGATACATTCCTACTCCATCAATCGTTGTACTGGTGAAATCATAATCCTACTTAACAAACAAATAACACAAATCATAAACAATCATAATCCTACTTAACAAACAAATATCACAAATCAAATAAGATAATTAAAGATACTTGAACCATTGTTGTGATACCATAATGTACATTAACTACATACCAACCATCAACAAAATACGTTGTTCATATACACCTAACATAAACACCATTAACTACCAGAAACAAAAAAAAAAAAAAAAAAAAAAAAAAAAAAAAAAAAAAAAAAAAAAACCAACCCACATTGACCAAAACCAAACGTTCTACTTTGCAAGTAAACATAAGAAACGAAGAAAACCAAACTAATGATAAGGTATTTCCTCAGCTTGTTAGCCCGTTGCTCCTCCATATTTTCCCGAAGCTCCGTCTAGTTTGCCCGATGCTCCTCCCACTCGGCCCTCTCCTACTCTAAATCCAGCGCATCTTCCAAAGCATCGCTAGTCCTAAATAGACCAGAGATGATGTCTAGAGATCGGTCGCACATGGGTGGATCCACCCATCCGATGAAGGGACAATTAGAGTTCTGTAAAATGAAAGAAATGTAATTAAAAATAAGAAAACAAATGCAACTTGCAAAATGTAATATTATTACTGTTTCGATCAAGAGTCAAATTTACGTATGTGGGGCACGAGTAGAACCACCTACCAGGATTCCTATTCGTCCACGAAGTTCTAACAACGCATTGAAGACCGCAGGCGCAAAGAACCATTTTTTAAGGTGAACAAGATTTTTGGGTGCCAAAAGTGAACAAGTTGATGAGCAGTAAGTGTAGATTCAAGGGTGTGTAATAGTTAATGCTTACTCTGTTGTATAAGAACGAAAGAGATTAAACTTTAGTTGCAAAAAATGTCCCTCAACACAAGTGTTGGTGTGCTAGTGGGCCTGTCAGTTGGATTTGATGGCGGGAACAGTGAAATGACGGAATCACCCTCATGTGCAACGCATGTGACTAGAAACTAACGGGTTTTCCTAACGAGCGTTAGCCAAAAAAACCATTTGTACATGAACAGTAACCCCTCAAGGACATTATTTGCATATTGGAAACCTCTCAGGTACACTTTTTGCATATTTTTTCGTAAGAGGACAATATTTGCATTTTTGCCAAAGTTTAGAGACATTTTTTCAGTTTTCCCAAATGGAAACACCCAAGAGAAGGTTCTAGAAACCTCTCTTAGGCTTGAAACCGATCGAACAAGGGGAATCCCACATGGGAACCCTTTGTAAACTTGAACTCTACCAAAAGGGTATAAATACATTCCTATATATTCATTCTTTGGTACACTTTATTTTCATAGTAGACCAAACTTCTTCTCATCTTCCTCTTACTCCTTGATCGACGTGCAGAACCCGCGAAGGGATTTACGATTGACCTTGATCCTAACTAAAGTGTTTGGTTAATCTATTGTGATCAAGAACCTAGCATTCACATTGAATCGCTAACAATACGCATATACAAGACCATAGAGAAATCCTATTTTGGATTTAATCTTTTTCCCAAATCGATTTAGGTGAAAATCGATTTTATAAACCCTAATTTTTAGGGGTTGAGTTTCTTGATCTTGCTTGGATTGCTAAAAGGTACACTTACTTTATGCTTTGGTTAATTAATTATGCATATTATGTTTTAGTCTCCCGTTGTGTGCTCTATGTGATTTAGGTTTATAATATACTAGTTACGATTATATAATTCCAACACCCTTCTCCACTTTTTTCTCTCTAAAAAAATATGGGACTTCCAATCTACCATTCAAATTTCTAATTCTAACCCTAATCACCATTGGTAACATTTCCACCTTCCACCCTCACAGTCGGCGCCCACCGTCGTAATTCGATGTAATCTTTTATAAAATGAGAAATATAACTCCATCTAAACGGGTCTAAAATTCTCAACTCTTCTCTAAAGAAGAAAAACGATTTCCTTATTAAGGAATCTTGAAACAGAAAAACAAAACAAAAAACAAAACAAAAAAAAATCAAATCAACAACTAAACGCTACTTAAGCATGTGTATTTTTTTATGGCAAAAATGGTGAATCATTTGGAGTTCTATACAAATACTTATACTCATTTTATGACAAAATGTTGAATTGTTTAGTGTTTGAACTTACAGATTAGTGTTATATCACATGTGATATAGCAAACAAAATATTATATCGAAAAAACCAAAAAACAAACAAAAGAAAGTTTGTCGAAACTGCAGTGTTGCAAAACAAGGCCTACAAGGCCGATTAATCGCCGATTAGGTGCTACAAAGCCACCAATCTTTTCGATTCGTGTAAATCGGTCAAACAACTCGGTCAATCATGGTCAACGACGGTTAATGACAGTCAATGGTAGTCAAGCTTGCCCGAAAGCTTCAAACCTTGCTGGAAATACCCAAAACTCGCCGTAAAATTGTTTAATAAGTTTTACTTATTGTTTATATCTATTTCAAGATGTTTTTTATGAAAAATCTTGTCAATAATGCCTAAAATTTTCTGGAAATACCTAAAAATTGTTGGAGATACAGAAAACTTGTCGAAAATACCAATCTAATTAATCACCGATTAATTCCGCCTAGACCTATTACAAGCTACAGGGGGTCGATCGCCTGACTACCGGTTCATGATTTTTGCAACCTTGGTCGAAAGTATATGAAATTGTTTATCTTTTGAAAGATAATTAAATGGTCGTCTGAATTGTGTAATTTATATAAATTGATGATTACGGTTTTTGAAATGTGTAATTTTTAAGAGAACGGAAGTGGTTTTTATTAAAAATTCAGATATCTTTTTCTTAATAAACCAAGTTGTTGCCATTTATTATTTCATATGCACAAAAATATTAGCCTCTAAATGAATTATTCTTTTGTAGGGTCATTTATCGTCTATAGGTTAATTTGGATTTTGTCATAAGGGTGTCCCTACGTTTATATTGATGACTGCAACGATATAATTTTGTCGATCACACACGAAATCTTTTGCAACTTAACAAAATCTTATCTCGACACCGTCGTCATGCATTGGACCACTTTTCGAGGGAAAAAAATCACATAGCTTTGTTGTAGACTAACCATATCGATCCCTTTTGCAATGAATTTATTATCCTTATGTGTCTTTCCGATAAGCCAAGTAGTGTTGTTTGTTTCCCTTGTTTAACGAGACTCTATTACTTTAGAATCTCTTTATTAAGTATACTAGTGACGGGTGTGGATATTGATTTTATTGGACATTATTGTGCTGTTGTTAGCAAAACTTTATTTTTGTTTATCTAAAACGGCTGGCATTGGTTAATTGTATCTTCGTGCTATATATAGCCCTGTTTCGATGTACCACAATCATGTTTCTTTTTCTTTAAATATAGATCTTAAGGTTCTGTTTATAAATTACCTAGTAATCTAGTATAATTTACTGATTTTAGTATCAAAGCTTTTATGTTTTAACATAGCATATATAGCCAACTCGTGCACAAACTTAAACCTTACTATACACACCATTTCCGTTTACGATCTTGAACTTTCGTTTTCAAAGGTCATGACTGTTAGTACGTTTTCAACATGTTTTATAAAGAATTGCCTTTAACAAAAACACAGATAATCAAATTAATTGTCGATTGCTTCTTAATGTAATCATGCTTTTGGTTATTTGTAATACACTCTTTAAGGGGAGAATCTTGCGTTGTCCTTTTTATAGCACTTTGTTTTGACATAAAGGCCATGTGAGAGATAGCATAATGAATTTCCCAATCAAATAAAGTGCCCTAATTTATTTCTTTAAAGGGGTTTCTAAAGGCTACCATAATTATTAAATTTTAATAAATAAATAAATAAAAAGTTAGTTGAGTTATACTTTAAAATAGTCTATATAACTCCTAGATTGTGGTGACCAATTAATTTTATAATCTTTGATGTATTAAAATAGAAACCCTCAAGTATCCCTTTACTACACTTTTTTTTTGACATTTCCCTTTTTGGCTCTTTTTGATTTGGTGGCCTCCAAATTTCTATGAAAAGAAAGCGTTAGCTAGCGTAAGAACAAATTCATGTATTTTACGTGTTGGAAGATGTGTTTATTATACTTGAAAATTAATGGCAGCCGCTACCAAACACATCGTCTCTACTGTCTCCGCTCTCCACCACGAGACCTACATGTATGTCGGGTGTGGCTCAGATTTTGACTCACAAAGTGTAATATTTTTTAAAAAGTGTCATTTTGTGGTATATGCAACGTTCAATATTTATGCTATTTTCTTTATAATGAAACTTTATCATAGCTTAAAAGTATTTTATTGTGTGAATTTTAACACCTATTAAAAGAAAGAGTTTATTCAACACTCTTTCGAAAATCCTGAGTCCGTCTCCCACTTTTCATCGTCATTGTTACCACACACAATCATCATTAGTATTGTTGCCCCAAATGTCGTTGAACACTTGAACCCCAAATGTATCACATTTAATGCTTCCTCGAAAAGACCCGAGAAAGAAAATTAAAGATATAAAGGTAGAAAAAAACAGCAAATAACTTTGAATATGTTTTATTATAATTTTTATCAGTTTTCTCAAAATGAAAACTTTCATGAAAACTAAGGGTATATTTGGTATATAAGAGTTTTAGAGATTATGATTATTTTTTTTTCTTTTAAATAAGCTACTTAATAAATAATCGTTTTTTTTACAAACACAACTTATAATAGATTATAAAAAAAATAATATTTAACAATCTTTTAAAATCAAATGTTACTTTATGTAGCTTATAAAAATAATCATTCTCTATAATATTCATCTTTATCTCAAGCACCACCTCTAGTTTTCATATAACTATATAAGTATTGCAATTTTTCATAACATGTGCCCTAGGGCACATGTTAAACACAACAAAAAGTACATAAAAGTACTCATGGACCCACGCAAAAGTACAGACAAGTGTACTTTTGTATGTCCTTTCTCGTGAGTCTCATAGTACTTTTTGTGTGCTTAACATGTGCCCTTAGGCACATGTTAGAAAAACCCTTTCATATAAGTAATTTTTGAAAAGAGCCAAGTGAAATACTAGATAGCTAGACGACACATCTAAATTGCAATCTGTGGAAGTTTTGATTACGTCAGTGAATGACAAATCTTGTGAGAATGGTTGTTTTTTGATATTTTCTAAATATAAAAAAAATAAAAAATAAATAAAAAAATTGGGTCATAAATTAAACAACTTTTTAATGATTTTTTTTCAAAAATAAATGTAAAAAAAAAAAAAAAAAAAAAAAAAAAAAAAAAAAAAAGTTGTGCCCAATAATTACATAATATAACTTAGTAATCATATTAATCATAAAGATAATCACCTAAAATTAAAATTAACTTGTCATTTTTTTTAAGTTGTGTACACCAACCTTTTTCTTGCTATTATACATTAAAAGTTTTGAATTTTGATATTTGTATGTATTTTCTAAATTACTATCTTACCTTTCATTATCAATAAGATAATTGATGAAGGTATACAACAAAATAAGTTGGCTACACAACATTCAAAAAAATTAACAAGAAAGTTACGTATTCATGTAATTATCCCTTAATCGTGTGTGTGCGTATATATACATGGGGTGGCTTTCTTGCGAGAACCATCTTATCTGCGAAAACTGAGAAAACTTTCAAAAACATACATGCATGCTTTTTAAAATAAAATAAAAATACATGCAAATTATCAATAATCGTAAGTATCCACCTATGTTCTTCAATATCATCATGAACTCATCCTTTTTTTCACAAAAACCTTACACACGGTCGCAATATTGTCGTTGCACGCCTTATAAGACCATACATGCACACCTTCAAAGAAATTGTATTTCCAATTTCTTAACAAATTCTTTAGAACAACTATGTTTTAAAAAAAAAAAAAAAAAAAAAAAAAAAAAAAAAAAAAAAAAAAAAAAATGTTGTTTTTAGAACATATGTGCAAAAATACAATTATTGAAGGCATGTATGTATGTTTTTTATGGTTCTCTCAGTTCTCGCAAATAAGATGATTCTCGCAAGAAAGTCTCACTATATACACGTGCGTGTGTAAAAATGCCGAAATCAAAGTATGATTTAATTATATATCTTTCCATATTATAAAGAATTTCTTTTTTTATAATCATCTTTTTCAATGATTAATTAATTTTATTATTATTGTTGTTACGTGATTATTTCAAAAAATTCTTTGAACAAGAAAAAATATTCCAAAAAAGGTCTTAAAATTTTTTCTAGTTTATAAACAAAAGAAAGCGAATTTGAGGGGGACCTAACTTTACCCTGCTAAAAATGTACACTCGTTTGTCATTCTCACCCTAACTTTACGAGGTTTTATTTGTCATTCACAAAATTAAAATATATAATTTTAATTAAAAGATCGCAATGTCGTACTTTGGATAAAAATAATATTACAAATGTACACTTGTTACAATTATTTAGTAAGTTTGTCATAAAAAGAGGTGTCAATTCCTGCTCTAGCTAACTTCTATAACGCAATCAACCAATTATGATATTTCCTAACACTAACTTCTATAACGTAATCTCTACGAGAAACCAATTATGATATTTCCTAACACTGAACACTATACTTAGAGTCAATAATAGCCGTAATGTATGGAGGATCTAATTCACACTTGAGCCTTGTGCTTAGAATACTTTGAGTATATACCAAATGGTATGCGGAATTTACTAATTGATACTTAGAAGAATTATGAACAATATCAATGGAATAGTAAACTTATGAACACAAAACAGTGGAACCAAAAGATTCAATATTATTAAGAAAATAATATGAGTGATTTGACTTATCACTAGGGTTACAACCTTAAAGCAAAACGTATGCAAAGATATATCTAAGACCTTAACCTAGGATCTCCTTTTATAGGCACAAGGAGTACTTTATAAGATAAATAACACTATGCAGAATATTCGTATAAGTCTAACAATATAAGATATATCCTAAATATTTTCTCTCTCTCTCTCTCTCTCTCTCTCTCTATATATATATATATATATATATATATATATATATATATATATATATATATCACATTACACGTTTTTTATAAACTGGGAGTACAAATCTTCACTCAGTAGACTCAGCAGTACAAAGTTTCTTCTAGAAATACTAACTCGGTTAGTACTGTTAGTGTAATCTTTAGCGGTACAAGCTGTTAAGTGTTTTAATTCCCAACATAATGTCATGTAAGATTTATTTCTAGCATTTGATGTGTTTCAAAAGCTTAAATACATAATACTAGAAATTTCGGTTTTAGGATTAAAACATATGGGAGAAGTGTACCTTTCGAGTGTAGTAAAGACTTGGTAAGTTCAAGTCGTTCACAGGGACTTTGTTTTGTTCTTAATCACATAAGGGTCTGTGGTTAAACGGGTTAAAGATTCGCAATTCAAGCAATCTGCAAGAAATTGTAAACCTGTAATTATGAGATTTTCAGTAGTAAAAGAGATATGTTTTCTTGGATTAGTTGAAATAGTTCAGCAAGTTATGGTAATGCTAATGTAACACCCGCATTTCTAAAATTTAGCGTTTTTCAATTTTTTAGTAAATAATGTCCCATATAAGCGACAAAAGGCTTTAAGCAAACTTTTCCAGTTCCATTATATTATAACGGAACCAATAACAAAACAATTCTAAAAGGTGTTACATTAAAACTATGAAAGAATTTAATGGTCCATAGTTTATTAAGCTAAATTTGGGATTCCAAATTTTATCTCAATTCTACTCAACCTCTCCATGACAATCACATTTCCTCCACTAATCGCCCTACACGAAGACAGAGACGATTTGCAAGAAACAAGTGTCAGTTAATTAAAGCTAAGTGAGATAGAAGTTAATAATATAAAAACAAAAACCCATAAAATCATTGGTAGTTGTTCATCATATTATAACAAAACAATCTTCACCTGCAATAAAAAAATTAAGGAAAAAAAAAAAAAAAAAAAAAAAAAAAAAAAAAAAAAAAAACTATCACAAATAAACCTATTATGCATTATTCAACAAAATATGGATGGTGTCAAACACTCCAAATATATAGAACTCAACCATAATTATGCAACCAAACACTCCCAATATGCCCAAGGTAACCATCCAAATATGATTCCAAGTACTCATATAATGCACAAAATTAGAAATATGAATAATGATGTTAACCCTTTATCCTAACACATGTAACATGCCCAGTCCCTCATTTAAACACCAACCACCTACCACTATCTTCCTAAAGTGGTTTAACCATTATCCAATCAAGAATCACCAAACAGGTACAACCTAATGTGGCACAACCGAATTACAATCATGAATCAACCATCACGTACAAGCTAATATGGCTCAACCAAAATAGTTCACGTCAGATAAACCCACGATACCGCATGCAAAAACAATAGCTAGTATTTACATCGTGGAACTGTAAGGAGTAAAACCTGCTATATCCGACATAAGTAAGAAAGCCAAAGCAATCCATGGTATAGTTCAGTTGAAGGTAACAACGGAGCCCAAACGACCGAAAACCTCTCCCCTCAACTCGAGTGGTTCTATGCATATGTGACACAAATGACCGAAAGTCACGTACCACCTTGATGAATGACCCGAAGTTACACTCACCCTCCTACCACCTACCGCTAAAAAGCAAGGTGGCAAAACGTGTACAACCTAATATCACGTCATGTCATGACACTATCAACCTTTAAAGCTAGCAACAACCAATCATCGAACCAAACCCATTCTCTAGCGATAATCACCCATGAGGTAGAAGTAATCTTTTAGGGTCTATGAAATGCATGTGCAGGCCTATACATGCCACCATGATACGATGCAACCACACAAGCATCTACAACCCATGTAATGTATGTACTCAACCAATTGCATGATCATGAAATAATGCAACCAAACAAGCTCCAAAGACATATAGAACATGTTAATGGAACCAATCATATGTCATGCTAAGATGCAACCAATAAGTAGCAACTTATACAATATATGCACTTAACAAATCATACTCATGATAACATGAAACCGAACAAGCTTCAAGCAACCTATACAATATGTACACATAATCATCCATCCTCTATGGAAATGTGTAACCAAGCAAGCATCTAGCACATGATAAAGATAATCGTGCAAACTAATATGTAAGTGATATATAGTGCAAACGCCCAAACACACATAACCCCTTAACTAAGCAACTCACTATGATATTTAAAGCCAAGCATGAACTCACAAGCCAAACTAGCCTAACCGCATGTTATTCAATATGAAAAAAGTACAGGACAACAAACTATACTCAATAAGAGGAGTTAGAATATGTATGAACAACCTAAAATTACAAGTTCACCCCTAAAATCCAATTTCATATTTGCACTCGGTTTATAAAAATATTGTACTCACCTTAATTGCTACAAAGTGTACATGCTAAGAAGTTCTTAAAGCCTCATTCCATTTATTTTATCAAACCCGTTTAATGCTAGATATATTGTGTTATCAAGCATTATACCATATTTCAGTCACAAGGATTAAATTACAACAATATACACCTGTAGATTTCCGTGTTTTAATTACTAAAAAATATACGTAATTATAGAAACCAAGACCTTAACCAAAATTTAGCTAACTCCATTATCTATCAACAACAATAAGTCTCGTAACAATCTGAGTTACAATTGATTTTATATGAATTTTCTAAAACTGTTTTGCTTCACCTGTTTATAATCCGACTCATTTTTCTAACCATTGTTTTTGACCCGTTTAAGATCAGAATAAGACAAAACTTCCTTCATATAGATTTTGTAAACTCCCAGACCTTTCCAATGTCAAAAACTATTACTCAATCTGCATTACGATCTATTGTACATGATTTTATAACATGACGTTAATTTCCAGAAATTATGACCAAACGTTTATCGCGATAAATCAACTCCTAATCCTAGATTATAAGCAAGAATGACTAATAACTCATGAATTGTTAAATTTCAAATTTATAACCTTTTTAACACCTTCAAATTTTTTCGGATGGTCAATAGGCTAATAGATAATTAACTATCAACCTAACTAACAATCGTGATTCTTCCTGAATCACCATTAATTTAAACAAGAACTTATCAGACGACGCTGAAGTGTGACGCACTACAGTTGTAAAGCCGGTGTACTTTGATTGGCGCCTAAATTTCATGGTTGCAGATAAGTGCAACACATTTAGTTTGCAAACCCAGCGCACTTCTTATTTGGGGTGTTTGAACATTTATAGGGAGCTGACCTAGTCTTCATATTCAGCATTTTAGACACAAGTGCACTGCATTGAGATAAAAACCAACGCACTTCACAAATTTGACGTTTCAACACTTAGCATATCTTGAACTCTAGACCATTGCATGCATTATTCGATAAAGGCCTCATTACAATGCTTTCTAGGCCTTATTCCACACTCGACGACCAAGAAAACTAGCAACATATTTTCATGCATTTAAATATCGAAAGTTCACGAGAACCGATAATATAAAAAACAACAATAATGCGACGAAATATATGCATAAAATAAGTGTTATCAGTATGAGACGTCAAATAATAAGTCTTATCGCATACCTTGATGGGAACATTGGCCTCGTCAAAAATCTAGTAACTATACTTGATGAGTGTGTAAATACTCATCATTTTTACCTTTTCTGAGCTGCCAAAACATCTAAAAACACTCAATATTGAATCAAAATAGTGAAAATATCCCAGGAAAGTGTTTTACATGTTTCAAATGCAAAATAATCAAAAACAGATGAAAAACGCACAAAGTTTGCAAAATTGGCAGTTTCAATCCCTCAACTTTCAAAAGTTGTCAAATCTAGTCCCTGGTTGTTCTAAAAACTTGAAAAAGTCACCAAAGGTCCTTTCAAATCAAAAAGTTACACAATTAGTCCTTTGGTGCAGAGTTTCACAAAATGTCAAGTTTAGTCCCTGAACTTTGAAAATTGTCAAAAATGGTCCCTGGGATATTAAAACTTTGAGAAAAACAAATTTTGTCCTTGCACTAATATTTTATGGCAGGATTGGTCCTTGGTGGAAAAGTTTGGTGAAATTACACAATTGGTCTCTGAAGTTTGAAAGTTTGGCAGTTTTAGTCCCTGATGAAATTAAAATGGAAAAATCACACAAGAACCATGTACTATTCATCATATGGCAAAATACACCCTTGTGAACACTTTGGAAGATTGCCAAAACTCACCCTCCAACTTTCGAATAATTACAAAAATGGTCCTTGTGAAATACAAAACCATAAACGGACCCTTATTATTATTCAAAACCAAAAACCAAATCCAATCCACAAGATACCCCAGCCCACCCCCTCTTTTAGGCCCAAAATAAAACAAGCCCAAACACCCCCGTTATAATAAAACCCAGGGTCAACGTTTGACCTCGGTCAAATCGAGTCAAACCCATCACCCTTCCCTCTCCCAGCCTCCCCCACACCCAACTTGCCCATCAAATCACCACCATCCCACCATCCATGTCACTTCCACCGCCCAAACCACTCACCCTACACCTAAATCCAACAAGCATTTAATGCTTCCCCCTCACAGTGGTGTTATCAGAATCAAATTGCAAAAAAGTATTTCCCGCCAAAACATGTGGCGCATGATTAAGAGTGATTCAGACATCCAAGGGCTAACAATTGATTGGGATTTGATCAGAGAGGCTTAAGGAACCCTAATCCTTGGCTATAAAATGGAAAAGAAGCAAGATGAAGACTGTGTCTCAATTTTTAGTGTAAAAGTAGTCGTAATAGTGTAATAAGCAATTGTAGTTTAACTAAAAGCTTTTAAACATTGTTCTAAGTCAATTCATTGTACTTTCACTCTTTTCAAAGCAATATAATCAAGTTTCTTCAATCCTATTTGTTTATGCAAATTTCAGTTTCAAGTCACCATTTTAGATCATATTCTGTTAGTGTTTGTGTTTGTATTATGGACTCTTAAGCTCACTTAGGATCCCAGAGAGCTTATTGAAGCTTTTAGAGACCATAAAACTCAGTGTTACTAGAAAAAATCAAAAACATAAAAAAAAAATTCAACAATAGTCAACTGTGTTGTTTTGAGTTTGATTGCAGGTATTGAGAAGCATTGGTGAGCAAGATTGGAAGTGGATTAGCCTATCTAAAGATAGGCATCAGTGGAAAACCCCTTGTTCATGCTAGGGGTGATTTGTAAGATTTGCTCAATTTGATTTTCCCCTAAAGATCTTAGTTTCTGATTGCTTGCTTGTATTTGATATTCTGTGTTTGTTTGTGCTTATTTGAGTCTTGTTTAGTTGATTTGTAGCTTAAAATATATAACTTGTTCATTAGATCTTGTAGTATTTAAAATCCTAGATTTCACAAGTCAAGATTGCATGATTGATATTGTTGTGTGTTTGTGGTAGCTATCTGTTTCTAAGTGCTCTTTTAAGTCTAATATTCTATAAAAAGCTGATTTGGACAAGTCTCATAAGCTTTCATAGCCCTTAGCTCTTAAAACACAAAACAGTCAAGGTTATAAGGGGGTGTTTGGATCTGCATGATCCAATGTGTCATTATTGATTGTTGTTGTTGTTTCTAGCATAAACACAGTTCATTAGGTTATTATAGCTCAGTGGTGTAATAAAATTAAGTAGCTATTAGTTAAAAAGTCAAAATCATGGTGTGAGTTCTTGATTTCATTCCACTGTTAGGATCTGTTGTTCATTACATCATCATATTAATGCATAAGTGTGTTCCATAGCTTAATTTAGATAACTTGCTGCTTATTATAACATTTCAAGACATTAGATTCAAGTTAAAACTCATAAAAGTCAAGGTTCCTTGTTTTTGTTAAAAGTCAAAATTGCACACTCTCAGTTTTTGCAAAAATGGCATGATTTATTTTGAAAATTATGTTAGGAGCTAGCCCTTGAAACTTGTTTCTACTCAAAGTCCATCAGCTCATCTTTGTAATCCTATAGAGCTTGTATTTTTAGGATTTTATTTCTGGACCCCACAGCCCCTAAAAAACACTTGCAGGGAAGGAAACTCCCCCTGCACCAGCATACCACCACAACACCACCAACTTTGGTGGTGGCTGCAGCCCACCCCAGTGGGTCCCACAACCCACATTTCCCAACCCCCTCCTACCAGGGATCATAAATTGACCATTTGTTTGACCTAGAAATCAGTGGACCCCACCTAGAATCAGTCCTCAAGTTTGTCCCATTTCTAAGTTAAGTGCAAATCTTCAAAGTGCTTATTTCCATCTTTTTAGCTTATCAGTGCCCATTGCTTATTGTTTTTAGCTTATTTAAGTCTATTGTGCTTGTTTGTACCTAGTTTCATCATTGTGGACCCCACATATTGTCATTTGAGCTTATTTGCCTACTCAGTCAAAGAAAGTCAAACTGTTTTGGTTTAGGGGGGGCACACAGCTTATTTTTAAACTTCATAAAAAGTTGTTTCACAAAAGTTACTTATTTTCATCATATATTCAGCTGTCAAAAAGAAAAACTCAAAAAAACCAAACATAAAAATAGTGACAGCTTCTATTTAATAGAATCTATTTTTTCATTTTTCATTTTAGTTTATTTATAAGCACTTTTCCATTTTCATAATTTTATAAATTTTCTAGTACCTTTAAGTATTTAAAATAATTTTCTTAGATTTTTCCTAATCATTTTACTATTTATTAGTTTTAAAAGTAGTTTAAATAATTAAATAGGTAATATTAGTAATTAATTAGTTTTCTTTAATTTTTATTAACAACAGTAGGTTTTTATAATTTTTCTAAGTTTTATAAATTAGTTAAGACTTTTAGAAAATATATTTTTAGTTTCTACTGTTCATTTTCCATTTTTCTTATTCTAATTATTTAAATTAGATTTAAGTTAATTAAAAGGTAAATAATTAGCGAAAAAGCCTAAATATAATTTTTAGAAGTTTTTATAATTTTGTAGGATTCCTGTGATGGTTAAATAGTTTTATAAATTTTCTCATAATTTTCTAAGTTAATTTAGTATTATTTGTAATTTAAAATAGTTTAAATTAATTAATATAAATAGTTTTTAATTGATAAAAAACTCATAAAAAGACAAAAATATTTATTTTTATTTTTTATACTTTCTTCAAGTTCAATTTTAAGTTTAGAAATTGTTTTTGCAAATTTTTAGTTTAATTTGTAATCCTTATAATTTTTAGTTAATTTAAATTAGATTTTAATTAGTTTTATTAATTAAATAATATTTAAATATTAAAATAATCACTTTTATAACTTCATTTTCATTTTAAAATTTCTTTTTAATTTTAAGTTTTCAAAAGTTTCACTCGCACCCCCTGTAGTTTGTAATTTACCAAATCCTACTTTTCTGTCTGATTACGTGTTACCAAATTGTGAATTTGTGAATATACCTGTATATCTGTTATTTGTGAATATTATATCTGTGTACAAATACCAAAATGTCAGTAGCAAATCCAATTCCATATCATCTTGGCTACTGTCCTCAGTGCCACTCATTCCTAAACGATTTCAAAAGCACCATTTCAGTCTCGCTGGGACATAACGACCCGGGGACACACTATACTATCACCGGAGAATTGGAACAAGGCTGTCTTTGACTTATTGACCTTAGTCAATAATATCTGACTGCTTTTACCCCAATAAAAATTTGGCGCCGCTGCCGGGGAGGTTGTTGCGTGTTTTTAAAATCGTTTTAAGTTTAGTGGTTTTTCAAAACCCTCCCTGTCCAAATTTCACACAATTTGTAAAAAAAGTTTTTTGTAAAAATATAATCATATCAAAAAAGTTCATTAAAAAAAAAAAAAAAAAAAAAAAAAAAAAAAAAAAAAAAAAACTGTGAAGTTAAATTACTTCATTTTCTTTAAGATTACAACCTGAAACAGTTGGTTTAAGGTAAGTTCTGACATTAAATTGCGAACTGAAGAGGAAATCTATTTACTTCCTCCCGCCAGCCTGCGAGTAATCTTAAAAGAACGATTTCGGTTAACGAATCAGTTCCAAAAATATTTCCCAAGTTTTCTGCACACACACCCATAAGCCTAAAGCAGTTTTTCAAATTAATAAATACATAAAATCTTACCACCACAAACCAAGGCTGAACACCTACCAACTGGGGGTGTGGACATAATAAGTTCCCAAACTTAAGATTAAAACTTGCCTTTATATCCCTGTGAGTGGTGTACCTTTTTTAAAGAAGCCATTCACTTGTGATAATTGGTTTAAGTTCACTGTGGTTTTGCCTCGATCTTGTTTTGAAAAATTGTTTTTAGTGCATGCGCACTCGGTCACAAACAAAACGTAAACATCAGAAAAACGTACCTGAGCTACGTTCTGTTACAGAAGAACCAAAAACCGAAATCGCCGTTGGGCCACCACCACCATTACCACCCCCTAACTCTCCCAGGGATGTGCCAGCTCCCGATCTCCGAACGATGGAGGAGCTGTGCCAGCCTACTATGCAAGGGCGGGGTGGGCCTATTGCACCACTCACTATTGAGGCTACGGACTTTGGCCTCAAGCACAACATGATCCAACAAGTCCAGAATTCGTGTCAATTTCACAGATTACCGGGTGACGATGCTAACAAGCATCTTGACAAATACCTTACCGTCACCCAAAGCATGAAACAGCATGGTGTCACCGATGATGCCCTACGGCTGTATCTCTTCCCTTATTCTCTCGCTCATCATGCCACTGCATGGTTTGACCGACTCCCAAAGAATTCTATTCGTACCTTTGATGAAATGGTTACCAAGTTTTTAGCAAAATATTTTCCACCTTCCATGGTTACCAAGTTACGAAATGATATCAGCAACTTCCGGCAACGTCCCGATGAGTCTCTTTTTTAGGCTTGGGAACGTTATAAGCTAGCTATTGATCGGTGCCCTAACCACAATATGTTACAAGTTACCATCATAGATACCTTCTATAATGGTCTGACATTGAGGCACCGGGATATTCTCAATGCTGCTGCTGGTGGGACCTTTATGAAAAGGCGTCCCGAAGAGTGCTATGACTTGATTGAGAACATGACTGCCCACCATAACTTTTGGGATTCCTCTGCGGAGAGGGATGCATCATGTAATTCAGTTACTCCTTCATCATCATCTCCTGAAATAATTGCTCTTACCAAAAAGATGGATGATATTTCTACGGCTGTGTTGAGAATGAACCAAACGATGCAAAATCAGGTTCAAAATCAACAAGTGAAAGCCGTGGCCCGAAGTTGTGAAACTTGTGGGGGCCCACATCTTTATTCCGAGTGTCCAGCTACTGATGGCTTTCCTCAAGAGAACGTTTATACTGCTCACGGTTCCTACAACACGGGAGGTAATTCTTACCAACCACAAGGGGACCGTAATCTCTTAAGCTATCGTTCCAACAATTTTCTCGGACCTTCCGGTTTTAACCAAAATCAAAACCGTAACTCAAATCATAATTTTAACCAAGGTCAAAACTCAAATTTCCAAAACCCGAACCAAAATCAAGGCCAGTTTAATCAAAACAATTTTCAAAATAGCAATCAAAATCAAGGTTTTCAAGGAAATTTTCAGAGAAACCAAAATCAAGGAAATTACAATCAGGGTAATTTCAATCAGAGAAACAATTTTCAGGGTAACAACAATCAAAATCAAGGGAATTTTCAAACAACCGTGTTCAAAATCCTCCTCAAAACGTTGTTCCACCCTCGTCTTCCTCCGATGAAGTGCTAAAACAATTCATGAAAGCACAAGAGGAAACAAATCGGTTATTGATCAGCAAGATCTCTGAGCTTTAGAAGTCTTTAAATGATCGACCCTCGGGCCCGGGTACACTACCGAGCAACACGATCGCTAACCCGAGGGGCGATGTCAAAGCGATCACAACCCGAAGTGGGGTATCATACAATGGACCCGCAATTCCCTCTACCTCTTCTTCTCCTCCTACTAAGGTAGCGGAACGTGAACCTGAGGTTACCACGGACACGGTGCTTCCTTCTAATAACGGAGGTATCAACAACCTCCACCCTCAAGTTGTCCCGGTCCCGACTCATAAGTCGAAAGTTGTATTTGATCCTCATGTGAGTTCTGATGAAATTCCAAAGAATGATCCTAAGCCTTCAATTCCATATCCTTCACGTTTGAATGATCAAAAGAACCGCGAAAAAGCTAACCATCAGATGGAAAAGTTTTATCAAATTTTCCAAGAGTTACACTTCGATATTAGCTTCGCGGATGCTCTTCTTCTCATGCCTAAATTTGCTTCAACAATCAAAAATCTGATAAGCAACAAAGAAAAACTCTGTGAGATGGCAAAAACTCCACTTAATGAGCATTGCTCAGCAGTGCTCTTGAAAAAGCTTCCCGAAAAGCTTGGAGATCCCGGGAAATTCCTTATTCCTTGTGTTTTCCTAGGGATGGTTGAATGCTTTGCCTTGGCCGATCTCGGTGCAAGCATTAACCTGATGCCTTACACAGTCTGGAAAAGACTCTCTCTTCCTGCTCTCACTCCGACCTGCATGACACTCGAGCTTGCAGACCGTACTATATCTCGTCCTCTCGGCATTGCCGAAGATATCTTCGTGAAAGTAGGAAAGTTCCATTTTCCGGCAGATTTCGTGATTGTTGATTTCGATGCTGACCCACGAGTTCCTCTCATTCTCGGGAGGGGAGTCTTAAGAACGGGTCGTGCTTTAATCGATGTATTCGAAGAAGAAATCACTCTACGTGTTGATGGTGAAGCCATTACATTCAATCTTGATCAGACTTCAAGATACTCCTCCAACTATGACGCTGAAACGGTTAACCGAATTGACATCATCGATGTTGCGTCTGAGGAGTCTTCTCAAGAAGTCCTTGGTTTTTCAGCCAGTGGCAGTACCACTCCTTCTACTGATCCTATCATTTCCGACTCTTCCCCTTCCCTCACTCTGTTTGAGGGAGGTGACTTCCTTCTGGAAGAGGTCGAGGCTTTTCTTGCTCAGGATAGCTCAATCCCACATGAGATTGATGAAAACTATCTTGACCCGGAGGGGGACATTCTTCTCCTTGAAAGATTGTTAAATGACGATCCTTCACCCTCTCCGTCTCCAAAAATACTTCATAAAGCGGAATTCAAAAATGTTGAAATAACTGAAGACTTTCCCGAGGTTGAGCTCAAGGACTTGCCTCCTCATCTAGAATATGCATTTCTGGAGGGTGATAATAAATTGCCTGTCATTATTGCTAAAGACTTAAAAGATGAGGAAAAGGCAGCACTCCTAAAGGTTCTTAAGTCACACAAGCAAACAATTGCTTGAAAACTCTCCGACATTAAGGGCATAAGCCCGAACTTTTGTACTCATAAAATCTTAATGGATGATGACTTTAAGCCAGCAGTGCAACAACAGAGAAGGGTAAATCCCAAAATCCACGAAGTTATCAAACAAGAGGTTCTAAAACTTCTTGATGCGGGGTTGATTTATCATATATCTGACAGTCCTTGGGTTAGCCCAATTCATTGTGTTCCTAAAAAGGGTGGCATTACCGTTGTCACCAACGAGGATAACGAGTTGATTCCAACTCGTTTGATCACGGGTTGGCGAGTATGTATTGACTATCGAAAGTTGAATGAAGCCACCCGTAAAGACCATTTTCCTCTCCCTTTTATGGACCAAATGCTCGAAAGACTTGCGGGGAATGAATACTACTGCTTCCTCGATGGTTTTTCGGGTTACTTCCAAATCCCCATTGATCCACAGGATCAAGAGAAGACTACCTTCACATGCCCCTACGGAACTTTTGCTTACAGACGTATGCCTTTCGGCTTATGTAATGCACCAGGCACGTTCCAGAGGTGCATGATGTCTATCTTTTCCGACATGATCGGGAAAACCATGGAGGTATTCATGGATGACTTTTCAGTCATCGGGGATTCATTCCAGACCTGTCTCTCCCACTTGGAACAGATGCTTAAACGTTGCAAAGAAACGAATTTAAGTCTCAACTGGGAGAAGAGTCACTTTATGGTTTAAGAGGGCATTGTCCTCGGCTATAAAATTTCAAAGAACAGGATTGAGGTTGACAAAGCCAAAATCAATGTCATTGCTAAATTACCTCATCCCACCACCGTTAAAGGTGTTAGGAGCTTTTTGGGTCATGCCGGCTTCTACCGTAGGTTTATCCAAGATTTCTCTAAGATTGCTCGGCCTATGACCCATCTCCTCCAGAAGGATGCTCCTTTCATCTTCTCTCCTGAGTGCATTGAAGCTTTTGAAACATTAAAGAAAAAGCTTACCGAGGCACCGATTCTTGTTGCCCCCGATTGGGACCTACCTTTTGAGCTTATGTGCGATGCTAGCGATTTTGCCATAGGTGCGGTCTTGGGGCAACGTAAAGCAAAATACTTTCAGCCTATACACTACGCAAGCAAAACTATGACCGAGGCTCAGAGTCATTACACCACTACCGAAAAAGAATTACTAGCTGTGGTGTATGCGTTTGAAAAATTCCTGCCATACTTAATCCTGACTAAATGCGTAGTGTATACGGATCACTCGGCTTTGAAGTACCTATTTGCAAAGCAAGATGCAAAGCCGAGGCTTCTCCGTTGGGTGGGTTCTCCTCCTTCGTGATAAAAAAGGAGCTGAGAACCTTGCTGCTGATCATCTCTCACGATTAGAAAACCCTCATCAGGATGTGTTCGAGAAAAAAGAAATAAATGAAACATTTCCTCTCGAGACACTCAATGCGGTTGCTTTTCGTGGTGACTCTACTACCCCATGGTTTGCCGACTTTGCAAATTACCATGCAGGTAACTTCATCGTTAAGGGGATGACGTCCCAACAGAAGAGCAAATTCTTCAAAGACGTTAAACATTACTTCTGGGACGACCCCATTCTCTTCAAAATCTGTGCCGATCAAGTCATCAGGCGATGTGTATACGGGCAGGAAGTCGCTGATATCCTCAAGGCTTGCCATGCTGGACCCACCGGGGGCCACCATAGTCCTAACTACACCGCCAAAAAGGTGTTTGATTCCGGTTTCTATTGGCCCACGATCTATAAGGATGCCCACGAGTTAGTCAAAGCTTGTGATGCTTGTCAGCGTCACGGGAATATTTCACAAAAGAACGAAATGCCGCAAAATGCTATTCAAGTTTGTGAAATCTTTGACGTCTAGGGCATTGATTTTATGGGGCTATTCCCATCTTCTCGTGGAAACAAATATATTCTCGTGGCTATTGACTACTTGTCAAAATGGGTTGAGGCTAAGGCCTTACCCACTAACGATGCCCGAGTTGTTGTAAAATTCTTGAAATCCCTCTTTGCTCGTTTTGGAACTCCACGTGCCATCATTAGTGATCGCGGTACTCACTTTTGCAATGATCAAATCGCAAAAGTCATGCTTAAGTATGGTGTTACTCATCGTCTTTCTACCGCGTATCACCCACAAACAAGTGGGCAGGTGGAGGTTTCAAACCGTGGTATTAAAAGGATTCTTGAGAGGACCGTAGGTGAAAACCGTGCTTCTTGGTCGGATAAACTAGATGATGCACTCTGGGCCTTCCGTACAGCTTACAAAACACCCATCGGGTGTACTCCATACAAGCTTGTATACGGGAAGGCGTGTCATTTACCGATCGAGCTCGAGCACAAAGCCTACTGGGCCTTGAAACATGCAAATTACGACCTTCATAAAGCGGGTGATCACCGTAAGGTTCAACTCAATGAATTAAACGAACTTCGTGATCAAGCCTACGAGAACTCTTTGATCTACAAAGAAAAGACAAAGAAGATTCACGACTCTAAGATTAAGAACCGCGTTTTCAACGTCGGTGACAGAGTCCTTCTTTTCAACTCAAGGTTAAAGATCTTCTCGGGGAAATTAAAAACCCGATGGACTGGACCATTCACTGTTGCTAAAGTATATCCATACGGGACTGTTGAGTTATCTCAACCCGAAGGTCCCAACTTCAAAGTGAATGGTCATCGTTTAAAAAATTATTTTGGAGAGGACATACCACCCATGGTTGTCCCGGATCTCCAAACTTTCCCCATGGACCAATGAATTCGGGGATCGAGTCAAGCTAGTGACTCGGTGAACAAAAATTAGCAAAATATATGGGTTTTCACCCGTATTTCTGACTTCTTTCTACTTTCTACCACTCTAGTGTGGGGGAGTGGCCGTCCCCCACCTTTTGAAAAGTAAATATGTATATATGTTTCAAGTTTCAATTAAAAAAAATGAAAAAATTTTATATGTACAGATAAATAAAGTGAAAAATAAAATCAAAATTTCCACAGTTAGATTCGAATATTAGCTTTTTCCGTTCAGAGATTCGGCATAATAGCCGGGACTTTGAATATTGAGGACAATATTCAATTCTAGTGTGTGTGGGGGGGGGGGGGGGGGGGGAATTCTTACAAATTTTATCACAAAATACTTTCTAAGTACCCCCATTTTAGGCCTAAATTTTTCAAAAAATTTTCACTTTATTTCAAAAAAAAATTTGTGGTAATCAGTCCGCCAAAGTCTAAATGACAAATGGATTGGCTAGTCCAGGAGCAAACGGCTCTTGGTAAAGACATCTCAAACCCGTTGATGGCTTGCAATTTGCCAAAAATTGTATGGTTCTTCAACTCCCCATATCCCATAAAGCGAATGAGTTGGCTAGCCCACAAGATTATGGCTTGTGGTAAAAGCCGTGGAAAATCCATAATTGGTAATCAGCTCACCAAGATGTTGACTTAGTCCATCAAGATGCTGGCTAGTCCAGAAGCAAACGACTTTTGGTAAAGACTAATCAAATCCGTTGACAGCTGGTGGTTTGCTCAAAATCACACGGTTATCAGGTGTGCCACAGTTCTTACACCTGGCTACTCCAGAAGTGATGGCTATTGGTAAAGAGATTTTCAAATCCTTCAAGTTTTTCTCAAAAGATTGCTAGGGACTAGCAATGTTTTAGTGTGGGGGATTGATGAGTGTGTAAATACTCATCATTTTTACCTTTTCTGAGCTGCCAAAACATATAAAAACACTTAATATTGAATTGAAATAGTGAAAATATCCCAGGAAAGTGTTTTACATGTTTCAAATGCAAAATAATCAAAAACAGATGAAAAACGCACAAAGTTTGCAAAATTGGCAGTTTCAGTCCCTCAACTTTCAAAAGTTGTCAAATCTAGTCCCTGGTTGTTCTAAAAACTTGAAAAAGTCACCAAAGGTCCTTTCAAATCAAAAAGTTACACAATTAGTCCTTTGGTGCAAAGTTTCACAAAATATCAAGTTTAGTCCTTGAACATTGAAAATTGTCAAAAATGGTCCCAGGGATATTAAAACTTTGAGAAAAACAAATTTTGTCCTTGCACTAATCTTTTATGGCAGGATTGGTCCTTGGTGGAAAAGTTTGGTGTAATTACACAATTGGTCCCTGAAGTTTGAAAGTTTGGCAGTTTTAGTCCCTGGTGAAATTAAAATGGAAAAATCACACAAGAACCATGTACTATTCATCATATGGCAAAATACACCCTTGTGAACACTTTGGAAGATTTCCAAAACTCACCCTCCAACTTTCAAATAATTACAAAAATGGTCCTTGTGAAATACAAAACCATGACCCTTATTATTATTCAACCAAAAACCAAATCCAATCCACAAGATACCCCAGCCCACCCCCTCTTTTAGGCCCAAAATAAAACAAGCCCAAACACCCCCGTTATAATAAAACCCAGGGTCAACATTTGACCTCGGTCAAACCGAGTCAAACCCATCACCCTTCCCTCTCCCAGCCTCCGCCACACCCAACTTGCCCATCAAATCACCACCACCCCACCATCCATGTCACTTCCACCGCCCAAACCACTCACCCTACACCTAAATCCAACAAGCATTTAATGCTTACCCTCACAGTGGTGTTATCAGAATCAAATTGCAAAAAAGTATTTCCCGCCAAAACACGTGGCGCATGATTAAAAGTGATTCAGACATCCAAGGGCTCACAATTGATTGGGATTTGATCAGAGAGGCTTAAGGAACCCTAATCCTTGCTATAAAATGGAAAAGAAGCAAGATGAAGACTGTGTCTCAATTTTTAGTGTAAAAGTAGTCGTAATAGTGTAATAAGCAATTGTAGTTTAACTAAAAGCTTTTAAGCATTGTTCTAAGTCAATTCAGTGTACTTTCACTCTTTTCAAAGTAATATAATCAAGTTTCTTCAATCCTATTTGTTTATGCAAATTTCAGTTTCAAGTCACCATTTTAGATCATATTTTGTTAGTGTTTGTGTTTGTATTATGGACTCTTAAGCTCACTTAGGATCCCATAGAGCTTATTGAAGCTTTTAGAGACCATAAAACTCAGTGTTACTAGAAAAAATCAAAAACATAAAAAAAAAAAAATGCAACAATAGTCAACTGTGTTGTTTTGAGTTTGATTGCAGGTATTGAGAAGCATTGGTGAGCAAGATTGGAAGTGGATTAGCCTATCTAAAGATAGGCATCAGTGGAAAACCCCTTGTTCATGCTAGGGGTGATTTGTAAGATTTGCTCAATTTGATTTTCCCCTAAAGATCTTAGTTTCTGATTGCTTGCTTGTATTTGATATTCTGTGTTTGTTTGTGCTTATTTGAGTCTTGTTTAGTTGATTTGTAGCTTAAAATATATAACTTGTTCATTAGATCTTGTAGTATTTAAAATCCTAGATTTCACAAGTCAAGATTGCATAATTGATATTGTTGTGTGTTTGTGGTAGCTATCTGTTTCTAAGTGCTCTTTTAAGTCTAATATTCCATAAAAAGCTGATTTGGACAAGTCTCATAAGCTTTCATAGCCCTTAGCTCTTAAAACACAAAACAGTCAAGGTTATAAGGGGGTGTTTGGATCTGCATGATCCAATGTGTCATTGTTGATTGTTGTTGTTGTTTCTAGCATAAACACAGTTCATTAGGTTATTATAGCTCAGTGGTGTAATAAAATTAAGTAGCTATTAGTTAAAAAGTCAAAATCATGGTGTGAGTTCTTGATTTCATTCCACTGTTAGGATCTGTTGTTCATTACATCATCATATTGATGCATAAGTGTGTTCCATAGCTTAATTTAGATAACTTGTAGCTTATTATAACATTTCAAGACATTAGATTCAAGTTAAAACTCATAAAAGTCAAGGTTCCTTGTTTTTGTTAAAAGTCAAAATTGCACACTCTCAGTTTTTGCAAAAATGGCATGATTTATTTTGAATTTTATGTTAGGAGCTAGCCCTTGAAACTTGTTTCTACTCAAAGTCCATCAGCTCATCTTTGTAATCCTATAGAGCTTGTATTTTTAGGATTTTATTTCTGGACCCCACAGCCCCTCAAAAACACTTGCAGGGAAGGAAACCCCCCCTACACCAGCATACCACCACAACACCACCAACTTTGGTGGTGGCTACAGCCCACCCCAGTGGGTTCCACAACCCACATTTGGCTTTTCCCAACCCCCCTCCAACCAGGGATCATAAATTGACCATTTGTTTGACCTACAAATCAGTGGACCCCACCTGGAATCAGTCCTCAAGTTTGTCTCATTTCTGAGTTAAGTGCAAATCTTCAAAGTGCGTATTTCCATCTTTTTAGCTTATCAGTGCCCATTGCTTATTGTTTTTAGCTTATTTAAGTCTATTGTGCTTGTTTGTACCTAGTTTCATCATTGTGGACCCCACATATTGTCATTTGAGCTTATTTGCCTACTCAGTCAAAGAAAGTCAAACTGTTTTGGTTTAGGGGGTGCACACAGCTTATTTTTAAGCTTCATAAAAAGTTGTTTCACAAAAGTTACTTATTTTCATCATATATTCAGCTGTCAAAAAGAAAAACTCAAAAAAACCAAATATAAAAATAGTGATAGCTTCTATTTAATAGAATCTATCTTTTTCATTTTTCATTTTAGCTTATTTATCAGCACTTTTCCATTTTCATAATTTTATAAATTTTCTAGTACCTTTAAGTATTTAAAATAATTTTCTTAGATTTTTCCTAATCATTTTACTATTTATTAGATTTAAAAGTTGTTTAAATAATTAAATAGGTAATATTAGTAATTAATTAGTTTTATTTAATTTTTATTAACAACAGTAGGTTTTTATAATTTTTCTAAGTTTTATAAATTAGTTAAGACTTTTAGAAAATATATTTTTAGTTTCTACTGTTCATTTTCCATTTTTCTTATTTTAATTATTTAAATTAGATTTAAGTTAATTAAAAGGTAAATAATTAGTGAAAAAGCTTAAGTATAATTTTTAGAAGTTTTTATAATTTTGTAGGATTCCTATGATGGTTAAATAGTTTTATAAATTTTCTCATAATTTTCTAAGTTAATTTAGTATTATTTGTAATTTAAAATAGTTTAATTAGCATAATTAATATAAATAGTTTTTAATTGATAAAAAACTCATAAAAAGTCAAAAATATTTATTTTTATTTTTTATACTTTCTTCAAGTTCAATTTTAAGTTTAGAAATTGTTTTTGCAAATTTTTAGTTTAATTTGTAATCCTTATAATTTTTAGTTAATTTAAATTAGATTTAAATTAGATTTTAATTAGTTTTATTAATTAAATATTATTTATATATTAAAATAATCACTTTTATAACTTCATTTTCATTTTAAAATTTCTTTTTAATTTTAAGTTTTCAAAAGTTTCACTCGCACCCCCTGTAGTTTGTAATTTACCAAATCCCACTTTTCTGTCTGATTACGTGTTACCAAATTGTGAATTTGTGCATATACCTGTATATCTGTTATTTGTGAATATTATATCTGTGTACAAATACCAAAATATCAGTAGCAAATCCAATTCCATATCATCTTGGCTACTGTCCTCAGTGCCACTCATTCCTAAACGATTTCAAAAGCACCATTTCAATCTCGCTGAGACATAACGACCCGGGGACACACTATACTATCATCGGAGAATTGGAACGAGGCTGTCTTTAACTTATTGACCTTGGTCAATAATATCTGACTGCTTTTACTCCAATAAATACTTCTAGTTTTTAAGAACATGCGCCTAATCTAGGTGGTCTGAGGTCGTATAATTAATCAATAACATTTATTCTATTTGCTATAAGGCGTTTCAATTACCTAACTCTAGATAAAAGGCATACAGTGATATTAACCATGCAACTTACTAGTATAGTTAAACCTCTAAATAGTAGTAACACAAGAGTAAATTCAATTATATTTTGAAATCAACAAAAGGCGTGTGTGACAGGTTTTAAAATAAATAAACTCTAATCATTAAATATAACTATTTTACATAATCAAAAAAGTGCACTAAGGTGCTTTGCCAACAATCATAATGGAAAAACAATCACACTTTCACTAATTGAAGAATTCATAGTTTGAATTCAAAATATTGAAAGTAAAACAAGTAAACGTAAAAATCTGCTACACGGGTGAGGAATCCTTCCAACACGACATAGGATAGCAAAATGTCTCTTTGTTACCCTCTTCATGACATCTTTGGAACCTCAATATTCAGAGATTTCGTGGGTAAAGTCTTTTTTTCTAGCCTTTTAAGGTTGTTTAGTATTTGTAGACGAAGAGTTCGGGTTCCGAGTCGGATCCCCGTTTCATGACGCAAGTAACTTCATCGTGATGCGAAGTAAAGGTCGCGACATCTTTGAATTCTCTATGATAAACTTCGCGACAAAGCACCATTTGTCACGAAAACTTCCTTCGACAATTTTCTTCATATTTTATTTTCGCTCATGCTTTGGTCCCATGAAACTTCATTCTTGTGACATTAGATAACATATTTTAGTCTTTTCACCAAGTATCCCTTGTCCTTCATTATCGACAGATAATTATCAATTCTAAGCAATTAAGTACCAAAAGTTCACGATAATCGCAATAAATCATGTATAACACACAAGACAATGAGTATAGAAATTGTATAAAAATGACTTGTCAAGAGCTACAATTAGAATTACTATAAATTAGAAGGTCTAGGTCGTTCATTGTTTTCTATTTTACCTCGAGCGCTTTATGTATAGAGATCATAACTAGTTCTCTTCGTGCTTTTAAGCGATTATATAAGACCCTGTATACATTTGCTTTTGCTTTTAGGAACACCTCATGGCTATACCCATCAATGAACTTTGTATGCTGCACCTTACATGTATGATCAGTTTTTAAATTTATAAACAGGAACTAACAGACTACACATTACACAACGAGGCAGACCCTATCATGTATAGTCTAGTGCTGGTAAGTATAGGATCAAACACAGAAATCTATGTAATTTCATGGTTTTCAAATGTTAAAACTACTTTTTTTATGCGAGTTTTAATTGTCATTAAAAAACGAAAACAATAATCTTTTAAATAAGATTAACGGAATTTTGTAGGTTGTAAGACAATAATTTATAAGAGTATACTCGTTTGCTATGCTCCCTAGTTGCACGAAATTATGATCGTGAGTTTAGATGCTAGATGCGTTAAGTCGTTGACATAAATAAGCTAATCACTTTGTGGATTGCAAGTTCATGCAATAATTAACTCCTAAAGTGTCACGCTTTCTAGAAACATGTGACGTGCAAAGAATCTAGTCCATTCTCACTATGCAAATGGTACTGATGATCAATTTGCCACGTTACGATTATACCAAATGGTACTACTATCGAGAGAGATCAATGCTAACTCATGAAATTAATGTCAAGTTAATACCTATAAATCTATAATTATCAGTCGATAGAGATTGCTCACCATGCATAAGAGTGCCCCACTCGACGCCGACCACGAGCCTCATTGACGCGGAGCAAATTTCCAACATTGCGTATGCTGTTATTGTTACAATATTAGTTTCTATATTAAGCTTACGAATAAGTCTAGGGGTCTTGGTGTTAAACTCTATTTAGCTATGTATGTGTCGGTTTGTTTGGCTTGTGTCCCAAGCCCAAGACCACCGTTTCTTTCCTTTTCATTGTATCAGCCGACTAGATTCCTAGGCGGTTTAGGAGTCGGTTTCTTACCCCCTCATTCTCTATAAATAGAGATGAGGGGGTGAGGGTTTATGTACGCATTCTTTCTATACTAATCTACAATCGATTAGGGATACTTACTTGTGCATTGCTCATTCTTTTTTGTCGATATTTATATACTGCTGGTGTGTGTCGACTTCAAGATCGAAGTAATCCGTGCTAGTAATCAGGTTGTTGGTCAACGCGACTAACAAGTGGTATCAAGAGCTCGGTTCGCGGGGTTCTCTGGTTTACTAGGATCGATCGTTTGAAGGGTTTTTTCTGTTTTGGTGTTCGTTTTTCCTGGAAGGAGCAGAAGCTATCTGTTTGGGCTACCAGGTTATTGACAAAAACAGAAAAGGAGTTCTTGTTGTTCGGATTTTGATTGACAAGGTTGCAGCAGTGGGTTACGACAGTTAAAGGTTCTTGAAGCTCGTTTGTTGTTGTCGAGGTATTGTGACGAGAGGAGGTTCAAGGTTTTTTCCGTTGATTTTGTTTGGATTTGGTTTTCTTTTATTTTGTCGGCGTTTAGTAAATGAAGAAGAAGACTGGATAGGTTTAAAAAGTCAACAATCATTTACTTCAAATTAGTTTCGGTGTAGGAAGGCACACTACTCAGGGAGTGATAGACTATGTTCATTCAGACTTATGGGGTCCGTCTCAGGTGGAATCATTGGGAGGTAAGAGGTATTTCTTATCTATTGTCGATGATTATTCCAGGAGGGTATGGGTTTATATTCTTAGGTTCAAACACGAAGCATTTGGAATGTTCAAAGAGTGGAAGCAATTAGTAGAGAATCAGACTGGGAGGACGGTTAAGAAGCTAAGGACAGATAATGGTCTTGAGTTCTGTAATCGGGAGTTTGAGCAGCTATGTAGTGAGAGTGGGATTGCTAGACATTTGACAGTTTCCGGGACGCCGCAGCAGAATGGATTAGCAGAACGGATGAATAGAACTCTCATGGATAAGGTACGCTGTTTATTAATTCAGTCTGGATTGCCCAAGACCTTCTGGGCGAAAGCGACATGTACGGCCGCATATCTTATAAATAGGTCACCATCGACAGTGATTGAGAAAAAGACACCTATGGAGATGTGGTCGGGACATCCAAGTGATTATGGGATATTGAGGATTTTCGGCTGTGTCGCATATTCACACGTTAAACAAGGTAAGCTCGAGCCGAGAGCGGTAAAATGCGTTCTTTTGGGGTATCCTGAAGGTGTGAAGGGGTACAGGCTATATAGGCTTGATAATGAATCACCTAAAATAGTCACTAGCAGGAACGTGGTCTTCAATGAAAGTGTCATGTACAAAGACACGTTGAAGGATTTTGGTGCAGGTACTGATAAGTCTGTTGAGGAATTACAGGTTGAGGTGGAACTGCAGAGGTTAAATAATCATTCGCTTGAGGAATATCTGATTAATGGTCAGGAAGATGGTGATGATGAAGATGCAGGGGATCAGGATCATGATCAAACACCGGATCTCACAGATTATCAGTTGGTTCGAGATAGAGAGCCAAGGACAAGAACGAAACCTTTGAGGTTTCGAGATGAAAGTAATATGGCTGCTTACGCGTTTGCTGCAGCAGAGGAAGAATATACTCATGAACCATTGACATACCAGGAGGCAGTTACTTGTAAAGATAGATCTAAGTGGAAAGCTGCTATGGATGAAGAGGTGGATTCTCTGAAGAAGAATGAGACCTATGAGTTAGTGGATCATCCAGTGGGCAAAAGCTGGTGAGTTGCAAATGGCTGTTCAAAATAAAGGAAGGGATTGAAGGTGTTCAATAGGCACAAGGCGAGGTTGGTGGCTCGTGGATTCACTCAAAGGGCAGGTATTGACTATAATGAAGTATTTTCGCCGGTAGTTCGACACACATCTATTCGGGTTATACTTGCATTGACTGCGTGTAGAGATTATGAGTTAGAGCAGCTTGATGTAAAGACGGCATTTTTACATGGGAATCTTGAAGAAGTGATCTACATGCGTCAGCCACCGGGTTATGAACAAGGTAACAAGGTATGTTTGTTAAAGAAATCCCTTTATGGTTTGAAGCAGTCACCTAGGCAATGGTATAAGAGGTTTGATGAGTACATGCTGAGCAACGGGTTCAAGCGTAGCAGTTACGACAGCTGCGTATATTGCAGGAGTTATGCACCAGGTGAGTATATCTATCTACTGTTATATGTAGACGATATGCTGATTGCTTGTAAAAGCAAGGCTGAGATTGGGTCTAACAAGTCTTTGCTTAAAAAGGAGTTTGACATGAAAGAGCTCGGGGAAGCAAAGAAGATTCTTGGTATGGAGATCATCAGGGATCGGAGTTGCAAGATTCTGAGGGTGTGACAATCCGGGTACGTTTCTAAGATTTTAAATAATTATAGAATAGACAATGGGAAATCGGTTAAGATGCCATTGGGTGGGCACTTCAAGCTGTCGTTGAAGGATTGTCCAGTTAGGGATTGTGATGTTGAAAGGATGAATAGGGTGCCATATGCAAATGCGGTTGGGAGCTTAATGTACTTGATGGTATGCACAAAGCCAGACATAGCGTATGCGGTAAGTGTAGTTAGCAGATATTTGGCAAATCCAGGTAAAAAGCATTGGGAAGCAGTGAAGTGGATTTTGGAATATTTGCGGGGTACTGCAAACATGAGTTTGGTGTATGGGACAAATTGTAGCAATCATGTGGACGTAACAGGTTTTGTTGATTCAGACTATGCAAAGGATCCGGATAAAGGTAGGTCAATCACATGTTACGCATTTTTAGTACAGGGATGTGTTGTAAGCTGGAAGGCAACGCTACAACATGTGGTGGCTCTTTCAACTACAGAGGCGGAGTATATGGCCCTTACGGAGGCTGTGAAGGAAGCTATTTGGCTAAGAGGACTCTTAGAAGAGTTAGGCGTGGAGCTTAACACTGTTGCAGTTAATTGTGATAATCAGGGCGCGATTCACTTATCGCGGAATCATGTTTTTCATGAAAGGACTAAGCACATCAATGTGCGTTATCACTTTATCAGAGATGTCTTGGAAGCAAAGACGGTTGAAGTTCTGAAGGTAGGTACTGAACACAATGCTGCGGATGCCTTGACGAAGGTGGTACCTGGACTTAAGTTTCAACACTGCTTGGAGTTGCTGAGCGTCGGTGTAGGCTAATATAAAGCCTAAGGTGGAAATTGTTACAATATTAGTCTCTATATTAAGCTTACGAATAAGTCTAGGGGTCTTGGTGTTAAACTCTATTTAGCTATGTATGTGTCGGTTTGTTTGACTTGTGTCCCAAGCCCAAGACCACCGTTTCTTTTCTTTTCATTGTATCAGCCGACTAGATTCCTAGGCAGTTTAGGAGTCAGTTTCTTACCCCCTCATTCTCTATTCTATAAATAGAGATGAGAGGGTGAGGGTTTATGTACGCATTCTTTCTATACTAATCTACAATCGATTATGGATACTTGTGCATTGCTCATTCTTTTCTGTCGATATTTATATACTGCTAGTGTGTGTCGACTTCAAGATCGAAGTAATCCGTGCTAGTAATCAAGTTGTTGGTCAACGCGACTAACAGTTATGAGCTTGATTTAAAGTTTACGTTAAACAAAAACTTAGAAATATATTATAACATATAAAATAATTTTGACAGCGTAGAGATCAGATCCGATCCTTAATTTCATTATCAACATGTTACTCAAATGTTACAGTCGTCCTTTTGCCGACGCTAAATGTTAACAGCAGATGATGTAGGGGTCACATAAAAGGTGACAAGGTGAGCACGCGTGTCTACGTTAGAAAAGAAGCATGGGTTAAAGCAATAGTGGTATTATTCACGCTTTTGATCATAATTCATAAATGAGTTTTTGGTGACATTTCCAATCATTCTTCACATTTGAGCCCAAAACTCTCCAAACATTTGCATTAATATAAATTTTGCTTTTGACCATTAACGTTTAATAATTTTTTTACTTTGTGCTAAATACATAACTTAAATTCGGTTTTTTTTTTTTTTTTTTTTTTTTTTTGAAATGGTGAAATATATTACTTCAAAACTCCATCCATATGTACAAAGGACGTTATTTTTTTATCTATGCTCTAAACTAAATGTCGTCTTTAGTGTGGCGAACCTTGCTCCTAATTGACTTTTAAAACTACGCAAAAGTGCTATAAATTATGGTCACTACTACAAAAAGTACTTTAGAGACCTGTTCACAACCAAATCGAGACCGGTTTATCGTTCGGTCTATATGATGGGGGCTCTCCATGTGAAATCATATCGAGACCGGTTTATAAACGGGTCTACATTTGGTATTTGAGACCGGTTTGATGATTAAAAACACGTCTTGGAAACATAATCTGGACCGGTTGTTTCTATAAAAACCTGTCTCTATCTTATTTTTGAAAAAAATAAATTGGGGCTGTTTGGGATTGCATATCACTAAGCAATCCCAAACAGCCCCCATTAGTGTATTCAATAAGCAACCCAGTAGCTTCAATACAAGCAATGCGAAACAATCATTCATTTCAATAATATCAAGTTCTAGACAACCAAACCACATCATTCATATGTATACATGTTTAATTAATCCACACCTCTAAATGAAATGTATGGTACATATGTGTAAGCTGTTAGCTAAAACAACTACAAAGTAAAACAAGTTAAAGCTGAATCCTACAAAACGATGCAAACACTTATTTAGGTAGTTGTAGCCGTTGATCTAGATCCTATACCAGGCTCTCTTAGTTGCAAAAACTGTCAGAATTCCACTGAGTTCAAATAACTGCAAAAAGCAACATAATTAGACATTAGATTTTTCAAACTTATTGTTTGCGATGAAGTCAAACAGAAGGTGCAAGGCTGCAGATTGACTCAAACACTCACACAGCAGATTGATGTTTAGTGTAAATTTGAAGCTATAAGATGCCTTTTGAAGATAAAAATGTGTAGAAATATGTAATCAGGATATATATCTAAATCAGTGACTAATTACCTCTGCCAACATGTAGGATAAGTATATTACTAGAAGTCTAGAACCATCAAAGTGATTTCTCGGACACTTGAATGCCTGTTGCATCATTCACTACTCCATCAACTAGGCTGTATAGCAGAGGTGTTTTCTCTTGGCTCAAAACCTGCATAGATGTTTTCAATCAAGAAAGATTATCGAAACCGCATCACAAATGCATCATATCCATCATAAGAAAGTTATTCAATACATTCTCACCAACCTGCAATGTGCAAAACAGTATCCGTTGATGAGAATATGGTTCCAATACCTAAAATGGTACCATATATAGTTACGACAGTTAGTTATGAGTAAGAATAACAAGGCCGAAAGGTCAAAAAGAAGAGTTGATGGATTATCATACTCAGATACTCGCTGATAGACAAACTCTCAAACCCAAACTTTGGAAACAGCCACTAGCAACCTAACAGCACCAAGAACCACCAATCACGATAACTGAAAAGTTTACATATAAGACTACATTTTAATAGATACACTTAATTATAAGTTTATAGAATAATACCAGTTGCGACTATAGATGTTGATATGAGAACACCGGCGACTCCAAATAACATGATGGGAAAAAATTTATGGAAAAATTGTTTCTTTTTCACCTGAAAGCTGTTTAAAGTAAGATTGAAAGTTAGTGATATCACAAACAACAAACAAGCGAATTGTATAGCCCATATAGGCGGACACCAGCCTTACCCAGCATTGAAGATGATAGGCAGAAGTAAATAAATGAAGAACAGTTCTTCGTTGAACCTAAGCAGGTGAGAATTTTCCAACTTGCTTGTTAATAAGATGATTGTTCCAACAATAAACCCCTGTTTGTGATATCAGTAAGATACAATACATATTGGATAAGCTTTTACATACGTTTTAACAACATATCATGGCCTAAATGTGTGCTAAATTGCATTCTTCAAATGTAAATCCCGAAATTCGTGTCCCTAATTATGGTTATATTAAAAGGGACATATGTAGACATGTCGTAAGATTAAAAAAACAGCATTCTCAAAACACATCTGTAAAGTCTCAATGGTAATAACAATGTTTTCCCTAATTATGGTTATATCAACCAATTATGGTTAATAACAATGGTAACTCATTTCAGATTAGTTTTTAAGCAATACCGAACATCTTAAAAAGCTTAAACCACATAAATAAGTGAGTTACCTGTTTCTTATTCACAAAACCCTTTTAATCTTATGAAACAAACACTAATTAAGTATCTACAAAACCCCAAATCAAACAATTATCATGTATCAATAGACAGATCCACAGATCTAAGTACAAAAAATACATAAAACAAACATATCAAATAACACATAAAGATAAAGTAATTACAATAATCTAAAAAGTCAATTCTTCTTTATACACACCTTCGATGGAAACACATGGTACCAAGAGCAGCGGCTATAGCAGAGGTGTCTTGACTGATGTATCTAGATGTTATGACAAAGGTGTCGATTTGGGAGCAATGGTGGGTTAGGAGAAGAAGATGGTTTCTTTTCTTTGTTTTTGCAAAAGTTGAATTGATTAATGTTCTGAATTTGAATTGAAGTGTCAATATGTGAAAAAGATAAAAGGGGGCAAAAATCCCGCTCAATATTTTGGGGAAAAAGACGGGTTATGATTTCTATGAATAAAACCGGTCCACAGTAGGGTCAAATGAGGCCTGTTGTAAAATTAAAAGCCGGTCTATATTTATTGTTTTCATCAAAGCCGGGTTTCTTCTTTGCAACAGGTCTAGATATTTTTGGGCGGGCCTAATCCATTTTTTAAGACCCGTTTTTATAGGAAAGGGTCTTGATGAGGAGGTCTGGAAACCCATTTATGTAGTAGTGGGTGTTGTAATCTTGACCCAACAACAAAAGAGAACGATTTGTTGGAGCTGATGTACATCACAAATTTTAGGATATTTAGTATCATCGAGTGTCGCTTGACTAGACCTTAAATGATCCAAAAATAGTTGGTGATATTAAAGTTACCACATATCTTGATCCAAGAACATAAACAATATGATCGTTTTAGCAATATGTCACGAGCCAAATTCTTAAAAGTTCATTTCAACTTGAAAACGTGTTGAATGCGAGGTTTCATGGTTTATCATGTTGGTTTTGTTGTAGTGGCATTACACCGGTAGGGAGTTGGGGTCACTCCTTTGATTAGTCCAAGGCAAGATGAAACCAATGAACCTCTATTATACGCGGGACGGATGGTTGGTCCTTATCGGGTTAAGGAAGCCAGGCGGAGTCGAATGGATAACTTCGTGAATAGTGGTATCAGAGTCAAGTTGGACCGAAGCAGAATCGTTCATGTCGTTCTCCCAAAGTTCTTAAAAGTGTTGGCTGCATAATGGTGGCGGGGGAGGTCTCCCGGGATGTTGTTGAGGATAACATGATGTCGTGTTGAGTACACAAAGTTGCATTCGATGGAAGCCAGAGAGAGTAATGGACTAGTACAAATGGGGATGACAGTCACTGCACACTGGATCTTAAGTCGACAGAAAGAGTAATGGACTAATCCAAGAGGGAAGTTAGTCGTTGCATGCAGGGACCCAAAGAGTTAAATTTCCCTTTAAGCCATGAAGCTGGAGTAAAACCAAATCATCATTTGAGGGAAGTCGTTCGTTGAGGTCAATAACCAAGCATGAGGTTGTGCATGAATTAGTGGTGGGAGAATGTCACGAGCCAAATTCTGAAGAGTCGGGTTCTGCTTAGAAGCATGCTGAATGTGAGGGTTTATGGTTTATCCTGTTGGTCTTGTTGGAGTACCCCAAAGGTAAAGGTGTAGTGCGTGCCACAAGTAGAGGACTCAACATGGCATTACACTGGTAGAGAGTTAGGGTCGCTCCCCTGATGAGTCCAAGGCAGGACAAAACCAGTAAACCTCTATTATACGCGGGAAGAATGACTTGTTTTTATAAGATTATGGACATCACAAGAGGTCGCAAGAATGAATCCGTGACAAATAGCTTTTCAACAATACCCGTACAAAAATCAGATGTGGATAAACCAATTTGATATACTAGATTTTGACTTTGATAGTGGAGAGGTGGTGATGCATGACATATATTTATCTGTCACATGAGTATGAAAGTTTGATAACTTTCATGTTGCATACTCGGGTTAATATACTAGTGGTGTTCATGAGTTCGGTTGTTAGGTTGTTTGGTTTATTCAGCTAGGTAGTTTGGTTATAAAAATTTTCTGAGTAAAATAGACAACCAGACAAAACCGAATTCAAATTGGATTAAACCAAATTTTTTGAATTCGGTTCGGTTTCGGGTTGACCCGAACAATCCGAATTACATAATTTTTATTTTTCTCCATTTAATTATATTGATTTAAAAAAAATCAAGCTTAAAAAATATTATATTTGTATTAAAAAAGAGTTTAATTGATTATATATATATATATATATATATATATATATATATATATATATATATATATATATATATATATATGTATATATATATATATATATATATATATATATATATATATATATATATATATATATATATATATATATATATATGTATATGTATATGTATATGTATATGTATATGTGAATTCGGTTTTTGGTTCGGTTCGGTTTTCATTTTGCAAAAACCAAATATTTAATTTTGTTTGATTTAGTTTTGGAAAATTCGGGTTGGTATTATTCAGTTCGATTCGGTTTCAGTTACTGTGAATATTACCGAAATTTAGGGGTGTTCAGAATTCGGGTAATACCCATAGGAATTGAAAACCAAAACCGAAACCAACCGAAAAGAAATCAAACCAAATTTGTAACCGAACCAAATTTGTCAAAACCGAATCGAAAAGAATTAAGTAATTGGTTTTCGGTTTGAATATGGTTTTGGCAATCTAAACCGAAAACTGAATTCATATAAATATATATTGTTTTGAGTTAATACACAAAAAAGTTACTAAAGTTTTTTTTGGTTCAACTGGGTTACCCATGTTTACGGGTTTGTTAAATATGTTACTGAACTTTGTAAACGATAACATTGGTTAGATTTTAAGTACAAAACTGTCACACCCCCAAAATACCTGTATTATCAGTGGAATGGAATACCTGGGGGTGACTGCCATAACATCACAGTTATAGTTATATTGAACGACCTAAAGTGTCGTTTAGAAAATACATCGTTTGATCATTAAAACATTCAGAGTTCATAAAATAAGGTCCCAAAAGGTATTGCAAGTTTACTGAAAAACAAGTCATACTAGATCAAACGTTTTCATAAGTGCATGAAATAAAAATGAGACGCGTCGACTCCGCGACTCCATGAAGGTCCAAATGCATGCAAGCAAGAGTTACTTAAATTACCTGAAAATACATTGCTAAAAATGGTCAATAATAATGTTGGTGAGAAATCATAGGTTTATAAGTTAAATCTTATGTACAACTAGCTACAAGTATAAAGTGAAATGTCAAAATGTCGTATAAAAGTCTACATTGGCTCTTAAGCTCATGACCCCGAAGCTAGACAGAATTAGAATTGACCACAAATGAGTGTTTATCAGGCACTCAGTATTTATTCAAATGAAATGCGTCTGTATGACTCGTTGGCGCTACCAACTCAGACGGGGGAGTCACCCCCAATAGATCTATTCACTCACTCTCGCTTGTCGATTAATTAACGATCCATGATAAAAAGGGGACTTAAAGTGATAATAAGGCAACTTAAGCAATGTAGGGAATTTAATACTTGGGCACGTACAAAAATAAGTGAATGCAATGTATTCTCCCCCGTGGGATTTGAAATCAAAATATTGAATTGAAAACGGGGCTATGAAAACTCACCTGAAGCGATGATACTATGACGTGAAATGATAGGAACAACAAGGTGCGAATATTAGCCGCAACCTAATATGAGTAATAACGATCTACTTTAGATCATGACGTGATGTAATGAATGTACATGCACATGATGCCTATACCACTCGTAGCTTGGAAATACTAGTTATCGTTAAAGTAAAATGTTTTCCATACTTGGGAAAAATATATCTAGTTAGACTTGTAAAACTAGTCGTAATATATTGTGCATAAAAATGTTAGTGTTTAACTCATCGCCTTGAAAACCTTAAAATGACATATAATAGTCGTGTAAATAAACTTTTGGTCATACTTGCTTCAATGGTTATAAATACGGCTTTTCAATGTTGTTACTAGAAAATATAGTTTTTAGTACGTTAGAATATGGTTTCTAATAGTGGCTGTCAAAATAATAGAGTTTGTCGGTTTTGAAACGTGTATATCTTTGTCGTTATAAGCTCATTTCCTTCGTTCTTTATATCCACGGATTCGTATTAACTTGTATTAACACATTTTTGATAGTTCGGCTCCTCTAGTCTAACGCCTCATTTTGTCCGTCAAAAATTGTCCAACAGCAAGTATAATTTTCAAAAAATAGTTTTCGTTGTTAAACTTTGTAAAAATCATATCTCCTTCGTTATAAGCTTGTTTTTATCCGTTCTTTCGCCCACGGCTTCATTTTTGAAAGTATTTTCTAAATCTTTGGTCCAAAATTACCCACAACCCACTGATTTTTCCACGTTTTTAAAATAGTGACAGTAGGTATATATATAGTTTCAAAAATCATTTCTAGGGTTTCAAACTAGTTTTAAATCCAACCAAATCACTTTCAATCACCACCAAACTAATCTATTCTTACCATACACCTTCTTAGGGTGTCATGGGTTCCTAAACATCATCCACCAAGTTAATTTACCAAGGATCTACCTATATTCTATTTCTAAGGCTCAAAAGTTATAAATGTTTAAATGGAGTGATATAAACTAGCATATGCATGTAGATCTTGCATAAAAATCATATGAACTATGAAAACTTGGTAAAATTATAAAAATGAGTTTGACATACTTACTTGATAGATTAGGGAGATTTTGTAGATGAAACCCTAATAACACCTTGAGTTTCTATGTCAAAACCCAAAAAGGAGTACTAAATATACTTGATTATAACTTTGAACTTGAAAAATCAATGTTTCTTGCTTGTGGTGGAGTCTTGGCCGAGCACAAAAGAAGAGAGAAAAGAAAGAATGAATTCTTGCTTGAATCTTGCAAATGAGAAAGAAATGCCTAGCATATGTTATGTATATTTTTATTATGGACATAAAGTACAAGTTTTAATTAAAGTTAGTGTAGTTTTTCAATCTTGTAAGTGATTGGCATGTGGGGGGGGGGGGGGGGGAGAGCAAAGATGGAGGAAGGGAAGAAAAATGAGATTTTGTAAGAAAGTTGGTGGATATTATGTATTATATTGTGTATATTAATAGTTTTAGGGAATACCGGGTATCGAGTTAACTAGAAATTAATTTTAACGAAGTTAACCGGGACATAATAAAGTTATAAAAATTGTGAAAATATATTTGGTACAAGTATTGAATGTTTGGGTTATTATTGTTTAGTTTATACGAAAACCGTCGTAATTATATTAAACTTACGATACGAAATAAATAAATTTCCAAAATACCAGGTAAAATAATAATATAATTTATATATCATTATAATGAGTATGAAAATATATTAGGATCATAGTTGGGAATGTCAGACGTGTTAGTCACATTATTTATCACGTGTTAACGTTTATTTTAAAAATAAACATACGTAAAAAGTCAATTATACTAAAAATAGTAATTGGAATATCCTACGAGTGGAATAGTATGCAAATGTTATTATGATGATATGTAAGCTATTTCTAGACCATATGAGGTGTCCCTACTGATGATTTCATGAATTCCCAGCTAAACTTGATTGGTTACGCGAATGTAAATACCCGTAAACTAAATTTACGATGAAATGAGTGATGCACATAAGTAGTGTTTTCCCTCCGAAAATGAACAGTGTCACATGAATAGTAAAATTTCTGAATGCTTCTCGGAATCTCAAACTGACTCCAAAAATGATGAATAGTAAATGATGAATAGTGATCGCTGAATAGTAAATGATGAATAGTAACTGGTGAATAGTAACTTTCCAATATGAAAGTGAAATTTCGACATCTGAAAAGGGATTTGAAATCACGAGTTGTGACAGTCTTCCCCTCTACAAGGAACTTCGTCCCGAAGTTCAGTTTTGGTTGGTCTCTGAAGTATACTCGGTGAAAAGATGTGGATACTTGAGTCGCATTTGGTCTTCCCATTCCCAAGTAAACTCGGGTCCTCTTCGAGAATTTTAGTGAACTTTCACGATAGGAATTAGACTCTGTTTCATGGTCTGACCTCACGGTCCATGAATTCTACTGGTTCTCCTACCAGGTTTAGGTTTGTCATTAGGTTGGATTCCTTCCAATTGGAATTATGAGTCACTAATCTGAAAGTTATTTCTCGGGATTTGAAATTATGAAACATGTTTGTGTAACCTGCTACTTTCCGACAAGGCTCAAATCTTAGGGCTACTGGCCTACTCTGTCTGAAATATTAAATGGTTCAGTGTACATCGAGTTTAACTTCCCGGATTTTTCTGAATGGTATCATGCCTTTCCTAGGCAGAACTTTTAACGTGGCCCTACCACCAACTTGAAATTCTAAGAGTTTACAACTTATCGACTTGTAACTGATTCTTGATTTGTAGGAAATTCCTGATTATTTCATGAGTGCTTACAGGAATAGTGAGTTTGGCTTTTTCTGAGTTCGGCCCGTCAATAGATGATCGGCACTTCGATCATAGAGTGCATCGAATGGTGTAGTCTTTATCCTCGCGCGATAACTATGGTTGCAACCGAATTTGATTTATGGTAAATGGTTAGTCCAACCATTTCTAGTATCAATCACTCACTCTCTGAGCATATCTTTCCTATGTTTGAATTGTCCTCTCGATCTGACCATTGGTCTGAAGATGATAGGCGGTGTTTACATCTAATTGGGATTTCGAAGGAAGTCTTAAAATGACTGCTAGGAGTCTGAGGTGATTCGATTACCTTTAACAGGGATAATTGAAACAGGTACAATGAATTTGATGACTAATTCTACAACGTTATGTCTTTCGTGAAGGGCATTATACGAAGAAGATAGAATATGGGTAACAATTTTGATTCCTTGTGTTTTGGTCTAATGGATGCTACTACATATGTCTTTCTTGCCTATTGTGTTTGGTCTCCATTACTGACGTTTGTAATTGCTGTATGGTGTCCCTCCTAATTTCCTTTATCACATATTCCAATATTCATTATTGTCAAATTACAAGGCCCTAAATGCATTAGCGATGTAATATGGTGATTGATTTTGGAAATTTGTCTCGCGATTGTGAGTTTTGGTCGAAATCTTTTTCTGAATAAACGAATTTAGAAAATGGAGCAATTGGTTTACTAAGTAATATCTTTCTTGATGATTCAAAATTCATTAGTTATGAAATGTGACGTTGTTTCCAAACATGTTGTGAATAGGACTGTTTACCAAAGTTTGATGTTTATATATTTCCCATTGTACAATGGTTTTGCTAAATATTGACTAAAAGGATCGTATTTGTTCGAAATAGGCAATTCAAAAATTATTTTCTATGAGATATGTGATTTGTATAAACACAATTTTTAAATCAACTTCATTCAAAAGTGAAAACACTAACAAGGATAAAATAGTAGGATAGGTAATGTTCGCATAAATGCATAGATGTCTAACATTCAGTTCCTGATGTTGGATAATGCCTATTGGTGGTTATCAGGCAAAACTACAAGCCTAGGTATTCAAACTAACTTAAGTCCTGAAATGGTTTATCGTTGAAATTGCCATCATGTTGGCGAAATGAAAGTGTCAATTGATACTATGTCGATGAATGTCTATTTTATTTCCACATGAAGCTGGGGAGATATGCTTGGGCCTGATGCCTCTCTTGATGTATAGGTGAGGTTATCTAGAATTTCTTGAGGACGCAACGCTTTAGGGGAATCTATATCGATATCCATAATTCGAATCAATTATTCTTTGCGAAAACTCACTGCAGGGAAGTTTGCGTATGGATGAGGCCATGTTTAATTGAAATGCTTTACAATATCGGTTAAGAGGCTTGGTTTATCCCTATAGTGTTGCTTAACGTACCTTCACAGTGTGTGCGATCCTGCAACTCAATCTAGCTAGTACCTTTGAATGATAGAATTTGACAACTAGGTCAGAGATGGTGGTTCGGATGGTCTCGTGGTATCTTAGAATTGTTGTTGAGTTATGAATTGTCCTATTATATACTCCTAGTCCTGGTTAGTGGTGTTGTAATCCTTTCATTGTTTTTCTTGTATCAAAGAATCCTCCTTGTAATTGATATGGAAAGTCTCTTCTAGGGAAACCAATGGAAAATCCAACTTAATGGTTGAGTGAGTGACAGGTGGGGTAAGTATCCAGGGAAGGTTTGTCAAAAAGAGATGTTTATGAAAGAGTTTATTCGTTTACAAAGCTTTTAAATGAAGATTGTTATTAACAATCCTTTGAAAAGGTAATTATTTTCTTCATGGCATAATCCTTCCTAAATTATACATAGGTGATCAGGCTATGTTTAATTGAGGACTAATGATGCGATGCTTGATTTAGTCAAAATAACATTATTTTTCTCAAAAGTTTTAGATGGTGTACAACGTATTGTTATGAAAAATGGTATCCTAGATATTTCCTTTCAAAGTAACATGAAAATTGTTTCGCGTAATAATAGGAAATACTTGGTGTAATGACGGAAAAATCAATTTATAGGGTGGCAATAAAATAGCTTATTTTAAAAATTCAGTAAAACAATTGACCCATATGATAATAAAATAGCTTGAAGTAAAATTCGTTGAATGGTTTATTGGATACGTGGGTGAATCTTATGGTATGGTAATAGTCTACTAATCCACTTATTTAAAGAATGTAAATATCCTAGTTCATAACAGGGTAGTGGTTTATGATTATGAAGTGGTCGAGAATATGGTAGTGATATTGAGAGCGTGAAAGATGAACGTGTCTTTAAGGCATCTACTGTCAACTGAAGGGGTAGTCTATGTGTTAAAGGATATAGGGCAGAAATTGGTGCCAATGATTTGAAGTATTGGAGAATTTATACTAAGTAAAGTTCGCAGGTTCAAATGCTTAATCCCTCTAGGCATGACTAAGATGTATAAAGAATGGAAATTGTTGTACGGGTGGTCTGAGTCAAGTAGGTACCACATCGAATGATGTTTGATTTGCCATGAATGCAAGCTAAATGTCTTATGGTCAGGTGAAACTTCTCGATATCCTTTCATGAAAATGAGGTCTTGTCCCAATGTGACTAAGCTATATCGATCTCCGAAAAGAATATAAATTTTGTTGAGTAATTGTGCCTTGATCTTTTAATCCAACGAACTTATACTAGCGTGAGGGTCTTATAATATGGAATGAACGAAAAAGTTGTAATTTGAAGTAGTGGTGTTAAGGCATGGTGTATCAATATTGGCAATCTCTGGTAGAGGGGTTTCTTTTGCTTCTAAGGTCAAATAGTAAGTAGGTATAGTGGTTGCTGTCGAGATTCGTTCATGAGTTATGCGTGTTCCTTCTTGGAGATATGGTTTCTAAAATTAACAACATTTATTTGAGTGAGACATTGTGAAAATTTGATCATAAATGTATTTTGGAGTGACTTTAATTGAAGTTTGTAGTGAGTATAGTCATGTAAAAGATGTGACTACGAAATATTTTGTACCTTGATAAAAACAATACCTCATATATATATGTCTTTGGAAAAAAGGAATTCAAGAAGATTGTTGCTTAAACAAAAATGAGTTTTAATCCAACCATTGAAAATCAAAAATTTGTCGTACCTCGTAAGGTTTGCAAGAAATCTTTTTGTTTGTACAAAAATTTAATTAGACTTTGACTTACTTGAATTGTTATTATCTCCGAAACACGAAAACTAGGGTAGTCACTTTTATCTTGGTCAACATGACCCTTTAATCGTAAAGACATCTTCGTCTTTATTAATCCTATTGTCTTACTTGCATCTTCCCAAAGTTGCAATTATGTGTTAAACTACTAATGTTAGCACATTGGTCGATGGAGCGTTGCTAGAGCGACTAATGATGTAATCATTGGCTTAGAATGTGGTGTAATCACGAAATATCATAACTATAACCATAACACATGAATATAATACATGAAAATTTTGGTCTACATGGACTGATATCATAGATAGAACAACCATACCCATATGGTAGAGTCAATACTTGGTGATTCCGTTGTACAACAATCAAAATACTACAAGCTTCTTTGAACTATGCCACACCTCCCGTGTCTAGGATAATAGTAAAAGCTAGTAAAGATATAAGTCTAGTCTAGAGACTTCCTGGTGTCCCTCTGAGTGAAACCAGGTTTGTGGCATCATAAGGTCAAGATAGTCCTAAAGTGGGGTCTGGAATTGTGCATCGATCAAGTCCTAGATGGTGTAGGTTCTAAACTATTCTTGAGGAATCTGCGGATTTTCCTATTGAGTCCGTGATCTTGGTATTATCCATAAGGTGTTATCTAATTCATGGCAAGTGGGAATGGAAAAAGGGAAATGATAATGGTGGTACTCTAAAGGATGAGAATAACGTTGATGACGATGAGATCCTAGTGATGAGTTAGGAGACGATGGTGATATTAGTGAATGGAATACTACCCTCTTTCGCGCTATCTCGCGCCATCTAAGAGGTAAAACTAAAGTACGCACTATGGGACGATCAATAGTGAAATAAGTAGCTGATGGTGGTGGTAGTACCTGAGTAGTGAGTGCCTTACTAGTGAAGGAAAGAAAATATACCATCTTCCTTGCAATAAGCATCCTAATAGGTCCATTAAGATTTAAGTCTGAATACTCTACCAACCGGCATTCTATGTATGGGCTGGATAATAGGAAAACCCTGTTCCTATAACAACTCAATGGTGCTAATGGCAGTGTAAGTGCAACTGGTGTTACAATGGTAGTGGAAGATGACAAGGCATCTTCAATGTCGGAATCCGATGAAAGGATGACAGGGTGGGTATCTGAAGACATGTCACTTGTGAACCAGGTCAATATAATTATATATGAGTATGGGTATAAATAACTCGCACAGTGTGTGCATGAAACAACATGTGTAATGAATATGCACCTATGATGAAATGATGAGATGCTATGATGATGCGGTTATAGTCGCGGTTATAGTCTAGGGTCCAAGATACATCCTAGTTCGCTATAACCTTAGCTCTGATGCCAATCTATCACACCCCCAAAATACCTGTATTAGCAGCGGAATGGAATACCTGGGGGTGACTGCCATAGCATCACAGTTACAGTTATATTGAACGACCTAAAGAGTCGTTTAGAAAATACATCGTTTGATCATTAAAACATTCGTAGTTCATAAAATAAGGTCCCAAAAGGTATTGCAAGTTTACTGAAAAACAAGTCCTACTAGATCAAACGTTTTCATAAGTGCATGAAATAAAAATGAGACGCGTCGACTCCGCGACTCCATGAAGGTCCAAATGCATGCAAGCAAGAGCTACTTAAATTACCTGAAAATACATTGCTAAAAATGATCAACAATAATGTTGGTGAGAAATCATAGGTTTATAAGTTAAATCTTATGTACAGCTAGCCACAAGTATAAAGTGAAATGTCAAAATGTCGTATAAAAGTCTACATTGGCTCTTAAGCTCATGACCCCGAAGCTAGACAGAATTAGAATTGGCTCCAAATGAGTGTTTATCAGGCACTCGGTATTTATTCAAATGAAATGCGTCCGTATGACTCGTTGGTGCTACCAACTCGGACGGGGGAGTCACCCCCAATAGATCTATTCACTCACTCGCGCTTGTCGATTAATTAACGGTCCATGATAAAAAGGGGACTTAAAGTCATAATAAGGCAACTTAAGCAATGTAGGGAATTTAATACTTGGGCACGTACAAAAATAAGTGAATGCAATGTATTCTTGATGAGTGCTCAAACACTCATCATTTTTGGTCAAATCTGAACTGCAAAACATACAAAAACACTCAGAAATGCATCAAAATACTGAAAATATTTCAAAATTGTGTTTTATATGTTTTAGAAGCAAAATGAGTAAAAACAGATGAAAAACGTACAAAGTTTGCAAAATTGGCAGTTTCAGTCCCCCAACTTTCAAAAATTGGCAAAAATAGTCCCTGAGCACTTATTTAGAAAGAAAAGTCACCAAAGGTCCTTTTAAAATCATAAGTTGTCATATTTAGTCCTTTGGTGAAAAATCTGAAAAGTTTTGAGAATTTACAGTTTTGGTCCCTGGAGTTTTAAAATTGACAGATTTGGTCCCTGGTGAAATATTTCTTGGTAAAAAGTAAACATTGGTCCTGGGAATTCATAAGTTTACAAGTTTAGTCCCTGGGTGAAAGTTTTGAAAAAAGTACAAGTTTAACCCCTCAAGTTTCAAAATAGGCAAAACAAGTCCTCGGTTATTTTAAAAATGGAATTTAACATATATTACCCCTGTACTACTCACAATTGACAATATAAGTCCTTTGAAACTACTTTGGGAAGTTGGCACTTTCAGCCCCTAATTTTCAGAAAATTACAAACTTGGTCCTTGTGAAATACTACTAAATCAAACGGATCCTTTGTTATTTTTTTAACCCAACACCCTTACCACCCAAAACCAAATACCAAATCAAATCCACCCAAAAGCCCAACCTGATCCATGAACACCCCTTAGCCCACCAAAACCCAACACCCCCCGTTTTTAATATAAACCACCCCAGTCAACGCCCCCTTTTGACTTTCCCTTTTCCCACCAAAACACCACCTCCCCACTTGGCAGCCTGCAACACCACTTCCACACTTCACCTCCCCCCTCCTCCACATCACCATCCCCATCCCTTGTTCCCCCTTCCAAATACTAACCTCCAAGAAGCATTAATTACACTTGAAACTCTCCAAGTTACCATTACCTGCCAAATTGGCATTTCCCGCCAAAACAACAATCAAAGGCCAGGATCACTTGAAGCTCATCCAAGGGCTAGAAAGGAGTGGGAAAGTTTCAGAAACCCACATGGACCTTTATAAATAAAAAAAAAAAGGAAGCAGTGAAGGCTGTTAGATTAGTATTAGTGTAATTTTAGTGTAATCATGTCATTTTAATGTAAACTTAATTTCCAGTGTTAATTTTATCTTTTAAGTTGTAATATTAACAATTCCAGTGTACTTGAAGATCATTTCAATTATCAATTTCAGTAATTTGGTTTGAATTTAGTTTTTACTATAATTCATTTAAAATTTCATTAAGCTTTAAAACTGTGAAAGTGTTGTTTCTTTGTTCCATTAAACTCATTTTAAGTACTTTGTAAGCCTTTTACAAGCTCAGTGATTAGTTAAACAAGCTGTAGTGTAAAAATTCAAAAATACAAAAAAATAGAGAAAAATAAAAGAAAAAATAAAAAAATCCAGTGAAAAGAAGGAAGAAGCAAGGATGGCTCATGGAATTGTGTTTGCAGTGGTTTTAGTACCCTGTGGGGGGTGTTAGGTTGTTTATTTGGTCCTCAGTTCCTTGTTCTGTCATTGGACAATTTGTAAGCATTTCTTGGATTTTGTTCAAATCACTGTTCATATGCTTATTTAGTACTTTTCTCAATTGTTTTGTGTTTATTTGGTGCCTGATAGTGATAATATTGCTTAATTATGTATGCTTGCTCACTAGTTTTTATTGTTACCCATTTTCTCTTTTGACTGCCAAAATAAGCTTAACATGTTTTAGTAGTAAGTTGTGATTTGGATTGGTATTGGTGTGTTATTTTGAACTTATCTCATCATATGTTGACCTTGTGGACTGATCTTATGTCCTAAATTACCCATTAGCTTTGAAAATCACATTTTACATAGTTTAGAGGGGTGTTTGGATCAGTGGTTTTACCCACTGATTCTTGTATTGCAGTTGGAATCATTGGTTATTACATGTTATTTTAGGTTGTCTTAACTCAGATAAACCATAAAATTCAGTCCCTTTGTGATAAAAGTCAAAATCACTATCACAACCTTTCAACAGTTAACTGTTGAAGGATTGGTGATCCAAACCCACCCAAATCAGTGTATAAGATGTTAATGTAGCTTAATTTGGACTTATTCTAGCTTAATACAACTCTTTCAGTCAATAAGGATCATCAAAAGTTAGATTTAGTCAAATCTCAAGTTTAGCAAAAAAGTCAAATATGCACCTTTCTCAGTTTTTGCAAATATAGCATGATTTGTTTTGAATTTTATGTTATGAGTTAGGCCTTGAAACTTGTTTATATTTACAGCCCCCCAGCTCAACTTCCTTGTCCCTGTGTTACTTTATTTTTACCATTTTTTTTGAGCATTCCCAAGCCCCAAAAAGTTGCCTGCAGGGGGAGTAGTCTCCCCTGCATCAGCACAACCATCACACAACCACCACCTTTGGTGGTGGCTGCAGCCCTCCATAGTGGGACCCATTGCTCCCCTCTTGGCTCTTTGCACTCCTAAGGTGGGTGGCTGTCCATTTCACCCAAGGTTGTGCCCCCAATCACCCTTGTGGGCCCCCTAGATAGCTCCAAAATCTGTCCCATTTTTAGTTAGGTAACAAGATAGTTAAGTGCTTATTCAAACTTTTTGGCTTATTCAAGTTGCTTATTTGAGTGATTCTTGTTTAAACATGTCCCAACAACTTATTTAGATCAGAATTCACCATTGTGGGTCCCACTTAAGCCCATTTTAGCTTATTTCCTCACTTGGTCAACAAAAGTCAACTGTGGAGCAAATAAGCTTCCACAGTGCTTATTTTTAAGCTACAAAAAAGTTGTTTTTACAAAAGTTGTTAGTTTTTAGTTGTAAAATAGTTTTCTAAAAGAAAAATCCAGAAAAAACAAATTAATTTTAAGTGATAGTTTCTATTTAATATAATTTAAATTTTAATTTTAATTTTAATTTTTTAATTTTTTTAAGCACTTAGCATTTTTATATTTTTATTAATTACCTTTTATATTAAAGTAATTTTAGTAAATTTCTCATATTTTTATTTTATCATTTAGTATTAACGAGTGAGGGTACCCGCGCGTTGCTGCGGGAATGTTGTGTTTAATCTAAATTCGAAATGAAACGATTGTCCAAAAATTATTTTTAAATTAATAGCAATTCTAGCCGTTAAATATGTATCCCCGTGAAATTTTGTAATACCAAAATACCAAATCATTATACCAAATATTATCGAAAATTTTATATCTAAAAATAAATTCAGACTGAGTCACTGATAATTCATGTATGCGTATTTTCAGCCCAATCCAAACAATGATATCAAGTCAAATCCAATCCAACATAAAGAAGCCCATTATCATAAGATAAAACACGATCCAAATCCAGTCCATACAAACATATAAGTTGCATAAAGACAACTCTTTACCCTAAATAATTATACGGTCATTAGTGAAACACTAAAAACAAACTCCTTTTTAGTCCGCCTCCCTCGTATCTATTACCTACCTTCTATCAAATACAATCAACATTTACACCTGATCACATCTTCATTGTTGTGATTATGTTTTGTTTCATTTCAAGGAATCAAAGAAATGAAGTAACATACTTGTTTTTTTTATTTTTATTCGGATAATTTCACAATTAGGGATCAATGATGATGTGTGCTCAACTTAAAAAATCTTTGTAAGATTGTGAAAAAGTTGAACGGTCTAAGATCTTGGATGTTTTCTTTTCGTTTTCGATGTAAGTTATAAGATGAGGGATGGTGTGGTGTTATTGTTGGCCGATTTGTTTACTGGAGGTGGGTTTTAGGATAGTAAATGGATTAGTGTTGTTATTTGTTTTGGTTTAGATTGTGGATAGGCTGTGGTCTTCTTCTACTTCGATTTCCCTTTTCTTTTCATTTGCGTATGTACTGATTGCGGTGGGGAACGAATCACAGCACACATTATTTTTTGTTGTTTTGTTTTGATCGAACGAAACAAATGAATTGTTCGGATTTGTCTTATCGTCGGTACGTTTTTGGATTTTGTTGATGAAATTAGTACATGTTTTTTTGGTGAACATATTCTAATTTGTTAGCTTTGTTGATATGGAGAAGAAAAATTAGTGGATATGGAAATTTCTGAGTGCAACTTCTCCTATAAAGGAAGGAGGATTAATTTGGGGTGAACAGTTATAAACACTCCCACACAGTTGAATACAATGTAAAACAGTGAAAAAAATGGGTACTATTCATCGCTACTGTACGTAATATCAGTACTTAACTCTTCCAGCCAATAGTGTGATAGTAGCAAGCACTGTAGAAAACGGAACATGCACAGTGCAAAACAGTGGACATAACAGTTGCATTACGGGTGCTACAGTTGACATAACAGTTGTCCTACGGGTTTTTTTACTACTATTTGGAACCACGTTTTGGATGGGAGCAAGTTCCCTCTTTTAGTATTATATATAATTAGAATTAATATTAGTTTTATCAATAATTAATTAATAATTAAGTTTTAAATAGCATAATTAGTTTTTATTAAGTAAGACCTAATTTTTATATTTTTCCTAGCTTTTATATAATATAATATAATTTTAGGAATTTTTCTAGATTTTTAACTGTTCATTTTCTATTTTTAATAATTTAAAATAGTTTAATTAGGTAATTAATAATTAATTAATAAAAAAATCACAAAAAGACAAAAATATATATTTTTAATTTTAAAACTTATTTTTAGTTATTTTATAATTTTAGAAATTTAATTTTCATTTTTCTAGTATTTAAATAATATTATATTGTATTTAAGTTATTTAAATATTAATAATTAGTATTAAATAGTATTTAAGTAATATTAAATAATTAATTAGTGTAAAAATTTATTTTCTTTTTCTAAAAATTTTCTTTTATCTTTTAGTTTGTAAAAAAGTCATTTTCACCCCCTGGGCGTTTTCAGATTTCAGTTTTCACGTTTTATTTTGTACGTTTACATTATTTAAAACGTGAACGTACGCATTTTTAGATTTTAAACGTTTTTAAGTATTTAGCTTTCACGTAACCATTCATATAGCTTATTTAAGCTATTTCTTTGTAGATTCCTTAGTTTAATCAATCTCAAACCCCCTTTTTCCATCCAAATTCACCCGATCACAAACCAGTTTGTTAACCATCCACACCTCGTCGGGACATAACGACCCGGGGAAACACTATATTCTGCGGAGCATTGACTCTAAGCTGTTTGACCTAGTTGACCATTCCTTGGTCAATTTAGGTTGACCGTTTGGAGCCAATCAATTTTTGGTGCCGCTGCCGGGGAGGTTGTGCGCGTTTATCTAAAAACGGTTTTGCGTGTTGGTGAACCTGGATATACTTCCATTGTATATTTACCATCCTTTGTTCATATTTTCTTATTATAGAAACAAAACTGTTTTTGAAAACATTTTAAACTCAGTTTTCAACGAACACAAAAAACACAAAAACATTTTCTTTCCTATTTGTACAAAATGTTTATCCAAAAACCCAAAAATATTCACCTTTACCCTCTCACATATTTGATTCTTCATTCCTTACCCTCTGTAAACCTTTGATTCTTTCATATGTCGTATCCACACCATTGCGGTTGCCAATGCTGTGGTGGTCCTCATAATGGTGGGAATTGTCCCGGCTGTAGCATGGTAGAATCAGGAGATGGGTCTGTCTATAACCAAGCTCCCTATCCTTACCATGACACATCTGATTCATCCTACCAGCCACCACATCATTAGATACTGACATATCTGTGTGAGTTTTGTGGAGGTCCTCACCAAGGATTTGAGTGTCAAGCTGGAAACACGTTTGTCTATGAACAGTTTTCCGGTGATACTCAGAACTTTGGTTATGACCAATACCCATATGATTCACCAGTCCAGACTCAACAGTTTTACTGTTGTGATTACTGTGGAGGTCCACACTTCAGCTCAGATTGTCAAACAGGGAATCCATATCCTTGTGACAATTTTGACACACCTTATTATGACCAACCTCCACAGTACCAAATGAATCAAGCACTTCTTCCAGAAATGCAAAATATTATGGAAATCGTTGATGAGCTTAAGGGTTTAGTTAAAGACTTTTCCCAAAGACACACTCATCAAAAATCCATGGAAGAATTGCTAGCTGAAAAGCAGGCTGCTAGAATAAATTCCCAAGATGCCTATGAAAAATCTGTTAGGGAATCAATTGCAAGAGAAAAAGCAGCCAAATCTAGCTCTCAGTTCCGTTTCATCCCTGATAACAGTGATGATGAAGATACCCTTGATATTCTTCAATTTTACAAAACTTCATCAAGTTCATCAGTTGATATCCCAGTAGTTGAGATTCCATCTCAAATAACTGCTATCACACCCGAAGTTCACACTCACTCTCTGAACATGGGGGATGAGCATCTTGACATTGTTCCTAATAAGGAATCGGACGAATTAATAAAGTCTAGTGTTGAGATCCTTGTCCCAATCGGACGAATTAATAAAGTCTAATAAGGAATCGGAAGAATTAATAAAGTCTACCAACTCAGACGGGGGAGTCACCCCCAATAGATCTATTCACTCACTCTCGCTTGTCGATTAATTAACGATCCATGATAAAAAGGGGACTTAAAGTGATAATAAGGCAACTTAAGCAATGTAGGGAATTTAATACTTGGGCACGTACAAAAATAAGTGAATGCAATGTATTCTCCCCCGTGAGATTTGAAATCAAAATATTGAATTGAAAACGGGGCTATGAAAACTCACCTGAAGCGATGATACTATGACGTGAAATGATAGGAACAACAAGGCGCGAATATTAGCCGCAACCTAATATGAGTAATAACGATCTACTTTAGATCATGACATGATGTAATGAATGTACATGCACATGATGCCTATACCACTCGTAGCTTGGAAATACTAGTTATCGTTAAAGTAAAATGTTTTCCATACTTGGGAAAAATATATCTAGTTAGACTTGTAAAACTAGTCGTAATATATTGTGCATAAAAATGTTAGTGTTTAACTCATCGCCTTGAAAACCTTAAAATGACACATAATAGTCGTGTAAATAGCTTTTGGTCATACTTGCTTCAATGGTTATAAATACGGCTTTTCAATGTTGTTACTAGAAAATATAGTTTTTAGTACGTTAGAATATGGTTTCTAATAGTGGCTGTCAAAATAATAGAGTTTGTCGGTTTTGAAACGTGTATATCTTTGTCGTTATAAGCTCATTTCCTTCGTTCTTTATATCCACGGATTCGTATTAACTTGTATTAACACATTTTTGATAGTTCGGCTCCTCTAGTCTAACGCCTCATTTTGTCCGTTGAAAATTGTCCAACATTAAGTATAATTTTCAGAAAATAGTTTTCGTCGTTAAACTTTGTAAAAATCATATCTCCTTCGTTATAAGCTTGTTTTTATCCGTTCTTTCGCCCACGACTTCGTTTTTGAAAGTATTTTCTAAATCTTTGGTCCAAAATTACCCACAACCCACTGATTTTCCCACGTTTTTAAAATAGGGACAGTAGGTATATATATAGTTTCAAAAATCATTTCTAGGGTTTCAAACTAGTTTCAAATCCAACCAAATCACTTTCAATCACCACCAAACTAATCTATTCTTACCATACACCTTCTTAGGGTGTCATGGGTTCCTAAACATCATCCACCAAGTTAATCTAACAAGGATCTACCTATATTCTATTTCTAAGGCTCAAAAGTTATAAATGTTTAAATGGAGTGGTATAAACTAGCATATGCATGTAGATCTTGCATAAAAATTATATGAACATTATGAAAACTTGGTAAAATTATAAAAATGAGTTTGACATACTTACTTGATAGATTAGGGAGATTTTGTAGATGAAAACCTAATAACACCTTGAGTTTCTATTTCAAAACCCAAAAAGGAGTACTAAATATACTTGATTATAACTTTGAACTTGAAAAATCAATGTTTCTTGCTTGTGGTGGAGTCTTGGCCGAGCACAAAAGAAGAGAGAAAAGAAAGAATGAATTCTTGCTTGAATCTTGCAAATGAGAAAGAAATGCCTAGCATATGTTATGTATATTTTTATTATAGACATAAAGAACAAGTTTTAATTAAAGTTAGTGTAGTTTTTCAATCTTGTAAGTGATTGGCATAGGGGGGGGGGGGGGGGCAAAGATGCAGGAAGGGAAGAAAAATGAGATTTTGTAAGAAAGTTGGTGGATATTATGTATTATAGTGTGTATATTAATAGTTTTAGGTAATAATAAAATCATAAAAATTGTGAAAATATGTTGGGTACAAGTATTGAATGTTTGGGTGATTATTGTTTAGTTTCTACGAAAACCGTCGTAATTATATTAAACTTACGGTACGAAGTAAATAAATTTCCAAAATACCAGGTAAAATAATAATATAATTTATATATCATTATAATGAGTATGAAAATATATTAGGATCATAGTCGGGAGTGTCGGACGTGTTGGTCACATTATTGATCACGTGTTAACGTTTATTTTAAAAATAAACACACGTAAAAAGTCAATTATACCAAAAATAGTAATTGGAATATCCTACGAGTGAAATAGTATGCAAATGTTAGTATGATGATATGTAAGCTATTTCTAGACCATATAAAGTGTCCCTACTGATGATTTCATGAATTCGCAGCTAAACTTGACTGGTTACGCGAATGTAAATACTCGTAAACTAAATTTACGATGAAATGAGTGATGCACATGAGTAGTGTTTTCCCTCCGAAAATGAATAGTGTCACATGAATAGTGAAATTTCTGAATGCTTCTCGGAATCTCAAACTGACCCCAAAAATGATGAATAGTAAAATGATAAATAGTGATCGGTGAATAGTAAATGATGAATAGTAACTTTTCAATATGAAAGTAAAATTTTGACATCTGAAAAGGGATTTGAAATTACGAGTTGTGTGAAAAACGGTCCTTGTGGTTAGTCGGGTTTCACGGAATTAGTCCCTAGACTACTATTTTAGTTAGTTTGACAGTTTTTCTTACGTTTTCGTTCATTTTCTATGTTTTTATACATTTTCGCCCGTTTTCTTTTGTTTTTATATGTATTCGTTTGTTTTTTACGTTTTAATTCGTTTTCAACCGTTTTTATACGTTTCGTCTGTCTTTATACGTTTTTATTCGTTTTCCTACGTCCTTATACATTTTCATCCATTTTATACGCTTTCACCAGTTTTTCTTACGTTTGCGCTCGTTTTCTTATGTTTTCATCAATTTTCTTATATTTTCATACGTTTTCATCCGTTTTTTTTACGTTTTCATACGGTTTTTTTCGTTTTCAACCGTTTTTGTCCATTTTTTCTGCTTTTATTTGTTTTTATACATTTTCGTTCACTTTCATACGTTTTTGTCTGTATTTAAATGCTTTCCTCCATTTTTATACGTTTTTGTCCGTTTTTATACGTTTCCGTCCATTTATATATGTTTTTGTCCATTTTCATACGTTTTCGTTCGTCTTTAAGTGTTTTCGTTCATTTTTATACATTTTCGTCTGTATTTACTTCAGTTTTTATATGCCTTTAAATGGATGAAAACGTATAAAAATGGACGAAAGTATATGAAAATGAACGAAAATGTATAAAAACGGTTGAAAACGGATAAAATCGGATGAAACGTATTAAAAAATAGTTTAAAACGAATAAAAACATATGAAAACGTAAAAAAAGAGACGAAAACATAAGAAAATGCATGAGAACATAAGAAAAACTTATGAAAGCGTATAAAAATGGACAAGAATGTATAAGAACGGATCAAACGAATAAAAACGTATAAAGACGGACGAAAACATATAAAACGAATAAAAACGTATAGAAACGGTTGAGAACGAATAAAAATGTATAAAGAGGGTTCGAAAAGAATAAAAACGGTTGAAAACAAATAAAAGTGAATGAAAACAGTTAAAATTGGTTTAAAACGGTTGAAAACGAATTAAAACGTATAAAAACGGACGAAAACGTATGAAAATATAAGAAAACGGGCGGAAACGTATGAACCATAAGAAAACGAACGAAAACGTAAGAAAAAAACTAACTGAAATAGTGGTCTAGGGACTAATTCCGTGAAGCCCGACTAACGACAAGTACCGTTTTGTATTTAAAATCTAACCAATGTCATCGTTTACAATGTTTAGTAACATATTTAACAAACCCGTAAACATGGGTAACCCGGTTGAGCCAAAAAAAGACTTTAGTAACTAAATTCAAATTTCTGAGAAACTTTAGTAACTTTTTTGTGTATTAACCCTATTTTTTTTATATATTTATTTAACTCTTTTACAGTATAAATATGACATTTTTTAAGATTGATTTTTTCCCTCAGCTAAAATCTATATAAATAAATAATTAAAATTAAGTGTTTTAGGTTATTCGGGTTATTCAGTTCCATTTTACCCATAAACAAAAATTAATCGAACCAAATAAACCGAACAACCCGATAACACTGAACCGATGAACACCCCTACCCAAATTGTGAACACCCCTATAAAGTATCAATAGTTCAATGGGCTAACATAGTAATCTCAGCCATTATGCTCATCCTTACCGTAACTTTATCACTCTTAGAGCATTTGCAATCATAACACAAGTTAAGATTTAACTCAGTGTCACGTCAGCGCCACATCAGCTTTAACTTTTTCACCTTAAAAAAAAAAAAAAAAAAAAAAAAAAAAAAAAAAAAAAAAAAAAAAACCATCATAACTCAACCTTAACCCAACTTTAAATCAAATATTTTCAAATTTAACCCCTAAACTAAAACAAATACTTCATTTATTAAAAACCTTAACGTTCATTCTTAAAATATATTACAATAAGGACCTAAAAAAAACGTTACGACGAAAAGAAAAAAAAACATTACGAAAAAAAAAACGTTACAACACAACACAATTATTCATTCTTGACGCTTTGGCAACCCATATTTCTCGATGATTCGGTCCTTTTCCAGATTGATCAAATGCACATAGGTTGGATCCTTGCCGGTAGTGTTGAGCACCAAAAATTCAAATTCCTTCAACCTCATTAGTGTTTCTTCTTTTTCTGCGGCCGCCCGATACGCCTTGGCCGCATCTTCACGTTTTAAACGAAACTCTTGTTGCATAGCCTCCCCGAATTGGAACAACGAAAAAGATCCTCCGGAACTCGTGCCCCCGGTGCTTGTCGTTGGCTCGGATTTTTGTTTCTTCGAAGCCCGCTTTTTTCCCATCGGACGTGTTTGTGCATCATGAACAAACAACGCCTCGTTTGTTTGGCTTGGGACATCACCGGTTAAATCAACCGGATCCGTTACGTCCCATTTTTTATGAGTACGCAAAATACCCTAAGCCTCCTCATCATTAAACGGCGCCGATTTGTGCTCGTCACGATACATTTCTTTCGCCCGTGTAAGGATATCCATCTCATTTTCCCCACTTTTTTGATCGCGTTGCGAGCGTTTGAAATACGCGTTGAACTTTGTGCAATCACGGTTCAACGTTTTTCACTTGCCTTTGATCATATCGTTGTTGCGTTTCTGAAAATTATGTTTATTGAACTCATTTTATACCCGTTTCCAAAACGTATCACGAGCTTGGGAACGCCCGACTTGTAGATCCTCGTTAGCGGCCACATAACACGTTGCAAGTAATTTTTCCTCACTTGATTGCCAACGTGTAATGACGCATTCTTCGTTTTCTGTTGATATAAATAATGCTTAAAAACGTTATTAATATTTTTCAATAACTCTATGTTTTGATAATCACAAAATGTAAACTAAATTAAGTCAAGATTATGACGTAAACAAGTATTTAGTGGCAAATATTTACTTCTACAACTAATATCACTTAAGGTATGTATAAACTAAACATCTTATGCATTACTTGATCAAAGGGAGCATTTTCCTAACACAAAACATTTTATAAAATGACATTAACATTTTATATGTTTTAGTAAATCATTCTTGGTATTGTTTTATTAAACCACAAAGATATGATTTCAAATTTCTAACCAAAAAGGGCAAATTCTCTCCAGAAAAATCTTCCCCACAAAAAGACAAACAAACCCAACGTTTTGGAGGGGGCAGCCCCCTTAATGATTAAGGGGACCGACCCCTAATTAAGGGGACCAGCACGCTTCAGAACAGTATTTTTTAGCCCTATAAATACTGGTTCATTTCATAAATTTTTCTCATCTTTTTGCACTAAAAACTTTCTGATCTCATCTCCATTTCTATTCCAAAAACCTTTGATCATATAATCCATAAGTCTTTATTTCCAAGTGATCCAAGACTTCATCCACACAAGTGAAAAAAGAAGAACACTCCTTCAACATCTATACAAAGTAATAGTGTTGTGATTAGTTAATATCATCTTGTAGTAGTGCTAGATTATTTGCAAAGTGTTATGTGATTTAGTAGAATGTAGATATTAGTTGTGTTGATAAGTAGAGTAGAAGTTGTGAAGTAGTTGTGCATTGAAGAAGGTGTGAAGTAGACGTGTAGAAGAAGTGGTGAAGCTAACGTGAAGAAGTAGTGAAGTTGTGAAGAAGTTGTGAGATTAGTTCTAGCTGGGATTAGAACTCGACATTTAGCTTAGTGTCGTTAATCGGTGTAAGCCAAGGTGTGTAAGGTTTCTCCGCCATAAGGTGTTTGTTGACATAGTGAAGAAAACTCTCGAGTGTGGTACTCGGGGAGTGGAGTAGGGCAAGGAAGGTGTCCTTGTAGCCGAACCACTATAAATTCACGTGTTGTGGTTTGATCTCTCCATCTTTATCTTTTATTACATTTCATTACTTTGTTTACATTATTAGATTGTATCTATTTAGACTTGCTCATTCTTGTTAACAACTGAATTCACATAAGATCGAATCAAAATTTTAAGCAACTATAATTTTTGTAAAATAAGCTCAAAAAGAACGTAAAACTATTCAACCCCCCTTCTAGTTTTTCACATTTTCTTCATCATCATTGATTGGTTCAGGCTCTTTGTTTTTTTTGGACTTTCGTTTACCACCACGTCTGAATTTCTTTGGTGGAGACGTAGGTCTTTCGGGAACTTCATTTGTTTCGGTTTGTGAATATTGTGATTGTTGTGTGAATTGTAGAGTTTGGAAATCGGTGTTTAGTGTGTTTTGTTGTTGTTGTTGTTGTTGTTGTTGCCAATATTGCATTTCTTGATGTTGTTGGAAAACTTCTTGACTCGTTCATGAACCCGCGTATGGGTTATTCCACCCACCGAGGAGGTTCATGAACGAGTCGTTGTCGTTGTTGTTGTTGTTGCCTCCCGGCATTTTTTTTCCTAATAGAAGTGTATTATAGAATATATTGAGTGGTGAAAGTGTGAAAAAAATGGTGTGTTAAATCGGTATTTATAGTGGTTGGAAAATGGTTTTGAATTTTATTTTTTTTAGGCATATACCCGTTAGTTTACGTTAGAAGACCAAAACTGTGTTTTTTTTTTCTTTTATTTATTTATTTATTTATTTTATTTTATTTGAAAATAACGGCTAGTTGTGACGTGTAAGAGGTGATGTGATTATTATTATTATTATTATTATTATTATTATTATTATTATTATTATTATTATTATTATATAACCATCACTTTATTGAAAAATAAATAGGATTTTACAAGAAATTAGTAGGGAGCCAAGATACTAACTGAGCCCCCACACCCTAGCTACAGCAAAACCAATCCTACTAAAAATATGCGGAGCAGCACGTGCTCCAATGTCTTGGGCCATAGAGAATCGTCTAATGCGCTTTAATAAGGTTACTGCATCTTTTTCAAGTTCTCCAAAAGAAGAGAATGAAAAGGGGAGGAACCCGTATCCGATATCAGCGCATTTAGCTGCATACTTGACACGTTTACGTTGTGCGGCTTCAATAACTGCCCGACCGGGCATAAAATCAACCATACACGAACGCGTCAAAGGTGACGATCCTGTAAGATCAACACAAACATCAAGGTCACCATCCCAAGAGTAAAGTAACATATCGGCCGGACGCAAGGTTTTGTCCCTCTCTCCACGAAGCCCAATATCCACCTCCTTACGAACTGAAACTCCAGACCGAGAACATATATCAACAAGAACATTACGCACAACATTGTGCCGATGTTTAATACCAACTAAGCCTGCGCACGATACAGCATGATCTCCAAAAATATCTCCAGGAAAAACCTTAGAACAAGCTGAACATGGCATTGGACAGTAAAAAGAGGGACACCCAACCGGTAACACAAAACACATCGGTAAGTCCTGGCATTCATAGTCTGTGCTAATCCGGATATTGGTGCCACCCTAAGCCAATCTGACGTATAATCCTCTTTTAATGAGTTCCATAAAGCCATCTGTCTAGAGGATAAATGGAAAGTGGATTCAACCGTTTGGGCAACACGTGCGAAATGTATATCTGTCAATTTCTTCATAAGTTTGGGGGCAACGATCTCACTAGGGTTACTCATAAGTTCAATATCCATATTCACATTAAAAGTACACAATGCATCATCAAAAGAGGGACCAGTAGACACAATACCAGAACTACGGAGAAGCTTAGTCTGTAAGCTGGCAGATTGAAGTCTAGAAACAAGGAAGGCATAGTTCAAGACATCACCTGCAGAATACACACCAAGTCCCCCAAGAGCAAAAGGTAGGGTGGCGAGTCTCCATTGCCAATCACAAAACCCAGGTCCAGAAGCAGTGATAATACGTTCCAAAGAAGAGCGAAGTGCTGCATCAAAAGAAACCTGAGCACTCTCAAAGACCCGAGGAGGACATGTGCGCATAGAAAAATACAACTTGGAAATACCGGCACATGCACGCAGTAGCAACAACTCACACTGAGGATCATTAAGCTTAGCAACAGCATCCATAAGCTCAATAGTTTTAGCAACCCTTTTCATAACAAGCTTACTACTAAACTCAAAATCCACACTGGCGGGGCCCCATAATAATTTAACACCATGCGAAGGTCGAGAAATATTAGGGGGAAAAACACCAACATACCTGCTCCTTGGGTCTTCCTTCGGCCAAAAGATCTCAGTTTTATCAACATTGAGGTGTAAACCACAACTAGGTCCATCCATCATAATCAACTCCAAAACCTTCCCCACAACCAAAGTATCCCCAATAATAGTACCATCATCAAGATACCAAGCTTGAAGAGAAAGAGTGAAAGAGTCTCGAATCTTACATGCCAAGGGATGTAACACTAAAGCAAAAAGAAGAGGCCCAAGCGGATCACCCTGTTGCACCCCTTGGTGCGACCATAAAGTATGCTCACCATAATATAATCTAGCAGGACTGGAGTAACAGAATTCCACCCAATGTGAAATAGCCGGAACACGAAGGCGAACTTCTCGTAACATAACCGCACGATCCACCATATTAAAAGCGTTTTTAAAGTCCACCAACAACATAGATAAACCTACATCACTCCCACGGTCTTCAATCAACCGATTCACAGCATGAAGGATTGCCTCCCCACCTCCCGAAACACCCACACCAAATTGCAAACCGTCAAAATAACCATCCAAAGAATGGCCAATCATAGAAGCACAAACCTTGGAGACTAAACGTCTCCAAACAGTCCCAACAGCGATAGGACGGATCCCCCCTCCTGGTTTAACCAAGGGCGTGAGAGGAGCACTAGCAACATACTCTCCCAACTCCCTTGGGCATTTACCCTCAAGAAAAAGGTTCACCACCTGTGTGATAGAAGCGACTAACTCATCAGAGAAGGCAACAGCAGCACCGTTTAAACAATCCAAAAGGTGTTGAGCACGCAAACCATCCCTTCCACAAGAAGTACCACGAGGGAAACTCTTAATCATATCAAGAACAATAGCAGGAGATGCCAAAAGGTGATAATGATCAATAGGTATATCTGGTAAAAGGGGGGCAGATTGAAAAGGGTGCTTAGCTTTAAGATCCGCGAGAGTAGTATCATCATAAGCCGCAATACCCGAAGAAGAAAGAACTCTAACAGCAGCAGTATAATGGCCATCACAAATCTTCCTCTTACATTGCTTGATATTACGGTCACCCAAGTCCAGGTTTTCCTCATCAATATTAGACCACAAAGGGGGGGGGGGGGGGGTTCGGCTAAAACCTCACGCACAACTTGTAAACTACCACCAGGTGTGCCCCAAGATGAAATGACATTAACAATATACTCTTCCTGTCGTTGACGTTTAGTAACAGACCTACACTCTTGATTACTCCTCGGGCAAAAGGTTTTAAGCAAACAAAGAGGCAAGACCAACAAACCAACCCAACAAGAAATGTCATCAGGCGAACAAACCACCTTATCAAGGGCTCCTTTCAAAACCCGAGAAAACCCCAAACGACATTTAGGAGGAATGGATTTGACAGTACGCAACCCCTTAGAAAGTAGAGTATCAAGGAGATGTAAATCAAAACCACCAAACTCATCAGAAACCAAATCCTCAATAGGAGCAACATGAGAAGGGGCGTGAGATTTGGTGAGATCATGCAACACGAACCGAACAACACCATCACCACAATCAGGAGGTGACACAAAATCAAACCCCCTACCATGTCAATACTTAGCCCGAAAAGTATACGTTTTGAAACAACCACTACATAACCACAATCCCATATGCTTAATAATAATAATAATAATAATAATAATAATAATAATAATAATAATAATAATAATAATAATAATAATAATAATAATAATAATAATAATAATAATAATAATAATAATAATAATAATAATAATATTATTATTATTATTATTATTATTATTATTATTATTATTATTATTATTATTATTATTATTATTATTATTATTATAACAAGAATTGCCCCTTAACACTGCGTTACGTGCTTCACGTGGCACGTTAACGCAGCTTTAACTTAGACGCTCAGTGTGGTTAACGCCACTTTAACGCACGAATTTAACCTTTTAAAGCAGGTATCACGCTACCATTGCAAATACTCTTATGACTATTATATACTCAAACTTCTTCCCAACAGTCCCCTATTTGAGTTGACATTGTGACAAATCAGTGAACAGTGACAAATCAGTGTTCTCTCTCTTACTACAAGCATCTTCATCTACAAAATCAGATCTTCTACATAACATATCCCTGATCTAACACCACCATAATATTCTCCATCAAATTCCGATACCACCAGTACTTACCAGAATTCCACCGGTCACGTCACGCTCCGTCACGCGCCGGTTTGGTTCGCCGGAGTTTCTATTTTTCCGGCGAGTTTTTGCAATTAAACTCCACTATAGCTTGCACCCTATTTTTCGACCAAACCCCCACCAGCTGAGGCTCTTACTCCTTGACCACGTCCCGCCACGCGCCAGATTTGGGTTGTGCTACAGTGTTTTCCGATTTGGTATCCAGGTTTGTAGCGGTTTTCTGAATCTCACCTCCGGCGAGTGAAGACTCCCCACTCCTCTCTGAGCCGGACCCAAGCGGTCTTGTCGGAGAACGCCGTCGGCCGCCTCCTGCCGCCGCTGCAACCACCACTGCTGGCCGGATTTTCCCTCCGGCAGCAGTAGAGTACCTTTTCCCAAACTCTTCTTTATTTACCTATCCTTCTATTATTTATCTTGCTTTGCTTTTACTTGCTTTCTTTTTTTTTCTCGTCTGCCTCTTGTTGTTGTATGCTTGCTTCCCCCTTTAGCGTGTTTTCTTTGGTGTGCTCAGTTTTTGCTTTGCTTTTGGAGCGTGTCTTCCCTGCTTATTTGCTTTTAGTGCCTTGCTTTGTGTTGTTTTTTTTTCAGGGGTAGGATAGACGTGGTAGTTGGTGATGGTCACCTGAGGTCATGTCCTGTCGGCTCGGGAGGGGTAGGGGTAGGGGTAGTAGGGGTTGGGGTTGGGGGGTCTAGGGTGCATAGAGGTGATGGTAGATTAGCGGGTCCACGTAGGATTAGAGTAGGCAGTTGGAACGTAGGGTCGCTGACCGGTAAGCTTTTTGAGCTTGCTGATGCCTTGAGGAGACATAAGGTGGATATAGCGTGTTTCCAGGAGACTAAATGGAAGGGGTCTTGCACAAGGGAAGGTAACGGCTACAAGCTTTGGTACTCGGGCTCTAGGTCAGCTAGAAACGGAGTGGGAGTCATTCTAGCTGCGGGTATTAAGGATAGTGTAGTGCAAGTGATCAGGAAGGGCGATAGAGCAATGAAGATTACTTTGGTTATTGATGGAGAGACCGTTAACGTGATCAGCGCTTATGCTCCACAGGTGGGTCGTAGTGACGTTGAGAAGAGGAGTTTCTGGGATTCCCTCGACGAGCTCGTGAGGGAGTGCCCTGCTGACCAACGGCTGTTTTTAGGTGGTGACTTGAATGGTCATATTGGAGCTTCCGCTGATGGATACGCGGGGGTCCATGGAGGTTTCGGCTATGGAGTTAGGAATAATGAAGGATGCTCGATCCTAGAATTTGCTACCGCTCACAACTTAGTGGTTGCGAACTCTTTCTTCAAGAAGAGAGACGTCCACTTAATTACCTTCCAGAGCGGGGGCCATAACACCCAAATTGATTATCTTCTGGTGCGTAGAGATGACCTTAGAACATGTAAGGATTGCAGGGTTTTCCCTGGAGAGGCATGCTCGTCTCAGCACAAACTGGTTGCCTTGGATGCCCTTTTTCAGAGGTGTCGAAACGGGAGAGAGGCGACACGGATGCCAAGGATTTTGTGAAAGAATCTGAGAGGAGAAGCGGTGGAATCGTTTAGAGTGAAAGTCTCAGAAGGCCTTTCGGCTCGGGCGGAGGACTTATCTACTAGGGATGCGGATCAGATGTGGAACACCCTTGCTTACATAATCAGAGACGCAGCAAAGGATTACCTGGGCGTGACTAGTGGGTCAACGAGAAACCAGTCAACCCGCAGGGAATCTTGGTGGCTCAGTGAGGAGGTGCAAATCAAAGTAGCGGAGAAACAAGCCCGGTTCAAAGAGTTTCTTTTGAGCAGAGAGAGCCACCAAGCAGATAGGGCATCTGCTGAAGAGAGGTATAAAGTGGCTAAAAGAGAAGCAAAAAAGGCTGTAGCAGTGGCGAAGGACAAGGCGTACGAAGATTTGTATAAGAAATTAGACTCCAAAGAGGGAGCAAACGATATCTTCAAAATTGCTAAAGCATGTGAGAGAAGAAGAAGGGATTTAGGAAACATAAAATTCATCAAAGACGAAGGAGGCTGTACCATCGTGAAAGAAGATGGTATTAGGAAGAGATGGGGAGAGTATTTCTCCTCCCTCTTTAAAGAGGGGTACACGGAAGGAAGGGGGAAGGAGAAAGCCCTAGCCAACAATCGTTACCCGAATGCTACTACTCGAGGATCAGTCAAGAAGAAGTGAAGGTCGCTTTACATAAGATGGGGAGAAACAAAGCTGTAGGCCCGGACCAAATACCCATAGAAGCTTGGAGGAGTCTAGGAGATGAGGGGATTATCTGGTTGACACGCCTCTTAAACAGGATCTTCTCTAGCGCAAAGATGCCAGATGAATGGAGACTCAGCGATGTCATACCCATCTACAAGAACAAGGGAGGCGCACAAGTGTGTAGCAACTATAGAGGTATTAAGCTTCTTAGTCACACCATGAAACTCTGGGAGAGAGTTATTGAGAGGAGGTTAAGAAAGGAGACTAGGGTGTCAGAGAACCAATTCGGTTTTATGCCAGGGAGGTCCTCAGTCGAGGCTATCCACCTCCTCAGAAGTCTTATGGAGAAGTATAGAGAAAGACAGAGAGATTTACATATGGCTTTCCTTGACCTAGAAAAGGCATACGACAGTGTCCCACGAGAGTTGATTTGGAAGACTCTTATAGAAAAAGGGACACCAAGGAGATACTTAAAAGTCATAAGAGATATGTACAAGGGGGCGAAGACCCGCGTACGGTGCACAGTGGGGTGCACTGAGTTTTTTCCGGTGGAAGTTGGTCTTCACCAAGGATCTGCCATTAGCCCTTACCTCTTCGCCTTGATTATCGACGAGTTATCCCGAGGGCATCCCTTGGAGCATGATATTCGCATACGATATTGTGTTGGTTGCAGAATCGGCTGAAGGTTTAAACTACAGACTGGAGCACTGGCGAGAGACTTTAGAAGCCAATGGTCTTAGGGTTAGCAGAGAGAAGACTGAATATATGAGATGTGATTTCGGTGAAAACGTGATCGGCCACAACGAGGAGGAAGTTCGTATCGGTGACTAGATTCTTCAACCTAAGGAGTCTTTTAGATATTTAGGTTCGATGTTTCACAAGTCATGAAAGATAGACAATGACGTTACCCACCGTATTAGAGCGGGTTGGGCGAAATGGAGAGCATCGTCAGGAGTGCTCTGTGATAAGAAAGTCCCCTTCAAGCTTAAGGGTAAATTTTATAAGGTGGCGATCAGACCAGCTATCTTGTACGGGTCTGAATGTTGGCCCATCACAAAAGCTCAAGCTAACAGAGTGGAAGTGGCAGAACTGAGAATGCTAAGGTGGACTTGTGGTAAGACCATGCTTGACATGATCCCGAACGGAGTTTTCAGAGCAACGCTTGATGTTGAATCTATAATCTCGAAGATGCGAGAAGGGAGGTTGAGGTGGTACGGTCATGTTAGGAGGAGGCCACAAACAGCGCCGGTAAGGAGAGTTGAAGCGCTGATGGTCGACGGTTTGAGGAGGAGGGGAAGACCGAAGCTGAGGTGGGAAGATAGACTTAGGCTAGACATGAAGGAGCTTCTCTTGTCCGAGGACATGATCTCAGATAGGAATGCGTGGAGAGCTAGGATTAGATCTGGCAGGTAGTCTCGGGCGGGTGTTTAGGAGTGCGTCTTTTGCGTAGGTCCTTTGCGTGGGTCCTTACTCGTCTTTTTGTTGCCTTGCACTTTGCCTTTTAGGTTTAGTTTGCCCTTTGCTCCTTAGGTTTTGAGTTCCTTAGCTCTTTCCTTTTAGGTTTTGTAGGCTTGTGGCGCTTCCCTTTGCCTTGCCTTTGCGTGTGCCCCCTTTGCCTTGCCTTTTAGGTTTAGTTTGCCCTTGGCTCTTTAGGCTTTGTGGTCCCTTTGCTCTTTCCCTTTTAGGTCTGTAGGTGGCTTGTGGCGTTTCTTTTCCCTTTGCTTTGCCTTAGTTTTAGCCCCTTGCGTTTCCCTGCTTTGTTTTTGTGCTTTTCTTGATGGGTTTGTCTGTTTTGGTTCTTTTTTCCTTGCTTTGTTTGCCGCTTTGTGTGTCTTGCTCTTTGCTTTTGTGTTTTGGTGCCAGGTTTTATTTGTTTGTCTTTTTTCCTAGGTCCCTTGTTTGTTGGTTTCCTGCTACCTACTTGATTTGTTTGGCTTTTCCCTTTTGACTTTTTTTGCCTTTTTTGTTGCTCTTTGTTCCGTGCTTTTTCTTTCGGTGATCTATCACTCGCACATGTGCACGTGCCGGAGGTCTCCCTGAAAGCAGTCTCTCTACTCCCGGTTTCTACCTGGGGTAGGGGTAGGATCTGTCTACATTTCTACCTCCCCCATACCTCGCTTTTGCGGGATTGGGTATGTTGTTGTTGTTGTTGTGTAGTGACAAAAAGGCGTTGATGGTAAATTAGTTATGGTGAAGACGATAATTGCTCTGAAGATAATAATTTGTGGTGGTGTCGGTTTGTGTTGTTTTTTATAAAAGGTTGCCTTTCGGAAAAAAAAATAATTTGTGGTGGTTGAGCATGCAACGTAGAAAGGAGATCTCGGTTTCAATCTAGCCACATTTCCTTGCTCCACAGAGACAAACCGACAGAGTGGGCATTACATAACACTTGAGGACTCCAATTAGAGTATTAGACCATGGGATGATGGGAAACCTTGACATTTGATTTAAAGGTGATTTCTAAAAACGTGCATGATGGCCATGCTTTTTGGGCCTATGGGCAATTGAATCATCTTTATAGACCCAATAATCCTGTGTCCTCCAATTTCTATACACCACTTTTACACAGATGTGACGACATTCCATCAATAAAGAGCTCATTTTCAACTTTTTGCACCCCCTACCATGCTATTCATGAAAAAGTTCAAGAAATTAATTGCGTAGCAACTTCATAGAAGAAAACAATGGCAGCCGTTGGACGGGTTTTACTCTGGGTGTGTATGTCTGTAACATATATTAATTAATAATATAAAATAAAACAAATTTAAACGGTTAAGAATTACTCATGTTACTCTCTCCATCTCATAATAATAGTCCATATTTTCTTTTCGGGATGTCTCAAAATAATTGTGCACTTTCTTTTTTTTTAGTAAAAACTAGATAATCTATTGTGGGAATATTCTATTTTAGTGGTTGAAAATAAAAGTGGCCACACTTTTATTAAACTTTGTGTTTTTTTGTCTCCTGACAATAATTTTTAGACGGAGGGAGTAGGGGTGTCTAAAAGAACCGAGAAACCAAAAGAACCGAAGAACCGTACCGGAACCGAACGGTATATTAGAACCATGGTACGGTTCTTGGTTCCTAAAATTCCAAATTTTAGGTTCTCGGGACGGTTCGGGTCGGAACCGTCCGGTTCCGGTTCTTTCCCGAAAGAACCGACTACTTTAAAAATATGAAATTTTATAGGGTTTATTTGGGACATTATGTATTATGTATAGTATTTTAAGGAGAAAAAATAAAAAAAATAATAAAAAAATCCTACTCATTATTAAACATAAAAAATCTAAAACTTAAAAACACGTAATAAAATTAAACCCCAAATTTTTAATCCATTCAAAGATCATAATCATCATTTATCAACATGAAAGTATGTTTATCTTGAGATTATTATCGTAAATTTGATACTTACCTATAATAATAGAAAAATCAAGTGAATTATATAATGCAATATGTGACGAATGACGAATCTGTAGTTAACGAGTATAATGAGTTGGAAGTATGAATGCATGTTATATTATATAAAAATATTGGTCAGTCGGTGTTGGTGTACTTCATGCTTTTCGATTCAATATGATGCACAATATTTAATCAAGTATACTAAATAACTAAATTAAGTATATATGTTGTTGTTTAAGTATACAATATTTAATCATGTACATTAGTTAAATACCGTGTGTATTTGTATTATTATAGCATTATTAACATGTCTTTATGAATGATCGACGACGAAAAAAATAAATTATTTCAACACTTAGGTTCTTGTGGGAATTACCCGAAATTCCCGTACCGGAACCGAGTACCTTACCGGAACCGTACCGAAGAACTTGGGACGGTTCTTGGTTCCACTTTTTCCATATTTTCGGTTCTCGGTTCTTTCGGGACGGTTCCGGTTCGGGACGGTTCCAGTACCATGGACACCCCTAGGAGGGAGTACAAAACAGAGGGTGAAGATATGCTCCCAAAATCCCAGATGAACTTAGATATAGCTGTTAAATACTTCAATCACATGATGTATAGGACTGCGCCAAGCTAATATATCTAAAGAATCATCAATTTACCACCATTCTAGCATTAGCAGTTCGGTTAAAGGCAAGCCCACACTTTAATAAACCAGAAAAACAATGAGAGCATAGTGGAGCTTATCCAACTCCACATAGTTCTTTGAAGTCACATACTTCTGGTGACCAAAGAAAGCAACTTAAGAACTCATTATCGTATGCAAATCCATATACAACACCAAAATGCAGCCTACTAATTGTTTAAAAAATTAACGCAAGTCTACATTTCTGCCAATGGTCTTCACAAGTTCCCTGAAACTCGCTAGATAATAATGCCACTTCAATTAGTTGATGCGGTCATTGGCCCCAAATGCAAGCCCTAAAAATAAGCGGCAACAATTACGATTTTCTGTCAGCAATTTTAGGAAATAACAAATATTTAAAACGACTTATTATAAAGACAGTATTCAAGTTTAGTCTTAGCAACAATAAGTAGTTTCTTTAGTCTTGTCAGCCTTAATAGGACAGTAATAATACAATCTTCTTAACTTAATATAATGTTTCTAAACAATGCTCTGGTAGAATTAAATAATACAATCTGGTAAGATGATTATAATGTTTCTAAACAATGCTCTGGTAGAATTAAATAATGCTACTTAAGAAGCAAAGTTCAATCAACATAGCAATAAACCTAAATGCATGTATTTAAGCATTTAAGCAGTCTTGTACTGAGTCGCAATGTCATATACCAATTTATGTTAATATTACCATCCACAAAACAGTTCCAGAACACTAAGAAGAGCCCCAGATCTAGAAATTATTGTAGACTATACATATCATCTCTCAGCAACGATCGATCTTACATTTAGCCTTATTAGTTGGTTTTCCAATCAAAAGTAAACTGTATCCCTTTATTTTATCAATTAATATCAATGTGGGATGGAACTCTCACCGCAAAACTTCTCTTAAATGCAACCAAAGTACCTCCAAGAACAATATTAAAACGGGGCATCTAAGACGCAAGATTCAGGAAGGTACTAATACTATATGGGCCGAAAAGATCAAAGGCAGTGAAAGGCACTACAAAACCAAACCGAGTAAGAAAGCCGCCCTGAGAATAAAGCATAACAGTCATGATTTCGCATTACAACATTTGTAAATATGTCCTGAATAATACTTCATCATATGTATCCCTTGATATTCCACTGTATATACAAAGGCAAGCGAAGGCGGTCTGCATCATAATGAGATGTAATAATCTTTTTTCACTGACATTAGAACCACACAATGCAATTTGCATACCATTTCTAACTCTATGAGTAAGTTCCAAATAATACTTTATCTCAAGTTTGCACTTTGTTGCATTAAATGGTTACAAATTGCATATGTTGGTATATTATGGCAAGTATGTAGCATTAAGAAAAAGTAAGTTGCAGATATCAGTAAAGAGTGTAGATTGCATTTATCTTGCAGTTGCCCTACGAATAATTACAAACTTATTTCTTAAGAACGATACATAAATTTCAATTAGCAAATGTTAAACTAAGCACCCTTTACCATCAATATGCTATTATAAAAACCTCCTTAATCTCATGATGGGGGAGGGGAGATCATGAAAAACCAAGTTATCAGTTAAAGGGGGTGGCTGTGGGACATGAGTCCACTGATGAATCACTGATGTACAAGTTCTAGCCGAGCATTCTGTGACTGGTCTGGAGAAAGTCAGGGAAGAAAGTCTACTAACGGATAAGTAAGGATTTGGCATGACATTTGGTTCAGCATAATCCGACTTCATTTTGTTTGTAGAAGAATACAACACAATAATATAATTGATGGTAAACATACTGAAAGACTGGGCTCTCCTAGCTTCAATCAAGACTCAATGTCTCTTATTCTCTTACCTTTCCTGTCGCAAACATGGCTTTGTTTGATGAAACTGGTAGCCAAAGAGTGCTCGCAATTGTGTCAACAATACCGTAATTATATTAGGGTTGTGGCTGAAATGATCAATGTTCTGTTGTTCCTTAGGTCATTATTCACCACTGACCTACCTATCAGCCAAATATCAACAATACAGTTCTAAGGATGATTATTGGGAGCGCATCCCACATAAAATTCTAAACATACAAGCCAAGGAGGTCAGTCAAACCATGAGCAATACATACACAGGTTGAACAGAACTTGGATCCTAAAAGGATATCAGCTGGTGTATCAGAAACATAAAATTCTTCATCGGGGCTAATGCAATGAGGGTTGGGCCATGTCTCGTTAAGGCACAAAAGGGTTGTTCGTTTATGGGGTACATGAACCTACAAGAGTGCTAACGCTTCACAAAAACTATCTGGTTGTATGTAAAGCATGTAGCCATTAATGGTAGAGTGATGTTTTTAGGGGTGTAAACGAACCGAACGTTCATGAACAGTTAATGAGCCGATCGGTAAAAAGGTATTCTCCAAGTTGGAGTTAAGTTACTTTTCATTATCAACCAAGAGAGATAGAGAGAGCAGGCACAATCCTAGATTACTTTATATTCAGCCAATTTAGATGCCATATAATCGTTTTAGTAGATGAATTCATGATTTCATGTCTCCACCTTTAAGTGAATTATCAATTATGTCTAGAGAAGTGGATTCAACTAACGCATTAAAGGCTTAATCGTTTAAAAAAATGTGAAGACTTCATAGTTAAAAGGCTTTTAGCCCTCATGGAGATTCAGCTGAAGCAAGCAGGCTCCCTTCAGCTATGCACACGTGAACACTTGCAAGTTAGATCTTGTTAAATACGTAGTATATTGTTTGGCGACCTTTACTTTCAAGACACATGAATAAATACCTTGTTAAAAAAAACTCAGCTCTTGACTAAGCAGATCACAGATGAAGCAATCCAAACCCCAACCTTCTTCATGAAGGTCCCCTGCACAAACCGAGCATCATTATACTATTAGGCCGAACAAGTGACCAGCTATTTTTAGCCTCTCCTAATAGTGCTACCTTAAAACCAATTAAATCTAAGTATAAAATGGCTTAAATATTCAAAATTTTCAGTCTGGCAATGTTTTGCCCGCACAAAAGAACACACTATTTTTACCAGTCACCTAACAGGCCAAGACACCAAATGGCTTTGATGAATCCTTTTTTAAGGTATGACCTGATATCAGTGGACAGTTTTTATGCCCTCAAACAAAGTTGTTAGACAAGAACTCTATCAGTTGTAATAGTCTAATACAAACTCTAATCGAGATAAGTATAACATATAGGAAGCCCCTTCCAAGTATGACCCGCATAATTTGCGCTAGTGGATTAACAATTAGGAAACCTACAATCGAGAAGCTATAACAAGTAATTGAAAACTTTGACATAAGAAATACTCAAACTAACATGTGTTCATCTTAACACCAGTATTTATTCACAAAAGAAAAACTAAACTATAAAGATAGCTTTAATAAACTTTAACAATGTCCAAGGGGCAAGCGCTAAGCTGTATAAAACTATAAATCGATATGTATTAGAAAAATATACTCCAGACTACTTGCATCAAAAACATTGTAGTAATACTAAGAAAAGATTGTACATACCGACACGATGAGACTAAACCTAATAACTGATTTCATAAAATTGCAACATGATAGCAGAAGTGTTTTCTGCAAGGACACTGTCTATCAGTTCCTGAAACTAAAACACTCCTGACGAAGCTTACATCCCACGTTGGATGAAAACATAAGTGTGCAATTTTTTACAACTAAGAACACCATATAGTATGCAAAGCATATTAGATTCAAGTGTCTTGGGCATAACTAGGATCTGCTGAAAGGAAGTACCTACAAACTATTCCATGACATGAATGGCGCACAATCCTTTAGCTTCCATATATAGTTAACATATTTGATACAAGATGAACAACAATAATAATAACTTAAAATGCCAAATGTATCGATTATCACGCTTGATTAACAAATATCAACTCCAATACCTAAAGTAATAAACATCCAAACACAATAAACCATACTTACAAACTAAAGCATCAGAAACGCTACCCGAGATTGCCAATGCTATTAATCGGTTCCAAAAGCTGCAACTGTAGATGCTGTTGCTGCTGCTGCTGCTGCGTTTGCCCTTCTCCCGGCTGTTCCACCTGCAGCGGCTGCCCAACGATACCATTACTCGCCAACCCACCATTCCCCGCACTCGCCCCCTTCCCTTCAACAAATCTCCACATATACCATGCCCCAACCGACCTATACGGCCTCCACTTCTCACACAGCTGATCCATCTGCGACGGCCTAGGCAACTCATCCAACCCATACAACAACTGCACACCTTTCCTAACTCCCAAATCACTAACCGGCAACACATCCGGTCTATGCAACGAAAAAATCATAAACATATGAACCGACCACGAACCAATCCCTTTAACCATGGACAACATCGTAAACAAACTCCTATCATCCATTTTCACCACACTCTCGTCACACAATATCCCATTCCTATACTTATTCGCCAAATCATACAAATAACTCGCCTTACGCCCCGAAACCCCAATCTGCTTCAACTGCTGCGTATTCAACGCCAAAACCGTCTCCGGCCCTACCCCCTCCTCCCCTCCACACAAACCCACAAACCGCGTATAAATCGACATCCCAGCCTTATTCGCCAACTGCTGAAACAAAATACTTTTCGTTAACGCTAAAAAAGGCGGCTTATGCGAGTCGAAAACAGGTGGAGGTAAATTATCAATTAAGTTAGCTAGTAATGGATCAGATGACCTAAGGTGATTTATAGCGGCAGTTATTTCATTGGGAGATGATAAGGGTTTGATGTATTGTGGTACGGTGGCTAGTGACGGTTTAGGGTTCCGGCGACGGGTTTTGGTGGTTGTGGTGGTGGTTGGGGTGGTTGTGGTGGTTATGATTATTGATTTTGATGAGTCGGCTTGTTCGATTGTGGTAGGGTTAGGGTTAGGATTAGGGGTGGGAGTGGGTGATTCTGGAGGGGGTGAAGATGAAAGTTTGCGGATTTTTTGGGGGCGGATTGGGATTTTGGAGGGGTTTGAAGGGGTGGATTTGGAAATATCTGTGGTGGTGGATTGTGGTGGCGAGGCTGTGGGCTGTGGTGGTTGTGATTGTGATTGTGATTGTGATTGTGGTGGTGGTGGTTCCATTACTGGTTGTTGTGGTGGTGGTGATAGTTTGTTTTCTTCTGGTTGGTTTGTGTGTGAGAGGTTGGGAGAGGGTTACTACTGGAGCATGACTTATGAAACACGTGCGATGTCAATTTTAACTTTTGTGATTTTTTTTTATTTTTATTTAAAAAAAAAAAAAAAAAAAAAAAAAAAAAAAAAAAAAAAAAAAAAATACTTAGCTTCAAAAAATTCTGTATGTAAACTTAGAAAAGCAAAAACTCCTTTTAAACTTCAAAATTATCATATATCTAGATTACAAAATTTAAATATCTTAAAACGCATATTAAATATCGATTATTCATAAAATGACTAATAGCGTATAGAAGTTTTAACCAAAATAGCTAAAGCTTATGCGACCATAACTAGCCCACAAAATTAAACGTCCAACAAATATCACCTAAGAAATGAACGTCCTTGAAAAACATTGGTTGAATGCAAAGCAACTCTTGGGCAAAAACGCACCTGAAAACTTAATTATCCTTTAAAGTCGTCATAGGTTGGTGCGCGCAGGGTATTGCTCGTGCATCCAAATACGCGCTTTTTTACTGTCAGAGCTTTCATTACGCGATGTGTCTCTGTTTTGGTAATATACTTTCGTGACACAATTTTCAATATGACCCATCCTTAAATTTTCACAAATTTTTATATTTCTCCTCCCTCCACCCCTACTATACAAACACATGCACAAACAACAACCGGAAGTTCGGGGTTAGAACGGAGGCACCACCACTGATGACTAGGCATATAATCAAGGGTAATTCTAGTGAAAACCCACACTAAACTAAAAAAGGGAAGACGCATCCTCAACGTGACACGTGCCATTATAATCAAGGGTAATTCATGTATTTTGTTTTCAATAATAAATCAAGTTTCATGTTTAATATTTTTCTGCTTTTCAACCATATTTGCATCTTGTCATCAAATTTGCATCATTAAATCTTAACTACAAATTTGCAAAAGTGAAAAGTCAAGGTTTGTGAAATGTTGAAAATCTTAATAAAGGAAATATTGAAATGTAATGACATGCATTTTGATACAGCCATGCACCATGCGTTTGGACACAACCATGCAAATAACATAAGGCAACATGTTTTTGGAAAGTCAATATACAAAATAAAAGAATTGTAATATACAGCCATGCAACATGCGTTTCGGTACACAATATTTCAGGAAACATATTAATGTATACTGCAATGAAAGAAAAGTATTCAATGGTGCAAACTATTTAAGCAAACATTGCTGGAAACACCTTCTGATATGTGCCTTTTTGCACATATCTTTTCGTCCAATTTTCAAGTCAAAACGATAAAAAACACTTCAAAATGGTCAAATAACATCACAAATATCCTTGGAGTGTGTTTTTGCGTGTTTCAGGTACAAAAGGATTGAAAACAGCAAAGTTTGCATAATTAGCAAAAACAGTCCCTGAACTTTCAAGAAAATGGCAAAATAAATCACCAAAAAACCCTTTTTGTCAAAGATTTTTATTTTATTATTATTATTATTATTATTATTATTATTATTATTATTATTATTATTATTATTATTATTATTATTAGTATTATTATTATTATTATTATTAATGTTATTATTAGTATTAGTATTAGTATTAGTATTAGTATTATTAATATTAGTATTATTATTAGTATTAATATTATATTAGTATTAATAATATTATTATTATGAAAAAAAAAAAAAAAAAAAAAAAAAAAAAAAAAAAAACTTACGAAAACAATTTCAGTTATTGTTTAAACTTTTTTAAAAACACCTAAACTCATCACCTAATCTTAAACCACTAATCCAAATTACCCAATCCACTAATCCTATCCTAAACCTGCTACCCAAAAACCACCCCAGCCCAACATTCCTACCTTGGCCCAATGTCCTTCCCAAGCCCACACCCAAAATCCCTACGTTTATAATAAAAACGCACATCTATCTTTTTCCCAGTCAAACAAACGCAACTCCTCTTCACCCCCAACATCCCTTTTACCCAGCAAATCAACCCCGCTCCTCCAACCCTTCACGTGATACCAAACCTTCACGTGATACCACTCCATCCCCATCAAAAGCATTCCCCAAGAAGTAGTCGCAAGATGCCATGTCCAGGTCACGAATCCACAACAACAAATTGGGCGCCAATTGCAATTGAAGGTTGAGATGATGCCAAGTCAATCCAAGGGTTGTGATTTGTGCACACAAGAGCAGGAACCCTAGTTTTTTATTGAGTATAAATAGATATGATGTAACCCCATTTTGAGGGGAGTGAGGTAGTAAGGTAGTAATTAGGAAGTAGGGTTTTAGTAGAATTGTTAGTTTTAGTTCTCAGTTATTCTGAAGTCTCCTTTAAAATTTCATGTACTCTTTATTTTTAAATGCAAATCATAATTTGAAGTTATTTATCAGTGTTCAAACTTACCTAAACTGCTCATGTTTAATCTCTTATTGCTTATTTAGTTCAGGTAAAACTTTTAAATAGTTTCCCTTCAATGATTCAAGCTTAAAATCTTAGTGTTGTTAGTGTAAGTTCACATCGGACCCCATACAGGGGTGTTTGGCATAGCAAGTACTTTTTGCCCAAAGCTAGTTTTTACCCATTTTACAGTTTCATCTTAACATTGCTAATAGTTTAGAATCTAGAATAGGCAATGTTTAGTTGTTAGTTTTACTTGGAACCTGTTCAATATAGGTCTTAGAAGTTGTTTACTATCTGGAAATCTAGGTTTGTTCCTAAAAAAAATCATTGTTGACCCATTACCATATATGCTGCTTCAATAGAAAACCTACCTAACAACCCCTTTTTGATTTCAGCATTAGACTAGTGTGAGTAGGTTTTAGTATTTCTTATGTAACATTCTAGTTGTTAGTAGTATAGACTCCATGATTTAGGACTTATGTTTCATTCTCAACTAGCTTTGTAGTTTAAAACTTAGCCTGCAATGTCACTCCTAGGACTGTAGCCTTGCACATCAGTTCACTAAATGCCCCTTTAGCTTGTATTTTTATGTTCTTCATTTTTAATTCTCTTGGCCTGAAATTTGATTTACATATAGTCTACATGGTAGTTTACATGTTTATATTTTTATTCTATTTTTTATAATTTTTTTTGTCAACTGTTCACATCCTTTAAGTTAGCCGTTTGGCTTGTTTAACCCTTACCTTCCATGTCTGCTTATTTCTCTATGCTTATCTGCCTTTAGAAAGAAAAAAAATGTTTTCACAAAAGATGTTGTTTTTAGTTGTTGAGAAGGTTTCCAAAAAGAAAAAGTAAATAATAATAATAATAATAATAATAATAATAATAATAATAATAATGTTTAGTAAAAAAGTGGTTTGAAGGTTTCGGACCTGGGTTACCCAGGTCACAACTCAGACACAAAACAGACTACACTCCCAACGGTGACTATTGTTGTGATACTTTGGTTAGTTTAGTACCTATAGCAATGTTAGTTTAATTGGTATATTAGCATTTCAGCTTATATATAATTTGCTTATTTATGCTTATTGGTAATTGCTTTTTCAAATTTTTTTTTTTATTTTTCTCAGCTTCTTTAATAGATAATAACCTTGTATAAAAAATTTCATCATTTTCTAAATAGTGTTACTATTTTTCTACAATTTATTTTATTAATTTAGTTTTTAATTCATTATAAATAATTAAAAAAGCTAAAAAAATATTTTTCTTTTTTCAAAAATTTTCTTTTAACATTAGAATCGTAGAAAAGTAATTTTTATACTCATAGGATTAGCGTAGCATTAAAATCACTTTTTATTTCGCGCACTCGCGTTTTTCTTAAATTAACTTTTACGTTTTTAAACTTAGGTTACGTTTTAGGGTCCCTTATCTTCCTATTATCATTCCCGTAGAACTTTAAGTAGATTTTAAGTTTTTATTTTCATTCCTTAATTGAATTCATGTTTTAGTTACGTTTATTTTATTTTCGTACGTTATTTGCAATTTATCGTCATTCAACAATTCCAAATAATCAAACCACTCCTTACAAGCATTTTAATCTCCGAATCTCACACGATATTGCCCATTCACACCTCGTTGGAACACGACTCGGGTAATCACTTACCCGGTATCATATATATATATATATATATATATATATATATATATATATATATATATATATATATATATATATATATATATATATTCACGAGTCTTTACAAGTCTTCCTTTTCCTAAAGGTTGATCGGTAAGCTCCACTCACGTCTACTTTGTGTATATTTTTTATACGCACTCAAAAACGCAATATTAAAATGGCGCCGCTGCCGGGGAGGTTGTGTTGCGACAATATCGTTACGATTTTAACGATTAGTGACTTGTAGAACCTTCGTCAAGAAATTATCATTTTCAAAAAAAGTATAAAACACAAAAATATTTTCCTTTTCTTTTGTATATATATTTATCATATAAAAAAATACAAAACCATTTTCCGTTTTTCTTGTTAAATAAAAAATAAGCATAAAACACACCGCCGAGAACCAAGGCAGAACACCTACCAACTGGGGGTGTGAACATTAATAAGTTCCCAAACAAAAGATTAAAACTTGCCATTGTATCCTTGTGAATTGGTGTACCTTTTTCAAAGAAGCCATTTACATTGTGAGTATTGGTTTAAGTTCACCATTGTCTTTTTGAGTTGGTCTCGTTTTAATTGATGTGTTTTTCGAAAAATTCAAAAATAATCTTCGTCTTCTATACGTTTAATTCTTATCTTCTTATCCTCTTTACCGTTTAATTCTTTCTTCTCATCCCTCGTTAATGTTTAATTCTTATGTCGTCACTGGACTACAGTTGTTTTCATTGTAAAAGTCCAGTGGATGACAATCATCGTTGTTACAAGTGCGCGTGTAGGTGGTGTGGGAGTGATATTAGTGATGGATTTTGTAAATGGTGCAAAGCAAATCCGAATGCTTTCAATGATTCTCAAAGTCTTCCCGACCACCCTCCACAACCCCAACTATCTTCGTTTGATCAACATCACTGTTATATTTGTAGAGATCTTTTAGAAGATGGTTCACTTTGTAAACGATGTTTTTGCAAGGAATGTGGGTTTACCCATGGACTTTGTACTTGTTGCACTTTTGAAATCGAAAATACATTCGCGTTTCCAAATTTTCAAAACGATTTCAGTTACCCTCCTCAGAATTCCTTTGAACAAGAACCGTGCTATTTCAATAATACATCATTTCAAAATGCACCGAATGTTTCTTGTGAGTATTGTGGAGGTCCTCACTTTAGCTCGGATTGTCAAACAAAGAATCCCTTTCCTTGTTACAATTATGACTATCCGTATCATGACCAACCTTCACAGTACCAAACGATTCACACAACTCCTCAAGAAACTCAGCAAGACCTTTGTCTAAAGGCTCTTGAAATATTAAAAGAACTTAAGGAGGAGTTGAATAGCACGACATTTCAAAATGCCCCCAGTTTTTCTTGTGTATATTGTAGGGGTCCTCATGATGATTTTCAATGTCAACCTTCCAGTTTTGACACATCCACACCCCCACAATTTTCACTCATTCCAAATTCTCATGGGAAAACTATGGCAGAATTACTTGCTGAAGAACGAGATTGTGGAAAAAGCATGGAAGAATTACTGGTTGAGCAACGAGCAGCTAAAATACGTGCCAATCTTCACAATGCTGCTCTATTTGATGACGATGATGACAGTGATGATGATGAAGATAACATTGTTACTCAAAAAGATTCATCAAGTACATCAGTTGAAATCCCACCAATCCAAATATCACAGGGAGAAAAGACTATGATGGAATTACTAGCAGAAGAACAAATGAAATTTATAAAACCCATGCCTGCTAGTCCTTCTCAACTCCCTCGGTATATTGTTATCACACCCGAAGTTCCCACTCACTCTCTGATCATGGGCGACGAGCATCTTAGTACTGTTCCTGAAGTGGAATCGGACGAATTCAAAAAGTCTAGTGCTGAGAACCTTATCCCAATCCCAGGAGAGTCACAGGGAACTTTTGATCATTTGTGTGATTTTCCTTCCCCTCTTGAGTGTCCAAAAGATCAATTTGAGACTTTCTCCGATCTTAGCGATGATTATGCATCTTATGGAGACATTGAATATGTTGAGGCATCACTTCCACATTCTGATGTTGATCCTTTTCTTGAGGAGTTCGCGGATGAACTCACTCACATCAATCCACTTCCATTAGGAAGTGATGATGGTCTCTTTGATTTTGAAGCCGATCTGGGAGAAATTGAAAATCTCTTATATCATGATCCGTCACTCACTTCTTATCCCAACAGTCCAATAGAGAATGTTAATCACCTTGTTCCCGAAGTATTCAAAACAACTTTCACTAATCCTCTGTTTGAATTCGAATCTGAATTTACTTTGATTTATGATAATCCACTCTTTGATATTCAGAATGAGGATTGTGACGAGTCCACAGGGGAACAAGAGTTCACAGATTCACATCATGTGATTAATTCTCTTCACGAGGAGTTCTCCGGTGAACTCACTCATATCATGACTCCTCCGGAGTATGATTACTTGGATACCAAGAAAAACCATGATCGGGGGGAAAGAGTCTCAATCATGAGAGTTTGTATTTCTATGGCAAATTTTTCCACCCTCCCTCCCGATATGTTATCCAAACCAAAGAGCTTAACCGATAAAATCCAAATTCAGGCAACTGAGCCTGATCTCGAGGAAGAAGATCAAATCATGATTTTCATCATGGTTTTCTTCCTTTTCTTCACCTACAGGGTGACTTCTCCTGTTCTTCACTCCTTCGGGAATGAAGACATTATCTTTGACCTCGGCATCACCGCTTATAGTTTATACTATTTAAAGAAAGGGGATATATATCTCATCGGTGCGGAACTTTCACGTGCTTCAAATGTTTGTCCAAACATCTTGAATGAAAGTCTGATGGAGATTGTTTCTTCCACATCATGCTTCCCCAAGAACAAATGAATTCCGGGTCGAGTGAAGCTAGCGACTCGGTAAACAAAAACAGTAGCATGTATATAGGGTTTTCACCCTAAGTGTGGGGGAGTTACCCTTGCTGTGGTTACCAATAAAGTGAACAGAAAAATGATGTTTCCACATTTAGCTTGTAATGTTGCCCTTTTACGTTCAAAGAGTCGGCATAATAGCCGGGGCTTTGAATATTGAGGACAGTATTCAATTCTAAGTGTGGGGGGAAAATTCTAGTGAATTTTATCACATTTTACCATCTAGTACCCCCGTTTTTGGCAAAAATTTTCACTTGAGCTTCAAAATTTTTTGTGGTTATCAGTCCGCCATGTCTAACCGACAAAAGGATTGGCTAATCCAGGAGCAAACGGCTCTTGGTAAAGATAACTCAAATCCGTTGACGGCTTGCAATTTGCCCAAAATTGTATGGTATCTCAACTCGCCATATCCTAAAAAGTGAAAGAGTTGGCTAGCCCGCAAGATTATGTCTTGTAGTAAAGGCAGTGGAAAAACCATAATTGGTAGTCAGTGATTGAGGCAAAAGCAGTCAACTAAAATCAGCTACGGATGTGGTCAATATAGTCAAACTCCTTAGGCTCAATGCTCCGCGGAATATAGTGTTTCCCCGGGTCGTTATGTCCCGACGAGGTGTGAATTGTTATCAAACGGGTTTGTGATCGGGTGAATTTGGACAGGAAAGGGTTTGAGATTGGTTAAACTAAGGAATCTACAAGAAAATAGCTTAAATAAGCTATATGAACGGTTACGTGAAAGCTAAATACTTAAAAACGTTTAATATCTAAAAACGCGTACGTTCACGTTTTAAATAATGTAAACGTACAAAATAAAACGTGAAAACTGAAATTTGAAAACCCCCAGGGGGTGAAAATGACTTTTTTACAAATCTAAGGATAAAAGAAAATTTTTAGAAAAAAAAAATAAATTTTTACACTATTTAATTATTTAATATTAATTAATTACTAATTTAAAGATTACATAACTAATTTAATTAATTTAAATTATTAAAAATAACAAACTAACTTAGAAAATTAAGAAAAATTTTACAAATCTAATTAACCATCACAGGAATCCTAAAAAATTATAAAAAGTTTATTTTATAAGTTTTTACACTATTTTACTAATTATTATATTAAATATTAATTAATTACTAATTAAACTAAATAAATTATAAAAACTAGCAAATGAACAGTAGAAATTACAAGAAAATTTCCAAAATTATTTTACAACATATAAAAGCTAGGAAAAATATAAAAACTAGGTTTTACTTTATAAAAACTAATTATGCTATTTAATACTTAATTATTAATTAATTATTAATAAAACTAATATTAAATCTAATAAATACTAAATGACAAAATAAAAATCTGAGAAAATTACTAAAATTACTTTAATATAAAAGGAATTTAAGAAAAATATAAAAATGCTAAGTGCTTAAAAAAAATCTAAAAAGGAAAATTAAAATTTAAATTACATTAAATAGAAACTATCACTTACTTTTAAATTGGTTTTTCTTGATTTTTCTTTTTGAAAACTAATTTGCACCTAAAAACAAACAACTTTTGTAAAAACAACTTTTGTGGAAATCAAAAATAAGCACTTTAAGTGCTTTTTGGCTCAACAGTTGACTTTGGTTGACCAAGTGAGGAAATAAGCTCAAATTGGCTTATGTGTGACCCACAAAGGTAGATTTTGGTCTAAATAAGTTATGTGAACTTGATTAAGCTAGAAAAAGTAAGTGGGGTCCACTGAATAAGCAAATAAGCACTAATTAAGCCATTACTCATGGGTGGACTGAGACAAGTTTGGGACAAACTTTGGGACTGTCTAGGGGGCCCACAAGGGTGATTGGGGGCACAAGCTTGGGTGCAATGGAAGCCTACCAGCTTGGGAGTTCAAAGAACCAAGTATGAAACAATGGGTCCCACTGTGGAGGGCTGCAGCCACCACCAAAGGTGGTGGTGGTGTGGAGGTCTGCTGATGTAGAGGAGACTACTCCCCCTGCAGGTAACTTTGGTCTAAGGTGGGGCCCACTAGAAAAATGGCAAAAATGAAAGGATGCCAGGAACTTGAAGACTAGCTGGGGGATTACAACATATCAAAAACTCAGAGCTTGAAACCTACCACATAAATCAAAACAATTCCCACAAAAAATGAGATTCCAACTAATTTTGACATTTGACTTTTTGAGATTTTTAGATAACTTGACTTTAATGAGTTTGAATCTTAATCTACTGACTACTCATGTTATATTAAACTTATTAGATATGAAATTAGACTATATTACCAACTAATGAGTTAATATGAAGAAAATGAAACTAAACAACCTAACAGTGAAACAATTAGATGTGATTAAGATTGATTTTTGACTTTGGTTCAAAAGGGACCTAGTTTTTATGCTTTCACCCTGCTTTTAAGACCTAGTGAGAGTTGTCTCAACCACAAGCACCAACAAAATCAACCTACAACTCAGGGAAGTATCCTGAGCCAAACACCCCCTTAACTTTGTCTGTTATGGTATTTTCAAAAGAACCAACTGTTTAAGACCCCCAATATGAGAAACAAGCACTCACTACCCTATTTTATTATGAAATAAGCACAAAGGACTCAATGAAAGACAGTACATAATAAGCAAACATAAATAAGCTAAAATGGCAAGTATGACACAGTAAAGAAGCAAATCTCAAACTAAGTTACTTTAGGCTACCAAATTAGCATAACTAGCAATAACATGCATCAATAAGTAAGAATAAACAGACAATAAGCACAAATGATCTGGTGAACAGCGCAATGCCAGGAATATGGAAAATACTCACAAATTGCTCCAACTGAGAATTAAGGTACCAAGGACAAATTTCACATCCTAAAGCTTACCACTAAACTCCTAAACCATTTCCCTCTTTAAGCAACCATCTTCCTTGCTTCATTTACCCCATGAACTGATTTTTGAATTAAAAGCAATTTTTCAACTATTTTTGAGAATTTTTCTATTTCTTAACTTAAACTGTTTCCAACTCTTTGAAAGCTTTAAAAAGCTTATATTGGGACTGAAATAAGCTTAAACAAACAGCAAACAACAATTTTTAACAACATAAGAGTACCTTGAGATTTTTAACTAAAAATGCAAGTTCTAAAATTCAACAAAGAACACTGAAATTGATGATTAAAAACAATAATATTACACTGGAAGAGTTGATTACAAGCTTTGTAAACTAAAATTTGCAAATAGAAAATGATGTTACACTAAAATGTTTAAACTAAGCTATACTACAACTATATTACTCTACATACATCTTCTCTCCTCCTTTTTCTTCACTTTTATAGATCTCAGCACCTCTCTCTTCCTTTCCCACTTGAATTGGAGCCGTTGGATGGCTTTATGTTGATCCTGGCCTTTAAATCCTTTTTTGGCAGGAAATATATAAATGGCAGGGTGAGTGGGTTTGGTGAGGTTGGTTGGTGCATTAATGGAGGAGGGGACATGAGAGGGTGAGGTTGAGTGTTTGGTGGAAAAGTGGAAGAGGGGGGGGGGGTGGACAAAATTACAGGTTATTAGGGGTGTTAATGGTGTAGGGAATAGGAGGATAGGGGTGGTGGGGTTTGACTTGGTTTGAATGGGTGGTATAATAAAAAAATGGGAGTGGGCTTTGGCGAGTAGATTGGGCCAGGGGTGGTATTGTTTGGGCTGTGTTTGTTTTGGGTTTGGTTTGGTTTAAAATGGTACAAAGGGTCCATGTGGTTTAGTGTTATTTCACAAGGACCAAAGTGTAATTATGTGAAAGTTCAAGGGCTGTTTTTGTAAATTTCCAAAGTATTCACAAGGACTAATGATGCCAAGAACCAAATAAACCAAAAACCAAATTTGCATTTTTCCATTTTTCAAAGTTCCCAGGGACCAAATCTGACAAGTTACCAAACTTGAGGGACCAAAATTGACATTTCTCCAAACTTCACACCAAGGACTAAAAATGACTTTTGTGACTTCCAAAGGACCCAAAATGATTTTTCTTTCAAAAATATTTCACCAGGGACCAATCCTGCCAAAGTTTTAAACTCAAGGGACCAAAATTGTAAATTTCCAAAACTTTTGAGATTTTTCACCAAAGGACTAAATATGACAACTTATGATTTTAAAAGGACCTTTGGTGATAATTTTCTATATTTTGAACGACCAGGGACTAGTTTTGACATTTTATGAAAGTTGGGGGACTGAAACTGCCAATTTTGCAAACTTTGTACGTTTTTCATTTGTTTTTACACTTTTTGCATCTAAAACATATAAAACACAATTTTGAAATATTTTCAGTATTTTGATGCATTACTGAGTGTTTTTGTATTTTTTGCAGTTCAGATTTGACCAAAAATGATGAGTATTTGAGCACTCATCAATCCCCCACACTAAACTATTGCTAGTCCCTAGCAATAAACTGTTTTGAAAACTTAATGGATTTGAAACTCTTTACCAAAAGTCATTACTTCTGGAGTAGCCAAATATATCAGTTCAAGTAAGAACTATGGTCCACTTGATAACCATGTGATTTTGAGCAAACCACCAGCTGTCAACGGATTTGATTAGTCTTTACCAAAAGCCGTTTGCTTCTGGACTAGCCAACTCTTGATGGACTACGTCAACATCTTGGTGAGCTGATTACCAATTATGGTTTTTCCACGGCCTTTACCACAAGCCATAATCTTGCGGGCTAGCCAACTCATTCACTTTTTGGGATATGGCGAGTTGATTTACCATACAATTTTGGGTAAATTGCAAGCCGTCAACGGATTTGATATATCTTTACCAAGAGCCGTTTGCTCCTGGATTAGCCAATCCTTTTGTAGTTTAGACATGGCGGATTGATAACCACAAAAAATTTTTGAACTTAAGTGAATTTTTTTTTTTTAAAGTTTTTGCCAAAAACGGGGGTATTAGATAGTAAAATGTGATAAAATTCACTACAATAGCGAAATACCCCCCCCCCCCCCCACACTTAGAATGAATATTGTCCTAAATATTCAAAGTCCCGGCTATTATGCCGACTCTTTGAACGTAAAAGGGCAACATTACAAGCTAAATGTGGAAACACCAATTTTGCTTTTTCACTTTATTGGTAACCATAGCATGGGTGACTCCCCCACACTTAGGGTGAAAACCCTATAAGCATGCTACTGTTTTTGTTTACCGAGTCGCTAGCTTGACTCGACCCCGACTTCAAATGTTCTTGGGGAAGCATGATGTGGAAGAAACAATCTCAATCGGACTTTCATTCAAGATGTTTGGACAAACATTTGAAGCACGTGAAAGTTCCACACCGATGAGATAAGTATCCGGCTCAAGATAATGATACATGAAAATGCCGGGATCAAAGATGGTATCTTCATTCCCGAAGGAGTGAAGAGGAGAAGAAGTCACCTTATAGGTGAAGAAAAGGAAGAAAACCATGATGAAGATCATGATTAGATTTTCTTCCTCGAGATCAGGCTCATTAGCCTGAATTTGGATTTCAAGGGTTAAGCTCAAAAACATCCCGGGAGGGTGGGTTGGAATTTGCAAATCCTCATGATTTAGTGCATCTCCCCCCGGGCTATCAAACTCCGGAGGAGTCATGATATAATGAGTGAGTTCACCGGAGAACTCCTCATGAAGAGAATCATTCACAAGATGTAAATTTGTGAACTCATGTTCCGAAATAGACTCATCACAATCCTCATTCCAAATACCAAAGATTTGATTATCAGAAATCAAAGTGAATTCAGATTCGAATTCAAATAGAGGATTGGTGAGAGTAGTATTGAATGATTCGGGAACAAAGTGATTATGATTCTCTATTGGACTGTTTGGATAAGAAGTGAGTGGTGGATCATGATATAGGAGACTTTCAATTTCTCCCAGATCGGCTTCGAGTCAAGGAGACCATCATCATTTCCCGTTGGAAGTGGATTGATGTGAGTAAGTTCATCGGCGAACTCCTCAAGAAGAGGATCAGCATCAGACTGTGGGAGTGATGCCTCAATATACTCAATGTCTCCATGAGATGTACAATCATCGTTAAAATCTGAGAAAGTCTCAAAATGATCGTTTGAACACTCAAGAGGGGAAGGAAGATCACACATATGATCCAAAGTTCCCTGTGACTCTCCTGGGATTGGGACAAGGTTCTCAACACTAGACTTTATGAATTCGTCCGATTCCTTTTTAGGAACAGTGTCAAGATGCTCATCCCCCATGCTCAGAGAGTGAGTGGGAACCTCGGGTGTGATAGCAGTTGTTTGAGATGGAATCTCAACTGCTGGGATATCAACTGATGAACTTGATGAAGTTTTATAAAATTGAAGAATATCAAGGGTATCTTCATCATCACTGTCATCAGGAATAAAACGAAACTGAGAGCTAGATCTGGCTGCTTTTTCTTTTGCAATTGATTCCCTAACAGATTTTTCATAGGCATCTTGGGAATTTATTCTAGCAGCCTGCTCTTCAGCTAGCAATTCTTCCATGGATTTTTGATGTGTATGTCTTTGGGCAAAGTCTTTAACTAAACCCTTAAGTTCATCAACGATTTTCATCATATTTTGCATTTTTGGAAGAAGTGCTTGATTCATTTGGTACTGTGGAGGTTGGTCATAATAATGTGTGTCAAAATTGTCACAAGGATATGGATTCCCCGTTTGACAATCTGAGCTGAAGTGTGGACCTCCACAGTAATCACAACAGTAAAATTGTTGAGTCTGGACTGGTGAATCATATGGGTATTGGTCATAACCAAAATTCTGAGCATCACCGAAAAACTGTTCATAGACAAATGTGTTTCCGGCTTGACACTCAAATCCTTGGTGAGGACCTCCAAAAAACTCACACAGATATGTCAGTATCTCATGATGTGGTGGCGGGTAGGATGAATCAGATGTGTCATGGTAAGGATATGGAGCTTGGTTATAGACAGACCCATCTCCTGACTCTACCATGCTACAGCCGGGACAATTCCCGCCGTTATGAGGACCACCACACCATTGGCAACCAAAATGGTGTGGATACGACATAGAAAGAATCAAAGGTTTACAGAGGGGTAGGGATGAAGAATCAAAGATGTGAGAGGGTAAAGGTGAATATTTTTGGATTTTTGGATAAACATTTTGTACAAATAGGAAAGAAAATGTTTTTGTGTTCGTTGAAAACTGATTTTAAAATGTTTTCGTGAACAGTTTTGTTTTTATATGAAAATAAGAAGATAATATGAACAAGGGTGGTAAATATACAATGGATGTATATCCCGATTCACTAATACGCAAAACCGTTTAGAATAGCGCGCACACCACCCCGGCAGCGGCGCCAAATTTTGATTGAGGCAAAAGCAGTCAACTAAAATCAGCCACGGATGTGGTCAATATAGTCAAACTCCTTAGGCTCAATGCTCCGCGGAATATGGTGTTTCCCCGGGTCGTTATGTCCCGACGAGGTGTGAATTGTTATCAAACGGGTTTGTGATCGGGTGAATTTGGACAGGAAAGGGTTTGAGATTGGTTAAACTAAGGAATCTACAAGGAAATAGCTTAAATAAGCTATATGAACGGTTACTTGAAAGCTAAATACTTAAAAACGTTTAATATCTAAAAACGCGTACGTTCACGTTTTAAATAACGTAAACGTACAAAATAAAACGTGAAAACTGAAATCTGAAAACCCTCAGGGGGTGAAAATGACTTTTTTACAAATCTAAGGATAAAAGAAAATTTTTAGATAAAGAAAATAAATTTTTACACTATTTAATTATTTAATATTAATTAATTACTAATTTAAAGATTACTTAACAAATTTAATTAATTTAAATTATTAAAAATAACAAACTAACTTAGAAAATTAAGAAAAAATTTACAAATCTAATTAACCATCACAGGAATCCTAAAAAATTATAAAAAGTTTATTTTATAAGTTTTTACACTATTTTACTAATTATTATATTAAATATTAATAAATTACTAATTAAACTAAATAAATTATAAAAACTAGCAAATGAACAGTAGAAATTACAAGAAAATTTTTAAAATTATTTTACAAAATATAAAATCTAGGAAAAATATAAAAACTAGGGTTTACTTTATAAAAACTAATTATGCTATTTAATACTTAATTATTAATTAATTATTAATAAAACTAATATTAAATCTAATAAATACTAAATGACAAAATAAAAATCTGAGAAAATTACTAAAATTACTTTAATATAAAAGGAATTTAAAAAAAAATATAAAAATGCTAAGTGCTTAAAAAAAATCTAAAAAGGAAAATTAAAATTTAAATTACATAAAATAGAAACTATCACTTACTTTTAAATTGGTTTTTCTTGATTTTTCTTTTTGAAAACTAATTTACACCTAAAAACAAACAACTTTTGTAAAAACAACTTTTGTGGAAATAAAAAATAAGCACTTTAAGTGCTTTTTGGCTCAACAGTTGACTTTGGTTGACCAAGTGAGGAAATAAGCTCAAATTGGCTTATGTGGGACCCAAAAAGGTGGATTCTGGTCTAAATAAGTTATGTGAACTTGATTAAGCTAGAAAAAGCAAGTGGGGTCCACAGAATAAGCAAATTAGCACTAATTAAGCCATTACTCATGGGTGGACTGAGACAGGTTTAGGACAAACTTTGGGACTGTCTAGGGGGCCCACAAGGGTGATTGGGGGCACAAGCTTGGGTGCAATGGAAAGCCTACCAGCTTGGGAGTTCAAAGAACTGAGAATGAAACAATGGGTCCCAATGTGGAGGGCTGCAGCCACCACCAAAGGTGGTGGTGGTGTGGTGGTCTGCTGATGTAGGGAAGACTACTCCCCCTGCATGTAACTTTGGTCTAAGGTGGGGCCCACTAGAAAAATGGCAAAAATGAAAGGATGCCAAGAACTTGAAGACTAGCTGGGGGATTACAACATATCAAAAACTCCGAGCTTGAAACCTACCACATAAATCAAAACAATTCCCACAAAAAATGGGATTCCAAATGATTTTGACATTTGACTTTTTGAGATTTTTAGATAACTTGACTTTAATGAGTTTGAATCTTAATCTACTGACTACTCATGTTATATTAAACTTATTAGATATGAAATTAGACTATATTACCAACTAATGAGTTAATATGAAGAAAAAGAAACTAAGCAACCTAACAGTGAAACAATTAGATGTGATTAGGATTGATTTTTGACTTTGGTTCAAAAGGGACCTAGTTTTTATGCTTTCACCCTACTTTTAAGACCTAGTGAGAGTTGTCTCAACCACAAGCACCAACAAAATCAACCTACAACTCAGGGAAGTATCCTGAGCCAAACACCCCCTTAACTTTGTCTGTTATGGTATTTTCAAAAGAACCAACTGTTTAAGACCCCCAATATGAGAAATAAGCACTCACTACCCTATTTTATTATGAAATAAGCACAAAGGACTCAATGAAAGACAATACACAATAAGCAAACATAAATAAGCTAAAATGGCAAGTATGACACAGTAAAGAAGCAAATCTCAAACTAAGTTACTTTAGGCTACCAAATTAGCATAACTAGCAATAACATGCATCAATAAGTAAGAATAAACAGACAATAAGCACAAATGATCAGGTGAATAGTGCAATGCAAGGAATATGGAAAATACTCACAAATTGCTCCAACTGAGAATTAAGGTACCAAGGACAAATTTCACATCCTAAAGCTTACCACTAAGCTCCTAAACCATTTCCATCTTTAAGCAACCATCTTCCATGCTTCATTTACCCCGTGAACTGATTTTTGAATTAAAAGCAATTTTTCAACTATTTTTGAGAATTTTTCTATTTCTTAACTTAAACTGTTTCCAACTCTTTGAAATCTTTAAAAAGCTTATATTGGGACTGAAATAAGCTTAAACAAACAGCAAACAACAATTTTTAACAACATAAGAGTACTTTGAGATTTTTAACTAAAAATGCAAATTCTAAAATTCAACAAAGAACACTGAAATTGATGATTAAAAACAATAATATTACACTGGAAGAGTTGATTACAAGCTTTGTAAACTAAAAATTGCAAATAGAAAATGATGTTACACTAAAACGTTTAAACTAAGCTATACTACAACTATATTACTCTACATACATCTTCTATCCTCCTTTTTCTTCACTTTTATAGATCTCAGCACCTCTCGCTTCCTTTCCCACTTGAATTGGAGCCGTTGGATGGCTTTATGTTGATCCTGGCCTTTAAATCATTTTTTGGCAGGAAATATATAAATGGCAGGGTGAGTGGGTTTGGTGAGGTTGGTTGGTGCATTAATGGAGAAGGGGACACGAGAGGGTGAGGTTGAGTGTTTGGTGGAAAAGTGAAGGAGGGGGTGGACAAAATTACAGGTTATTAGGGGTGTTAATGGTGTAGGGAATAGGAGGTTAGGGGTAGTGGGGTTTGACTTGGTTTGACTGAGTGGTATAATAAAAAACGGGAGTGGGCTTTGGGGAGTAGATTGGGCCAGGGTTGGTATTGTTTGGGCTGTGTTTGTTTTGGGTTTGGTTTGGTTTAAAATGGTACAAAGGGTCCATGTGGTTTAGTGTTATTTCACAAGGACCAAAGTGTAATTATGTGAAAGTTCAAGGGCTGTTTTTGTAAATTTCCAAAGTATTCACAAGGACTAATGATACCAAGAACCAAATAAACCAAAAACCAAATTTGCATTTTTCCATTTTTCAAAGCTCCCAGGGACCAAATATGACAAGTTGCCAAACTTGAGGGACCAAAATTGACATTTCTACAAACTTCACACCAAGGACTAAAAATGACTTTTGTGACTTCCAAAGGACCCAAAATGATTTTTCTTTCAAAAATAATTCACCAGGGACCAATCCTGCCAAAGTTTGAAACTCTAGGGACCAAAATTGTAAATTTCCAAAACTTTTGAGATTTTTCACCAAAGGACTAAATATGACAACTTATGATTTTAAAAGGACTTTTGGTGTTAATTTTCCATATTTTGAATGACTAGGGACTAGTTTTGACATTTATTGAAAGTTGGGGGACTGATACTGCCAATTTTGCAAACTTTGTACGTTTTTCATTTGTTTTTACTCTTTTTGCATCTAAAACATATAAAACACAATTTTGAAATATTTTCAGTATTTTGATGCATTACTGAGTGTTTTGTATGTTTTGCAGTTCAGATTTGACCAAAAATGATGAGTGTTTGAGCACTCATCAATCAGCTCACCAAGATGTCGACTGTGTCCATCAAGAGTTGGCTAGTCCAGTAGCAAATGGCTTCTGGTAAAGACAAATCAAAACCGTTGAAAGCTGGTGGTTTTCTCAAAATCACATGGTTATCAGGTGGACCATAGTTCTTACTTGAATCAAAACATTTGGCTACTCCAGAAGTAATGGCTTTTGGTAAAGAGACTTCAAATCCATTAAATTTTCAAAAAAAATGCTAGGGACTAGCAATTGCTTAGTGTGGGGATTTGATATGTGCCTTTTTGCACATATCTTTTCGTCTAATTTTCAAGTCAAAACGATAAAAAACACTTCAAAATGGTCAAATAACATCACAAATATCCTTGGAGTGTGTTTTTGCGTGTTTCAGGTACAAAAGGATTGAAAACAGCAAAGTTTGCATAATTGGTAAAAACAGTCCCTGAACTTTCAAGAAAATGGCAAAATAAATCACCAAAAAACCCTTTTTGTCAAAGATTTTTATTTTCTTGTTATTATTATTATTATTATTATTATTATTATTATTATTATTATTATTATTATTATTATTATTATTATTATTATTATTATTATTATTATCGATACTACTTATAATAGAAAAATAGTCATAGTGAAATGTGAAAAACTGAAATTTCAGTCAATGCTCATTTTGCCCTTGTCAATTAATTGTGATTAAATAGAAAGTATTGATGGTGAGCTTGCAACTTTATATAAATAACACAAACCCTAAAATGGGTTACTCTTCACTGCTCTCATTTTTCTTCTTTCTCTCTAAAATTGACGGCCGTCATACCTATTCTCCATCTTTCTTTCTCTCTAGAAACAAAACACACATGAACCCTTCTTTGTTGCCACTGAAATTGCCGCCACTGTAACCAAACACTCTCGGTTGTTACAGTGAGCTAGGTGGTTTCGGTAGGTAGCTTTGTTGTTGGTTTTGATTCTTTTGTTTCTACCTTACATTCAGATCTAGCCGATTTGTTGGGTTATACAAGTTTTTCGCTTGATTGCTAAGAATTAAAGGACGGTGTTCTAGATTATGTCTATTACGCTGGTTTGTTTTTATTGTATAATGAGGACGAAATGAATGGGGTTTTTAAAATCTAGATTTGTTGGCCACAAGAATAGAGGTAGGAAAAAAGTGACTGCACAAAGTAGGTGTTGGGTGGCTGCGTATTTACAAGAAGTTAGGGTTGGCTTGCGAGTGATTTTAGGGATTAATATTTAGAATTGATGGGTTTGCAAGTGGCATCTGTCGGTTTTGGGCTAGATAGTCAAAATTTTTGTTAGTCAAAATACTGGGTTGTAAATCAAGTTAAGAGATGTTCGGAATTAAATAATTTGTGTAGGTATCATACGTTATTTTAAACACACAATAAACCTTCGTATATATGTTGATATGTAAATGTAGCACAGTAAAATCTATACATCTCTTCCAGAATATTTAAATGCATAATTACTTTGTTATGAAAAACAATAACACGTATCAATGTTAAATATATGTTTTTTCTTATTATATTACTACACGAGTACCCGTGCGGCCGTGCATAACAACGAGATTTTATAATGGCATAGTTATACTTATATATTGGTTAAGTGTTTTGTGTAACCAAAGGATCACTATAACTATTTGGCCGATTGAAAATTTCGTTGCTATGGACGGGTACTCGTTTATAAAAGAAAAATGGTCAATGTGGAAAAGTGAAAAATCAAGCAATGTGAAATGTTGAAAACCTTAAATCTAAACAAATAAAGGAAACTATTGTAATTTTAATGCAAATAAACCAAAAAATTTAAAAATGAGGAATGTGAAAGTGGTAAATTCGGTAATAAAATGTTGTATGTTAATGGCAATGATATGTGTCAAAAGGAAACTATTAATACACATCAAAAACCGGGTTGATCCGGGACACTTCAAACCTGGCGAGTTGACCCGTTTTATTTTTCGACCAGAACGGTTATACCGGTTGAACCACCCGGGTCGAACCAGGTTTCAAATATTATAGCGGTGTGCATCGGGCCGGAACCCGACCCGTCCCGATGAAGCCCAAATCCGGACAAGCTTGAAAATCCTAACCGATTTGTATGGTTTTTCTTTGTAATCTCGACATCGTCCTGACTCCTGACCCGACCCGAATCCCGACAAGCTGAAAAACCCAAACCGAGTCTCGCCCGAGTATGGTCGGTTCGGGATTCGGGACGATTCGGGACGTCGGGATCGTGACGGTTTTCAGGTGTCGGTTGGGTTTTGCTCAGCCCTAAAACATTATGTTTAATCCTCAAATCCTCAAACTTTTATTATTTTTCGTTTATAACCCATAAATTTTTTTTATCACTAAAACTATTTGCCACTATAAAATCTCGTTGCTATGCACGGGATTATTATTATTATTATTATTATTATTATTATTATTATTATTATTATTATTATTATTATTATTATTATTATTATTATTATTATTAGTATTAGTATTATTAGTATTAGTATTATTATTAGTATTAATATTATATTAGTATTAATAATATTATTATTATGAGAAAAAAAAAAACCTTACGAAAACAATTTCAGTTATTATTTAAACTTTTTAAAAACACCTAAACTCATCACCTAATCTTAAACCACTAATCCAAATTACCCAATCCACTAATCCTATCCTAAACCTGCTACCCAAAAACCGCCCCAGCCCAACATTCCTACCTTGGCCCAATGTCCTCCCCAAGCCCACACCTAAAATTCCTACGTTTATAATAAAAATGCACATCTATCTTTTTCCCAGTCAAACAAACGCAACTCCTCTTCACCCCCAACATCCCTTTTACCCAGCAAATCAACCCCCCTCCTCCAACCCTTCACCTGATACCAAACCTTCACGTGATACACTGATACCACTCCATCCCCATCAAAAGCATTCCCCAAGAAGTAGTCACAAGATGCCATGTCCAGGTCACGAATCCACAACAACAAATTGGGCGCCAATTGCAATTGAAGGTTGAGATGATGCCAAGTCAATCCAAGGGCTGTGATTTGTGCACACAAGAGCAGGAACCCTAGTTTTTTTATTGAGTATAAATAGATATGATGTAACCCCATTTTGAGGGGAGTGAGGTAGTAAGGTAGTAATTAAGAAGTAGGGTTTTAGTAGAATTGTTAGTTTTAGTTCTCAGTTATTCTGAAGTCTCCTTTAAAATTTAATGTACTCTTTATTTTTAAATGCAAATCATAATTTGAATTTATTTATCAGTGTTCAAACCTTGTGTAGCTGCTTACCTAAACTGCTCATGTTTAATCTCTTATTGCTTATTTAGTTCAGGTAAAACTTTTAAATAATTTCCCTACAATGATTCAAGCTTAAAATCTTAGTGTTGTTAGTGTAAGTTCACATCGGACCCCATGCAGGGGTGTTTGGCATAGCAAGTACTTTTTGCCCAAAGCTAGTTTTTACCCATTTTACAGTTTCATCTTAACATTGCTAATAGTTTAGAATCTAGAATAGGCAATGTTTAGTTGTTAGTTTTACTTGGAACCTGTTCAATATAGGTCTTAGAAGTTGTTTACCATCTGGAAATCTAGGTTTGTTCGTAAAAAAAAAATCATTGTTGACCCATTACCATATCTGCTGCTTCAATAGAAAACCTACCCAACAACCCTTTTTTGATTTCAGCATTAGACTAGTGTGAGTAGGTTTTAGTATTTCTTATGTAACATTCTAGTTGTTAGTAGTATAGACTCCATGATTTAGGACTTATGTTTCATTCTCAACTAGCTTTGTAGTTTAAAACTTAGACTGCAATGTCACTCCTAGGACTGTAGCCTTGCACATCAGTTCACCAAATGCCCCTTTAGCTTGTATTTTTATGTTCTTCATTTTTAATTCTCTTGGCCTGAAATTTGATTTACATATAGTCTACATGGTAGTTTACATGTTTATATTTTTATTCTATTTTTTATAATTTTTTTTGTCAACTGTTCACATCCTTTAAGTTAGCCGTTTGGCTTGTTTAACCCTTACCTTCCATGTCTGCTTATTTCTCTATGCTTATCTGCCTTTAGAAAGAAAAAAATGTTTTCAGAAAAGATGTTGTTTTTAGTTGTTGAGAAGGTTTCCAAAAAGAAAAAGTAAAATAATAATAATAATAATAATAATAATGTTTAGTAAAAAAGTGGTTTGAAGGTTTCGGACCTGGGTTACCCAGGTCACAACTCAAACACAAAACAGACTACACTCCCAACTGAGCTAGGTGATTATTGTTGTGATACTTTGGTTAGTTTAGTACCTATAGCAATGTTAGTTTAATTGGTATATTAGCATTTCAGCTTATATATAATTTGTTTATTTATGCTTATTGGTAATTGCTTTTTCAAATTTTTTTTTTTTATTTTTCTCAGCTTCTTTAATAGATAATAACCTTGTATAAAAATTTTCATCATTTTCTAAATAGTGTTACTATTTTTCTACAATTTATTTTATTAATTTAGTTTTTAATTCATTATAAATAATTAAAAAAGCTAAAAAAATATTTTTCTTTTTCCAAAAATTTTCTTTTAACATTAGAATCGTAGAAAAGTAATTTTTATACCCGTAGGATTAGCGTAGCATTAAAATCACTTTTTATTTCCCACACTCGCGTTTTTCTTAAATTAACTTTTACGTTTTTAAACTTAGGTTACGTTTTAGGGTCCCCTATCTTCCTATTATCATTCTCGTAGAACTTTAAGTAGATTTTAAGTTTTTATTTTCATTCCTTAATTGAATTCATGTTTTAGTTACGTTTATTTTATTTTCGTACGTTATTTGCAATTTATCGTCATTCAACAATTCCAAATAATCATACCACTCCTTACAAGCATTTTAATCTCCGAATCTCACATGATATTGCCCATTCACACCTCGTTGGGACACGACTCGGGTAATCACTTACCCGGTATCACACACACACACACACACACACACACACACACACACACACACACACACACACACACATATATATATATATATATATATATATATATATATATATATATATATATATATATATATATATATATATATATTGTATTCACGAGTCTTTACAAGTCTTCCTTTTCCTAAAGGTTGATCGGTAAGCTCCACTCACGACTACTTTGTGTATATTTTTGATACGCACTCAAAAACGCAATATCACCTTCCCTATTGCTGAACAAGAATTCAAGACAATAAGTGAAAACTTGTATAAACTTTATTTTTATCTTCGGAAAATACAAGACACCGCCTTACGTTTCATTTTCCTCATTTAACATCATTTCAAGTCATATATATCTTCTCTCTTATTTCTCTATGTAACCTAAAACAAACCCAACCATCCTGTCTCAATAATTTCCGCCCCACCACCACCCCTCTAAATCTGCCGCCTCTAACTCTATGAAATGAATCCTCCGACGCCCCCACTATCGGGGTTTGTAATAATGAACCTTGGGTTTGAAGAGAGGGGTTGCTAAACACACAAAACAAACACATACATTATCACTCCCTTCCATGCCACTATCTCATCGTTGTTGCCTCACTCGGTGTGTGATAATGGTGATGTCTGTGTGACGATGTTGAGAAAAGATTGGTAGTGTTGGTGTTTTTGGTGTGTGTTTAGTACTTTGGGTGTGACTGAGGTTTCTTTTCTTGGTTGTTTCGAGTATGTAAAAATATGTTATATTATGAGCGAATCTGTTATGTTATGGCTGAGATTTGTTCTTGCCAAAATCTATCAAGAGCTCATAAGAAGAAAGGGCGATTCAGGCCTCTGACATATTTAATCAGGTCGTTTTGTGTGTATTTTAGTCCATTTAAATTAATATGTGCAACATAATATATACTTGGTTTTGCATCATAATTGTATCGTTGGATTTGTGTCTTCTTTATATATTGTGTTTGTATCTTGAACAAGTGAAGTATTTGAGGCCTATAATATTTAGGCAATGATGATGTGTTTAGCTAGACGTTTGATTGAAAGATTATATCTGAGCCTCATTATAAATTAGTTGTGGTTTTTAGTGGTCAAGTTATTTAGATGACGGGTGCTTGAGGTCATTATGACGGGTTTATATTTTCTTTTTCTTTCATAAAGCCAAGTGCTTGAGTGGTTCTATATTCTATTCCACATGTTATTAATTACCAATCGTATTATTGTCATTTGTGCTTTCGGGAACCAACCAATAAAAACGAGGTGTTTTTCATGCAATCTATATGGGGTCGTCCTTAAAACGGAAGATTAGTGTTGATCTGTATTGTTGATATAAATAAATGACTAAAAACGTTATTCATATCTTTCGATATCTCTATGTTTTGATAATCACAAAACGAAAACACATCAAACCAAAGATCATGACGTAAACAAGTATTTAGTAGTAAATAATCACTTTCACCATCTAATCACTTAAGGTATGAATAAACAAAGTGTCTAAATGCATTATAAGATCAAAGGAACACTTTTGTTAATCACTAGATATTTATAAAATGTCACAAAACATATTATATCTTTTATAAAACATTTTTGGCATTAAAAGAATATGTTTAATTCATTACAAATTTATGAATTCAAATTTTCAACCAAAAATGGCAAATCTAATCCAGAAAAATTTCCCTCACAAAAGGACAAGAAAATCCAACGTTCAGGAGGGCGGCCCTCTTAATTATACTAGGCGGCCCCCTTAATCATTAAGGGGACCGCCCCCTAATTAAGGGGACTGGCACGCTCCAGAACAGTATTTTCTGGCCCTTTAAATACTGGATCATTCCACATATTTTTCACTTTTTTGCACTAAAAACTTTTTGATCTAAACATCCATCTCCATCCTCTAAAAATCCTTTGATCATATATACATTAATCTTTGTTTCAAAGTGATTCAAGCCTCAACACTCAAAGTGCAAAGAGAAGAATACTTCTATTAGAAGTATTACAACTTAGTATCATCTTGCTATCTAAGTTGCTTGTTTATCTCTTCTTGTAAATCCTTCATATTTTGGTGAATAAGGTGTATGTGTTAGTTAGCTAGATTTAGTTATAAAATCTATAATTGTTGTAAGTGTGAAGTGGAATTTGAAGTGAAGAAGTAGTGTTGGATAGTAGTGGTGATAGGAGATAGTAGCAATAGTGACTAGTAGTGAAGAAATTGAAGCTTCCAAGTGGAGAAGACTAGAAGACATTAGTGGCTTAAAGTTGTGAAGACATTAGTGGCTTGAAGTTGTGAAGACGTTAGTGCCTTGAAGTTGTTAAGTTGCAAGACATTGAAGTTGTGAAGTATTTGTGAAGGTGTGGAGATACTTATGGTGTGAAGAAGTATAGAAGAAGTGAAAAGGTGTGAAGAAGGTGTGGTGTGATACTTGTTGTGAGATTGGTTCTAGCTACGATTAGAACTCGACATTTTGCTTTGTGTCGTAAACTGGTGTAAGCTTTTGGTGTGTACGGTTTTCTCCGCCATAAGGGAGGTTATTGACTTAGTGAAGAAAACTCTCGAGTTCGGTGCTCGGGGAGTGGAGTAGGGCAAGGAAGGTGTCCTTGTAGCCGAACCACTATAAATCCTTAGTCTCTCGGTTTGATCTTTCCATCTCTCACTCTTTGCTTGCTTACTTATTAGCTTTTCGTACATTGTTATAATTGTGTGTTGTGCATATATTGATTTCACATAAAAGATCAAACTAGGTTCCATTTACAACATTAATTGTACATTAGTAAAATATAAGTATATACAATTATTACAACACATATACATATATAAATACAAACTTATATTTAAGTGAGATATATGAAATTATAATTTCTATTCAACACTTTAAATAAGTAGTGTCTATGTGATATATGTGAATTAATTTGTATCTATACTTTAGCTTCAAAGGTTTTGATGGATCTAAACACCTTGAACTTGTGTTAGATTGATACTTTGAATTATATCACTAAGTATGCGGAATCTACTTAGTAACACTTAGAAGTTTGATTGTGAGTATGACAGTTGTAAATAAACAATGTATGTAAACAAACTATTAGCTCCAATATTATTAATGATAATAAAACGAGTGATCTTAATATCACTAGGGTTACACCTTGAAGCTCTAGAAAAAAAACATATGTAAACTCATAACCTAGGATCTCCTTTTATAGCACAAGGAGTCCTTTTCTACAAGATAAGTATAAAGCTAATAGAATAAGATATACACAAAATCTATTCTATATTTATCTAGATGCGTTTCCTAACAGTTATCTAATAAGCAGTGGTAATATATTGTTCTTGCAGTGGTAATGAGTTTCCACTGCAAGTACAATCTTCTGCAGTTGTAACTTCTTCTTTAGCCATGGTAACTGTTAGTATAATTCCCAACAATCCTCCCCTAACTTATGATTAATACATAAATCAATAAGTTTCTTCAAGTAATCAATAATCATGAGGATATGGGAATTCTTCCAAACACTTATCTTCTTCTTCTTAACTCTCTATCAGCTCTCACACTTTGATCATAAATCCTTTGCAGCAAATCATCTATGACTTCTATTCTTTCCCAACACCTAAGCTTCTCTGACAACATCACTGTTAATACTCCAGCTCTTAATGGATATTCTTTCTCAGCCAGCATAAAAACATCAACTCCATCTTGAGTAGAAACATGATGCACAGAACTTAAATCATAGAATTTCCACAAAGTTCTTGTACCATGAGCTTCAAATCTCCAGTATCTATCACTTGGATCAGGTTCATATAATCTTCTGAAGTGAACCCATAACTCCTTAGCTTTGACATCAACAAGTTCATCCTTTTGAAACTGATCTTGAACAATTTTCCACAAAGTATCCAAATCTTCTCTATCACAGCATCTAACAATGTCTTCAAAGTCTCTACAGATATTTGTGACATTTCCATTTCTGATGATCTTCCAAGCAGCACCAAAATTATCAGAAAAGATTTCCCAACCAACTACTGGATATTTTGATTGTAGAGGTTCAATGTTTAGCACATCAGTTTCTATGAACAACATGTTTGTAACTTGCTCTTCAGTCAACTTGCTAGGACCTTCTTCTTCTTGAGATGATTTCTGAGTCTTCAACTTCTTTGCATCTTTAGATTCAAGACTCACTCCAGTCCTTTTTGTCTTCATAGAAAATAGTTCTTGATCCATTGGAATGAAGTTACTATCTTGTCTTTTGATTATGTAGTAAACACCTTCAATCTGATCATGTGACATTCCTTTGAATTGACCCATCTTCATATTACCAACATGACAACAAAAAGTCTTCATCTCAGAAATAATTTGTGCCTTTGTAAGTTTCCTTGGCTTCTTTTGACCTTTTCTAGCATCTCCAATGATTTGGTCAAGAGCCTGCTGATTTTTCATTAGAATGAAATCTTTAAGTTGAGCAGACCTTTGTTCTTCATCCAAGGTTTTATTTGCAATCAATTCAATAGCCTTCTTCCTAATTATTTGATCATTGTTAATCAAATAGTTAATCTCTTCTTCTGTAGGCACATATGTAAACTTTGGAGGTTTCTCATGCATTATAGTTGGTGAAACACTTGAAATAGGTTCTGCCATAACAGCTTCAAGTTTATCCAACCTAGTTGCTTCCATGAAACTAGCAACTTCATCTTCTTTAATCTTTTTCTTTCTTTCATACTCTTCAGCTTGTTGTTGCTCTGCTAACCTATGATCAAAGTCAATCTGAGCTTGTTCAAACTTAGAAATCTTTCTTGTCTCTTGATCTGAAGCAATTACAATAGCCTTTCCTTTAACTGATCTTCTTCTGGCAGCTTCTTCCTCTGCAGTGGTAATTTCTTGACTAGCAGTGGGAACATTTTCACTTGCAGTGGTAAATTGTTGATCAGTGGGAACTTGTTCTGCTTCAGTGGAAATTGGTTGAGCAGTTCTAACTAAGTCATCAAAGTTAAAACCTGCATCAGCATCCATATCTTCAAAATCCAATTTCCTCCCCTCAGTCTCAGCAACATCATCTTTTGCTTGAGCATTATCAGAATCATTGAGCTCAGCAAATGCTTTTTCAAAATCTGTTCTCCTCCCCTTAAACTCTGCATCAGTTTTCCTCCCCTGTTTGGAAGAATCTCCCAAAACCTTAGTAGAACTTGCAGAAAACTCATCTGAAGGTGAAGATGATGATAAAACAACCTGAGATCTTTTCTTCTTGAGATTCTCAACTTCATTATGCAATTTGTGAATCTCATCCTGCAATGTCTTCAGCTCTGTGGCATGTTGTTCTTTGGTCTGTGCCAGATCTTTCTCCAGAGCTTGAACCTGCTTGACTAATTTGGTACAAATATCCATCAATTCATTTTGTTGCACACTGCCTTCATCACTTCCAACTGTGTAACCTGCTGGGAGAGGTGAATCATGAGGCATTAATTCAGGCTCTTCCCTAGTTGGACTAGGAGGAAGCCTTGAACCACCACTGCTTGTTCCTAAACCAAATGGATCAGCAACATGCAATGTTGAGATGAGAGAAGTTGGCTGTTTAGACCTTCTCTCATAAGTGTGAGTGACTGCAGGGGTATGTTGAATTGGTGGAACAACAATATTGGGTGTGTTTTGAGATGCAACTAGGATTGATGCATCCTCACCCTGTACTTGAGAAATTTTAGCAAGCATTTGAGGTAAAAGTGGATGAACCTGCCCATTCCAAAGTTCTGAAGCCTTATTCATATTTTGAAAAACTTTTGGCTTAAGAATGGAAGGTTCATAAATTCTGTTGTGAGGTCGCAGTTGAAACTCATTTAACACTGCTTGCACAAACCTTGGATACATCAAAAATTTATATGTACTCTTTACATTGCCTTTCATATTATTAAAAATAAACTTTGACCAATTGAAAGTCCTATCTGTTGCCAAACAAACCAAAGGATAAGCCATGGTTGATGCAAATTGTTCATAAGATGTTTTCTTAGGACTTAGGCAATGTAGAAGAGTATGTATCAAAAATCTCCAATGGGGACAAAAACATCCTTTTCTAAAAGTGACTTTTTGATCTGATGTATTATACCCCATAAAGCAATATTTGTAAAAATTTCTGAATTAGGTAATGTGATGATACCATTGAGATCATCCAATTGGAGAATTCTCCTCAAGGATGACTCAGTAACATCAATAGTTACCCCATCAACTGTGGCTCTTAGAGCATCCACAGATTCTTGTGTGTCTCCCTGTTCAAGAGTTATGGACTCCACAGTGTTCCAGAACTGTTTGATATGAGAGACATAGATTGTGGGATTAATAATTAAGGCATACCTTATGTGAGTTGTGTTTAGAAAATCCACAATCTGATGAAAAACAGGGCCACTCTTTTCATTCGACTTTTGTAAGTAGGCCACTAGGTTGTGCTCCTCGACAAATTTTCGAATCGCCATGATATTTGTGAAAAAGAGAATGAAAGTGTTAGTAATCAAGATAAAAATCAAGCCGTAAGATAATGAATTTATACTAATAGGGTTTGAGGAGGTTGCGCAATGTGAATTATCTTTGGAAATAATTATCTTTGGAAAAAGAATAATTTATAATAAGTAAGAGAATAATTCACAAAAGATTTTACCCTATTAATAAGGAAAGACGGTTATTTTTACAACGGCTAGTAAAAAATAGATTACTGACACAACAGTTGTAACGGCTAGTCATCAGTGGAAAAATTACTCTTGCAGTGGTAACTGATGAACTAGCAGTGGTAAAATTTTCACAAAAATATCAAAGAGCAGTGGTTAATAAAACGTGAACATTTGCTGCTCTTATCATAGTTTTTAGCAAACTACCAGCTATCAACGGATTTGATATGTCTTTACCATTAGCCGTTTGCTATGGACTAGCCAACTCTTGATCACATGGATGTATGGTGAGTTGATAACCTAGTTTTTGGTAAAATATCAACCATAAACGGATTTGATAAGTCTTTACCAGTAGCCGTTTGCTCTGGACTAGTTGATTCTAATGTTGATTAGACATGGTGAATCAATAACCATTTGTTGTGTGTCTATCATACACACCTTATTACTCCAATGATTCCAATAAAATGGATTGTATACAACAGCTCAACTTAACCCATAAAACTTAACCCAAAGTAACTTTTTAACCAAGTTACTATTCACAAAATATCTTCCAAAAGTCAACCCGATAATTAACCAAATTTACTCCTCCAACCTACCAAAACAAGTAGAAGTAAATATCCTTCATTAAATAGAATTCGACCTTGACTTTGCATATAAAAGGATCTCAAAACTTTTATCTCTCGTCAACAAATAACTTCAACAACACAAACCCTTAATCATCACAATGAGCTGGTTCCCAATAGTCTACATATCTTCTGATGATTCATCGGATGAGGAAATCAGCTATTGTTCAAACTCAGAGGATCTTTCAACAGGATGGAGTGATTACTTCCCACCAAGTGCAACCACTTCCACAGCATCCAACAAGCCATCCAAAAAGACTGAAGCTTATCCTGCTCCATCTTTGGAGTTCTATTCTAGTGCTTCCTCTGATGATGATAATGATCCAACCTTTGATCTTTCCAAAGAGCTTCCAAAGGCCCTCACCACAGCATTGAAGACTGCCATAAGCAACATGAAGTGGCCTGCTGTTGAGAAGCCTACCCAAGCACCAAGGCCTCCCAAGCAAGTTCTGGGACTTGCTTGTCCAAGGAAACAACTCTCTTTAGATGACAAGAGAAAGAAAGCTTCCAAAGGCAAGCATGACTATGAAGGAAAAGGAAAGAAACCCATGGTGTAGGTGTTAGGTTGTAGGTTTATGTCTTTTGTGATGGTTTTCTGTGATGGTGACAATGTTATCTGAATGGTTGTGATGTACTCTCCTTTTAATCAATAAAAGTACTCTTTGTTCTTGCTATTATCACCAAACCTTTCCACTGTTGTATGTTAATTACCACTGAGCACTTGATAATTCTGCATACAAGTTAGTAGAAAACCATACATACAATACAAACAATATTAGTACCTAAAAAGAGTATCTTGCAACACTGAAAAAAAATATTTAGACATCAAAAGTTTATAGATTTAGCATCCCAATACCTGTTACCAAGTATTGAAACCTACCCACATCAAGCCCTTTTGTTAATAAATCAGCATAATTGTCATCAGTATGAATCTTGACAACATTAATAAGCTTTTTCTCAAAACAATCTCTAATAAAGTGATGTCTAATTTCAATATGTTTAGTTTTTGTGTGTTGCACAGGATTTTTAATAATACAAATGGTACTACTATTGTCTATATAGATAATGGTGTTCATGAAATTGTACCCATAGTCCAATAATTGATTCTGAAGCCAAAGGATCTGAGCACAACAACTAGCAGCTGCAACATATTCTGCTTCAGTGGTTAAAGTAGCCACCATAGTTTGCTTCTTGCACTGCCATGACACCAATCTACATCCAAGAAATTGACATCCTCCAGTAGTTGATCTTCTATCCAAACTTGCACCAGCATAGTCACTATCTGAGTATGTGATCAATTCTATTGGAGAGTCTCTTGGATACCATAATCCTAGATTAGGATAAGTCTTCAAGTACCTAAAAATCTTTTCCACTGCTGTCAAATGTGATGTCTTTGGAGTCACTTGAAATCTTGCACAAGCACAAACAGCAAACATGATGTCAGGCCTTGATGAAGTAAGATACATCAAGGAACCAATCATAGATCTGTAAGTGTGAACATCAACATTAGCACCACTTGCATTCTTCAACAATAAGTGAGTGGTCTTGTCAGCAGGGGTATTTGAAGATTTTGCATCAGTGAACTTGAACTTCTTGATAATCTCAGCCACATACTTGTCTTGACTGATAAATATACCTTCCTTACTCTGTTGTACTTGTAGCCCCAAAAAGAATGTAAGTTCTCCCATAGAACTCATTTGAAATTCATCTTTCATTAGCTTCTCAAACTGTCTGCACATCTCTTGTTTTGTAGATCCAAAGATAATATCATCAACATATACTTGCACAAGTAGGATATCACCTTTGTCTTTCTTGATGAACAAAGTTTGATCAATTTTACCTCTATGAAACCCATTATTCATTAAATAATTAGCTAAGGTTTCATACCACTTCCTTGGAGCCTGATGTAAGCCATAAAGAGCCTTAACCACTTTGTAAACTTTATTTGGGTGTTGAGGATCTTCAAAGCCTGGAGGTTGAGAGACATACACCTCCTCATCAATAGTTCCATACAGAAAGGCAATCTTTACATCCATTTGATAGACTGTAAAGCCCATAAATGATGCATAGGCTAAGAATAGTCTAATAGCCTCAAGTCTTGCAACAGGAGCAAACACTTCTTCATAATCAATACCCTCTTCTTGAGTGTATCCTTGAGCAACCAATCTAGCTTTGTTCCTGATTACAATGCCTCTTTCATCTTTCTTATTTCTGAAAACCCATTTAGTACCAATGACCTTCATACCATCAGGCAAGTCACAAAGAACCCAAACCTTTTGAAGTTTAAACTGCAACAACTCTTCTTGCATAGCTTCAACCCAGCTAGATTCTCCTAGAGCCATATATACATTCTTAGGCTCCATTTGTGAGAGAAAACAGAAAAACAAACACTCATTCTTCTGGCTATGTTTCTTGGACTCATACACTTCACTTATGAACCCGTGAATGTCAGCTTTCTTTGTCTGTCTTCTAGTCTTCACACCTGATTGAAGTTCACCAATAACATTATCAAGTGGATGCACTTTGTGAATGGTAGACTGTGATGTGCTAGGAATATCATATGTTGTAGGCATGTTTGAGATCTCTACATCATCACTTGGTGATTCCTGAGAAGTATTATCCACATTTGGACTTACAGTGGAAACTTCTGGTGTAGCAGTGGGAATTGAGTTACCACTGCTAGTAGGAATATCTTTATTCACAGAATCTGCATCACTTGGTTTTTCAGAATTATCACCAAAGTCCCAAAGTAGCATAACAATTTGATCTTCATCATCTTTGCAAGCTTCATCTTCATCAATGAATTCTTCTGTATCTTCAAGATCTTTGTCACCAGTACTTGAAGTGAGAGGAACATAATTTATTGTATTTGATAATGTTTCAAGATCAAATAGCCAATCTGGACCTGAACCTGCCATGTTTGCTTTATTCTCAAGAAACTGAACATGCAAGTTCTCTTCAATTTTCTTTGTTCTTAAGTTATAGACTCTAAAAGCCTTGCTAACCATAGAGTATCCAACAAAGAAGCCTTCATCTGACTTTTCTTCAAATTTACCCAGATGATCAATGGTATTGAGAATAGTAACATGACACCCAAATGGCCTCATAAAATCCAAAGTAGGAGGTCTTCCTCTGAACAACTCATAAGGTGTCTTGTTCTTTGTTTTGACCACTAAAACTCTATTTTGAATGTAACAAGCAGTGTTAACTGCTTCAGCCCAAAAAGTCACTGGAAGCTTGGAATCATCTAACATGGTTCTAGCAGCCTCAATTAGTGTTCTATTTCTTCTTTCAGCAACTCCATTTTGTTGAGGAGTTCTTGCAACACTAAATTCTCTTTTAATACCTTTATCTTTGCAGAAATCATCCATAACTTTATTCTTGAACTCTGTCCCATTGTCACACCTGATGATCTTGATTTTCTTTTCAAACTGATTTTCAACTTGAGTGATGAAAATCTTAAGGATGCCTGTGGTTTCATCTTTGGTACTTAAAAAGAAAACCCATGTGAATCTACTGAAGTCGTCAGTTACAACAAGACAATATTTCTTTAAATTGATGCTGCTCACAGAGGTAGGACCAAACAAGTCCATATGCAGCATAAAAAGTGGATGATTGATAGAATTGAATGCCTTGGTTTTGCATGAAGCTCTGTGTTGCTTTCCTTTGAGACAGGCAACACAAGTTTGGTCATTTTCAAATCTTTTCTCTGGTAGTCCTCTGACAAGGCCATCTTTCACAATCTTGTTGATGGTCTTAAAGTTCACATGACCAAGTCTTCTATGCCAAAGCATTGATTCATCCAAAGTGGCTTTAGCAAGCAAGCAAGTAACATCATTATTAGCCACTATGTTCTGCATATCAATGCTATACAGATTTCCTTTTCTAGGGATTTTAAGCAAAATGTCACATTCTTCTGGAAGCTTATAATCCTTAGATAAGATATAGCATTCATCTTCTGTGAATAGAAATCTATGCTGTTTATCACACATCTGTGACACACTAAAGAGGTTGTATTTGAGTTCTTTCACATACTGCACATCTTCAAAGTCAATGTTTCCAGCCTTGATTGTTCCTTTGCCAGAAACTTTGCCACCAATTCCTCCTCCAAAACTGACAAATTGTCCATCATAAGGTTGAAAGTCTGAAAGATAAGACTTATTGCCAGTCATGTGCCTGGAACATCCACTGTCTGAGTATCCTTGATCATTAGAAGTCTTTGAATGTCCCTGCACACAAAATAAAGGAATTAGTTCCTTTTGGGGACCCAAGCCACAAATGACTTGGATCTGCCTCATGTATCAATATAATTATATCTATCAAAGGTCATTGATACACCATTGGGATTGTTTGAGGTGATGGTTCCTTTTGGTTTCCATTCCCAACGAGCTGAGGCCTTAACAGGATTTCCCACATTTACCCTTTTCTTGTTAACAGACCTAACAGTGGTAACCTTTGGCCTTGCAGTGGAAACTGCTGGCTTAGAAATTTTAGGTGCCCACTTCTGATTATGGTTAACTTTCTTTTCAAAATAAGTCTTTTTCCCTGTTTGAGTAGATTTAACAAAAGTAGTAACAGGGGGCTTAGGGTAAACTCTATTATTATATCTGGCAGTGGCAATTGCTGGTCTAGCAGTGGAAACTGCTGGTCTAGCAGTGGAAACTGGTTTAATGCCAGAATGAAGCAAAACAGACCTGGGAATCATCTTGCTAAGTGGATTTGGGTGAGTTAAGTTATTAACATTGTGTTTATTCACCCAAGTATTCCCAAATACTTCCCTTCTTCCCAAGTGGTAGGTACAGTCTTTAGCTAAATGGTCAAAGCTACCACATATATGACAGGGTTTGTTATTGAACACAAAGTCACTACCAAATTGCCTAGATTTGACATGATTCCAACTCCTCATATTGCCTCTAGGAGTTGGTGATCTACTTCTGTACATCTCTGCATATCTAGTAGTGGGCCTAGTAAAATTAGGTTGTGACCTAGGCTTCTCTTTGACTACCTCAGGAATACTTCTCTTAACCTCCACTTTAACATTTTCAGGAGTACTAGGTTTAGACTCAACATTCAAATTATCATCTTTAAGAGATGAGTCACTAGCACTATCAAATACATCAACCTCAACCTGAACCTTTTCAATTTCAACTGGTTTAACAAACTTTGGTCCATAGGTCATAGGTAGATCCTGAAATTCTTCTAAACCTGTGTGAGCTAAGTCAATGCCAGGAGGTGATGGAACACCTCTTAGAGGTGGTGGAACAGTTTTGTATCCAAGACCTGATTTAGCTTTGCTCACAATTTGGGCTTCCCAAATTTTATCAATACACTTGGATTGATGATCCAGTGTTTGCTTAGTTATCATTATATTCTCACTAGCCATTTTAACCTTTTCTAGTTCTTCTCTAAGAACTTTATTAACAGCAACCTGATAATCTAAGTCTCTTCTTAATACTGCAATATCATCATTGAACTTAGATTCATTAGCCCTATAATGCTCTAATTGAGTTTCTAAAACACTTAGGCCTCTTTTATGATTTGATAAGTTATAATTAGTATGAGTTAACTCTATGTGTTGCTCATTGAATTATGCTTTAAGTTTCTCATACTCTTTTAAGGCCTTACAAGATTTAGAACAAGCATTATCAATTTGTACCTCAGAGTCAGAAAAAGCCATTAGTGCCACCATTGCAGATTCTGAATCATCTTCCTCTTCCTCAGTCATAAAGCTCCAATCAAAGCTCACTCCATCAATGGCCAATAGCCCCTTTGGCTCATCAGTAGTAGGTTCCTTCTTCTTATCCTTCTTGTACCAAGTTGACCTGTTATCAGACTTCCTTGGCTTTCTACACTCTCTTGTAAAGTGCCCCTTCTTATGAAAATTTTAGCATTCCACCTTCTTCTTGTCAAAACCTACTGTTTCATCAGCACTGATGTTGATTTTTCTTCCAGTCTTCTTCCAAAACTTCTTTGTCCTCAAGCTTAGTAATGCTACTTGCCATTTAATGTCCATCTCCTCCATATCATCTTCATCAATTTGATCCAGATCCTCATGATTAAGGATTGAACCACCCACATGACTTGATATAAAGGCATAAAAGGTAGTATCACTAAGCCCTGCAATCTGTTTCTTTGAGCTACCAGTGGAAACACTTCCATTACCAGTGGAAACAACAATGTTAGCACAGTCATCATCACTATCACTTTCTTCATCTGAACTATCATCAAGAGATGATGATATGAGTGCTACACTTCCTGAACTTGAACTTATCTTGCCAGCTTTCTTCAATCTTTGTTCAATAACCTTGAAGTTATTGTACAAGTCATTAAGTTTCATGGTCTCCAACTCTGGCTTATCTTCCCACACAGCAACATTGGTTCCAAACTCAGAGGGTAAGCTTCTTAAGAACTTTAGATTGAGATCTTCTCTTTCCACCTCAATTCCAAAAACAATGAGTTGAGAAACAATCTTTTGTAGCCTGGTGAAAATGCTATCAAGAGATTCATTACTTGATGAACCAAAGTTTTCATAAGTTTGCTTCAGCAGAGTCTTTTGAGTCTTCTTGGTGGAATCATTACCACCAAAAACTTCACAGATCTCATCAAAGAGAGTCTTTGCAGTCTTGAACTTGCTGAATGCTACAACTTGGTCTCTGGGAAGTGTCATCAGCAACAGACCTCTGGCCTTCAAATCATTCTTCAGTTGAAGTCTTTCATCATTAGTAACAGGTCCAGTGTTGACCTTAATTACTTCCTTGCCATTAACCATCTCTGAAGTAGAACTTGGTTTGAAAGAATTTCCAACCATGATGATCTCCCAAAGTGTGTAATCTTGGACCATGAAGAATTGTTCTATCATTAGCCTCCACATCTCAAAGTCATTCAACTTAAGCTTTGGAAGCTTAGCAGCAATGTTTGAGTTACTGGTTTCTGTCTCCATTGAATCTTCTGAGTGAACTTGAGTCTTCTAAATCAAAGTATCAAAGCCTGGCTCTGATACCACTTGATGGATCTAAACACCTTGAACTTGTGTTAGATTGATACTTTGAATTATATCACTAAGTATGCGGAATCTACTTAGTAACACTTAGAAGTTTGATTGTGAGTAAGACAGTTGTAAATAAACAATGTATGTAAACAAACTATTAGCTCCAATATTATTAATGATAATAATACGAGTGATCTTAATATCACTAGGGTTACACCTTGAAGCTCTAGAAAAAAAACATATGTAAACTCATAACCTAGGATCTCCTTTTATAGCACAAGGAGTCCTCTTCTACAAGATAAGTGTAAAGCTAATAGAATAAGATATACACAAAATCTATTCTATATTTATCTAGATGCGTTTCCTAACAGTTATCTAATAAGCAGTGGTAATATATTGTTCTTGCAGTGGTAATGAGTTTCCACTGCAAGTACAATCTTCTGCAGTTGTAACTTCTTCTTTAGCCGTGGTAACTGTTAGTATAATTCCCAACAGGTTTTTACAATTAGCATCAATTCTTTAAAAGCAAATTTTTACTAAACGAAAATGACGCAAAACTATTCAACCCCCCCTTCTAGTTTTCCACAATTGGTATCAGAGCCACGTCTAGCAAGATTTTTAAAATATATTGTATTTTAAAACTTGTAACGATCTATGGAATTCAAAAAATATCTAGAAGGGGAATTTACGCAAAAACCACCATTATTTGAAAATGATCATTTTCTTGGATGGAAAAATAAATTTGAAAATTATGTGAAATCAATAGACATTGATCTTTGGCATATCATTTCAATTGGTGATCTTAAACCAACCAAAATGGATTTTGAAAATCAATATAATAATCTTCAAACCAAGATTGATAAAAATACTAAAACCAAATTACTCATTTTCAAAACTCTACCAAGAGTTGAATATGAAAAATTATTTCTTTGTAAAACGGCAAATGATATTTGGAAATGTCTTTTAAAGTTTCACCAAGAGAAATGTAAAACCAAAGATGATAAACTTGATATTGCACAAGAAATCGTTACTCTAGAAAATTTAATAGATAAATATTTAGTTGAAATAAACACATGTACTACTAGTTCAAATGTGATCATTGAAGGTATCAATAACGAAGAATACATGAGTCAAATCCGAAGAAAGAGTGTTAATGAATCATGGTGCAACAAGTACGATAAAGACGACGATAATACGGATTGTGAGAATATTCAAACAAATGTGAATACAAGTATTTATGGCAAGGACTACATGCTTCTTGATCTAAGCGAAACTACAAATAAAACATGGAGCGACATGGACGATGGAATTGATCAACATATAGCATGTGAAGATTATACAACTACTAATAAGGTACAATCCGAAACCAAACATTTTTGCTATGATCAATTTATATTAGAATTTTCAAAATTGGAAAACAACTTCAAACATTTTGCAACATTGACTCAAAAATGATTCTTAAAAATAAATCTTCAATATTCATTGAAAACAATTCTGAAAAGGAAATAATTTTAGAAGATAAAATGTCTAGACTTGAAAGCAATATTGAAATTGATCTAAAATGTAAATATTGTCAAGACTATAAACATGAAATTAAAATGGAAAATGAAAAAGCAAAAATATTAGCAAAATTTAAAAATAGCTCTAGATCTTTAAAATATTTACTTAACATTCAAAAGTCATTTTATGATAAAACCGGCTTAGGATTTACCGCAAATGATCCTTTAACAAATGTATCAAAACAAATAAAATTTGTTAAACCTAGTGGAGAAATTTAGAACTAATATTATTTACACCCATTATTTATTTTCTAGTCAAGAAAGTCATTGTTTGTTGATTAAAACAAACCATTGATGAATTCTTGTACTTCTTGACGACATCCTCATCATGTGCATTTAAATGCAATGGATGTTCTCAACTAACCAACTCGGACCCATGAGAATCTGGGTACCAAGCTCTTTATCATGTTCAGGTAATTAACGAACGAAGAGACTATTATGTTTTGGATTGCTCACCTTGCTCTCTTACTTTTGACGACTATTGGTTCCTATTACTATGTTTCACATTCTGCACATGATTTGCCTATGACGTTGTTGCGGTCGTTTATTGTCTCGGTGTTTTGTTCTTCACTTTTGGAGTATTGTTTTTATGGTGTGTCCGTTACTATTTCAAGAAGAAGGTTTCAAAGCACAACTATTCTTGGTCTTCACGATTTGTGATGATTGTTGTGATCGATTAAGCTTTTCGGATCAAGCCTCCTTGATCTTTATTGCGTTGGGATTTTACTTTGCTACTTCGACATGTTTTGGGCAAACTTTTAAGATGTCTTCCATTACTCTCATGCCCACTCTTAAAGAAAAGCTGGACCTGAGGTAAGTTTTCTTTTCAAAAACTTGCCAATATTACATTATATTAAAGTATGCTTTAATTAGTATATTAATATGATTTAATTTATAAGTTTCCATGCTTTTAGATCATTAATACTAATATATGTATACATGACATTAGGATAATTAACCCTCTTGTTGTTAAGTCTATTATCATTTTTCTTAGTCTTCATTTATATTGAAAATCTTTTATGATCTATAGTAGAATACTTACCATTTAAACTATATGATCTTACTAGTAACTTAATATTATGATGTATATATATATATATATATATATATATATATATATATATATATATATATATATATATATATATATATATATATATATATATATATATATATATATATATATATATATATGTAGGACCGTAGAACAACCTATTTCACATATGAATCTAGCCTTAAACCTAGAGAGAGAAAGTAAGTAGAGAGAGAGAGAGAGTAGGAACTCTAGTGTGTGAAATAATAACCTTGTTAACACTAAATGAATCACTAAGAGAACCAACCTCAAAATGAGGCTTTACATGTGTATTTATACTTGTAGTCTAGGGCTTCACATATCTTTGACCATATTACATAACTAGCCCTTAGACTTTATACAAGCATGAATAATACACATAAACTTAATAAACTAGCATTTACTAAATATTACATTGATATATTTAACTAACTATTTGACTCAATAATGATCGTCACTTTTAATCCTAACAATCTCCCCCTAAGGGACGATCATTGAGATCTCACTTTGATTTCATAAATGATCAACACTTCTAACTCTAACAATCTCCCCCTAAGGGTGATCATTGAGATCTCTCTTTTGGGACTTTGATCTTTGATCTTTGAAGCTTGTTCTCTTGAACTTTGAGTCCTTGTGTAATAGTTTTGCTAGTTTCTTTGTTCCAATCATGCTTTGTGATCTTTCTTGCCTTTGATCAATATCTTTACTCTGTTGTCTTTACGTCTTTTCCAACATGCTCATACTTTGTTTGGCTTTGAATCTCTATGAAGTTCTCTTCTCTTTGACTTTAATCTTTGTTTCTTTAGTTTGAAGATTCTTTGACTTTGACTTAGAAACGTTCTGAACTTTGCTTTGCTTTGATCTTTGAAGAGAGCTTTGCAGGGTATGAGCATGTGGATTTTTGAGTGATGGTAACGGTCTTTCTCCAAGGAACATTCATGAGTACCTGCATAAAACAGTTAGCAATAAAGTATCCGGTACTTACAGGTTTGGAATTAGAGATCGTCAACAGCATAGTGTGAAGACTCCTTCTAACCCTTACCAAGGCCGTTCCTGAATCAGATACCCCTGAAAGGGCTTACTAGATCCACCGAAGTACATCAATGATTCAGGTGAGTTGCTGGAGATCACCCCACAACTGTAGACCATTTTGGAACATAGTAACCATCATGATAGATAAGGCAAGATCCATGGATCTCATAAAGACTCTTACAACTTGTGTCCTTTTTGGCGAACACAAGTGTATTCATAGGAAAGTGTATCCTAAGAGATCTTTTGACGTATCTCGTGGCTCTAGACTCGATAAGTGCATAATTTGGTTTCCTATGCGGAGACTAGGGAGGGGTCTCCTGCTTCAATATCAACCATCTCTAAGAGATAAGTCGATAGATTACACCGGTTCCCCGTGAGAATGAAACAAGCTCTTTTAAGAGAACTTGAGTGGCTAGAAGGTTAAGTGCAGTGCGTCACTGGGTCCATGACGTCTTTATCTTCAATACCAGTGTCACCTTGGTAACAACCAGTAGCATATGAATTGAACCCGGTGTCTGCCCTAAGGTTGAACATTTGGAGGGCTATTTCTTTTCACCCTTTCATTTGCTTTTCTTTTTAATTCTTCAACCCCTTCTTTCTCCTTTCATTCTTTTCTCCTTTTTTCAAATCATACCTAAGGACATCTAATTCTAATCTATTGGATTTGTCCTTGGGTAGATCCCTCCGGCTCTGGCGGATCATAGGACGGTTTTTCCTAACCTTAGTCACCTTATAACTTCATGACTATCCTATTGTTGCCATCAAACCATTTGTGAAAATCTCTCAAAGTGTTTATGATAAAAAAACATACTTTGTTAACACTTCGAGAGTTTTGCATTTCATTTGAAGTACTCCCCCTTCACATGTGCTCATGGATTGTTAAGAAATTTGCACATGCGTGAGGAGTTTGCACTTTTGAATTGATCTACTTTCAATGAACACAACCGATTCGAGACACGCTCACATCACTAGTTAGACTAGCTTGAAGTTATTACCCGGCCTGGTCAAGTCCACAGAAAGTTTCTCGAAACGGTACATCTCTACTCAAACGAATCCTTTTCGAGACACGCTTACGTGGCTAGTTAAAGAGTTCCATTGTCAGCTTTTAGGTGACAACTAGCTCTAGTAACTAACTTGATGTTATTACCCGTCGAGGATAAGTCTTTTCGATTACTAACTTTTGTTGTTTCGTCAATTCTTGGGTCATTTCTGAGTCGAGCTCTTTTGAGATTCAAGATGATCACATTTTAATCACGTCTTCTCCCCCTCAAAAATAGCATATCCATGGTATTTTTGATACCAATTGATTAAAACCTTTTCTTTTTTGGATAGCTTATGGGAGAAACGGATGTTTGTTAATTCCGAATTTGATTTAAGCATGATCTTTTTGGAACATCTTTTTATTACTCCCCCTCAAAAATAAAACATTTTGAGTAAATATAAGCTTTTAAGAATTTGAGGGAGTAATATCAATTAAGAAGACTTTGATAAACTTTTTGGTGAGAAGTCTTCTTATCTTTTAGGATTGTTGCACAGAAATGTACAACAGGGTCCTTTCTTTGAATATCGCGGGTTATACACTGTTATGTGTGCATAAGCCATAATTTTTTTTTAGGATAAGTGCTCAAAAGATATTTATAACCTTTGAATGATTAAGCACTTTCCTTTCTTTGAAGAATGAGTCCTTAGCTGAAATACTAAGAAGTCATGATTTTGATGTCCGGGTTTCGTACTGATGTATACGAAAGCCATTATGTTTTTAGATTAGACAACAACTTTTGGAACCCATTTAAGCACCGCGCCAACTGGGTTACCATATTTTGAAATCCATTTGTAAGTTGTGTCAATCCGAGACAAAGAAGTTGAATTCCAAGGAGGACTGAAAACCTGTGTTTCATTTTGAAATAAAGCTCGTGGAATCAACGGTGATTTAAAACTCTTTTGCTTTTGAAAGTTGTTTGAGAAACTCGGTGTCTCTCTTGGAGTTTTAAAACTTGAAGAAGAAGTTTTCCATCCATTGTTGAAACTCGGCGTTTCATTTCGAAAATTCGTTTTTGAGATGAATGGAAACCTTCCAGAATTTGGTTTTTTCAAAGCATAGCTATTCTTTTGTTGTAGCGGAAGCATTTCAGAGTACGAATATGTCGAATGTTTTGAATGGCATTGCTTTGGTTTCCACACTGGCTTTACCGGAGTAAAACGAGAGTATGGAGTTTGAAAAACTTGATTCTGTTCTTTTAGAGCACTTGTATTTGAAACCGTTTGAGGAGTAAGTGTTTCAGAAAAATTAGGTCTCTTTGAAAACTTCCTTCCTTTTTGCAAAGAATAGGTTGTAAACTGAGAAACCTTTTTCGAAAACGGTTGGAAGATTCACCCGTGTAAACCTTCTCTGAAACACTTACTTGTGGTTTAGACTCGTTTGAAACTTGAGATTTTCCTTTTGACCGGTTAAGAACATCAAACTTCGCTTTTAAGGCATTGTATGACGTTCTCAAATCATTGTATTCTTTTTGAAGAGAAAGATTATCTGATGATGCCAGTTTTTCTTGCAAAGAAGCATTTTGATTTTCAAGATGTGCAAAATATTTTTCATATTTGTCTGTTTCGATTGAAAAATCATTTTTGGCATCACCAAAATCCTTGGTTTGTTGTGCAACCGTTTTTTCCAATTCAACAATTTTCTTTTGAAGCACAGATTTTTCTTTTTCAAAAAGATGATTTGGGACGATCTGAGAGTCAGATTTGTTTGAAGTTTGATTCTGAACTCTTGACCGCTTGATTGAATCAAACAAGTTTTTGTAAGTCTGTTTCAAATGCTCATTTTCTTTTTGTAATGATGCCACAGCATGTTCCAATTCAAGATTTTTTGTATCAAATTCGTCGAAATCAAACTTGATATTGGTATCATCACATTTTTCTTCAAGAATCTTTTCTTTTTCTTTAAGCACTGATGTCAAAGAGTTTTCAGAAGACATTTTCTCATTCTTCTCTTGCAGTTTAAGTTGGAAAGAGATACTTTGTGCTTCGAGTATTGCAAGATGTTTCTCAAAGTGAGCAGTTCTTTTTGACAATTCTGCTTTGACATCAGTTGCTTCTTGTGAAAGCTCGGTGATTTTCTTTTTGAGACAAAGATTTTCAGATTTCAAAGAAGATGTTTGTTCAAAATTCTCATTCACTTTCTCATGGCAAACAAATTTTGATTTGAAAGACTCTATTTGATTTGTGAAAAATTCCTTTTAAATGTCAAGTATTAAGCATTTTTCATCAAATTCGTCTTCAAGAGAATGAACGTACTTTAAATCTTCTCTCATTTCAGTGACAAGATGTTTTTCAAAGTACTCAAAACTTAAGTTGAGATTTTTCACATGAGGTTCAATCTCATCTTTCAAAATCTTTTGGACTTCAATCTTAAGGCGTACATCTGAAGAAAGAGGATTAGAGAAAACGCTGGTATCGATGTTTACTTGCTTAAACCAAATGACCTTTAACGTATGCTCAATGTGATGTTTAAGACTACAAAATTGTTTCCTTGCTTTATTTTTCCATAACGTAGCATCATAAGTAGCAAGTTGAGCTTCTTTGAAAAATCTTTTCACATTTGTATCTTTTCTTTTGAAAGGTGCTTTTGGAAAATCTGTCAATTGTGTACAACCATACACAAAGCCGTGGTACGAGAGAGGGTTTTTTGTTTGTTTTACTTTCAAACGTTTTTCCTCTTCAGATTTTAAAATATCTTGAGACTCAAACAAAAGATCATCTGACAATTCTTTTCCCATATCTTCAGCGTTGTACAAAATAGGTGTCAGCTTTTTCACTTTGTTTAAAAAACACGGTTTTCCATTTTCTACATTAGCATTATTCACAAAACCAATCCCAGATGTTTGTTTCTCAACCTCCTCATCTTTAGTAGGCAGCATGTTGATAGTCTGAGAAGTCTGTCCCAATTTTCGAAGTTTGTTTTCAAGATCGTTTGTTCGTTTCAAAAACTCTTTGTTTTCATTCTCAAGTTTTGTGTTTACAATCTCAAAATTTGATGTGGTTTTCTGAAGCTTTGAATTTTCACTTTTTAAATCATTGTTCTCTTTTAAAAGCGCTTGAACCTTTCTGTTGTTAAGAACCATTTGAGAATCCAGATTTTGAATGGAACGTTTTTCACTAAGAATAGCTTCTCTATAACCAACTTCAAGTTCTTCATTTCTTTTTAAAATTGGTTTGACAGACTCTCCATTCATTTCAAACTTCCGAGCTTGAGATTTAAGGTTTGAATTTTCGAATTCAAGTTCAGCTTTTCTTTTAGTTACATTTTGAAAACCTTTTTCCATTTCTTTAAATCTCTCAAGCTCTTTTGTCAATAAGACATTCATTTGCTTAGCTTTGCGATTGTCCTCTTTGCACTTTTCAAGTTCATGTTTGAAATTATCGATTAATGAAGCAAATAAGGCACGATCTTGTTCATAAGAAGATCCATCCTGGGCAGGCTCACCTCTATTAGGATCCATATCTGGAGTATCAAAAGTGATATTGCTATCATTTTGTTCCTCCACATATGTGTCACTAATAGACTAAGGATGCGCAGGATGTATCTGATCATGAGCAAACACATTATCAAAGATATTACCATTATCATGAGCATGTGAATGTTTTACCGTAGCCAATATCTCTGTGTATGATGAAGGTCTGATACGATCATCTTCGGTGTCCCAAACAGCTTCATTCCTTTGTGTAACATCAGTATCTGAATCATAGCTAGGACTGCTGCTTTCAACCTGCTGTTATGAAGATGAATCACTTCCTGTGAAAACCAAACTGACATCTGATGCATCACCCTTATTGACTATTTCCTCTTCATTTTGAACATCTTTCTCTGTCTCTTTTTCAATCATCTCAGTTTCCTCTAATTGCATCTCTTTTTCCTTCTGCTCTTTTTCCCGTTTCCGCTTCTCAATCTCATTCCCTGAAGTGCTTCTTTCTTTTTCATTAGAATCCCTCTTCTTTTTCTGCATCTCCATCAGATGAAGTGATCTTGCATTAAGCACTGTTTCTAGTATGTACATATGATTAAGCAATTGATTTCTAAAGACTTCAACTTCTATGCTAGTGAAGTATTTTTTCCATAAACTGCTTGCTGATGCATAATCCCAAGAATTCTTAAACGCTCTAATATCCATGGTCATGAACCCTTTTAACTGTGTCTTGAGCTCTCTAAATCCTACCATGCAATCACTTCCCTGTTCAATTTGCATTTCGAGTTGAACTATGTTGATTTGAAGATTCATTTTGAAGGTAACAAAGTCCATTTCAGATCCGAATAGTGTCTCAAAAGTTCTAAGAAATGATAAACCAAATAATGGTTGACGTGCTTCTGAGATGGCCACACATTGAAGCTTAACTGATTCAAAATGTATTAAACAATTTTCTTTGGAGTGCATTGCGAGCTTTATCACTAAGAAATACAATTCTAAGGTTACCTGAAAATTTTGAGATTTGAAAATTTTTTCGCCAAATTTTACCGAAAATTTTTGAATTTTGGCCAAAAAATTTGAATTTCTGGCCAAAATTTTCAACCTTATGCCAAAATTTAAATCTCGCGTAAGAATTGAACGTTTAGTCTCGTGTGAAAAATAAATTTTACTCAAATTTTCCCGCCAAAAAACTCTATTTTTTTTTTTTATTTTTTTTTTTGTCTAACTCGATAAGGCTTGTCTAACACTAACTCGGTATGTTCACTTAGTCTTCAAACTCGGTATGTTCACTTAGGTTTCAAACTCGGCATGTTCACTTAGGTGTCAAACTCGATAAGTTCACTTAGGTTTCTAACTCGATAAGTTCACTTAGGGTTCTAACTCGATAAGTTTACTGAGGTTTCTAACTCGATAAGTTCACTTAGGGTTCTAACTCGATAACTATCCAAACTCGGTAGAGAGACTTGAGTTGGGCAGAGTTTCCCCTTAGTTAGAGTCACAATACGCCTAACTCGATAAACGATTAGGGAATGAAGGCTAACTCGCCAAAATCTCAAACTCGATATGTTAATATAACACCTAACTCGAAAGAATTGATCACTTAACTCGATGGAACTTAATATACACCCCTAACTCGATAGAACTTAACACCTAACTCGCTAAAAAAATTACCCCTAACTCGAAAACTATGCGATGAACAGTAACCGAAATCTTAAAAATCACTTTAATACCAAGTTTTTTTCAACCAAATCAAACCTAAAACAACCTATATTATCCCTAGGCGATTGATACCACTTGTAGGACCGTAGAACAACCTATTTCACATATGAATCTAGCCTTAAACCTAGAGAGAGAAAGTAAGTAGAGAGAGAGAGAGAGTGGGAACTCTAGTGTGTGAAATAATAACCTTGTTAACACTAAATGAATCACTAAGAGAACCAACCTCAAAATGAGGCCTTACATGTGTATTTATACTTGTAGTCTAGGGCTTCACATATCTTTGACCATATTACATAACTAGCCCTTAGACTTTATACAAGCATGAATAATACACATAAACTTAATAAACTAGCATTTACTAACTATTACATTGATATATTTAACTAACTATTTGACTCAATAATGATCGTCACTTTTAATCCTAACAATATATATATATATATATATATATATATATATATATATATATATATATATATATATATATATATATATATATATATATATATATATATATACACATGTGTTAATCTAGTGTGTTTAGATGATTTACTTTATCCCCTCAATTATATTGCATTAAGATCATTAGAATCCACCATCTCTCTTCCATATCTTTAGTTGCCATTAGAGATGATTATATGTGATAATGGGCTTAATTGATTCTCTTGAGTATGATGAGTTTCCATTTCAAATCGTTCACTTGCAATTTCTTAATTATCAAAATTAAAACATATTGTTTAAAACCTCTCTCTTTGAATAATAATTTTTCAAATATTTATATCACTCTTCTTCAAACAACGTGTTTAACTATAAGCTACCATAACTTTATTTTAATCAAAATCAAGATTGGATTTTTTTTTTAACATGTTATGAAGCAAAACTCAATTTACTCTATTTTAATTATCAAAATTAAAACATATTGTTTAAAACCTCTCTCTTTGAATAATAATTTTTCAAATATTTATATCACTCTTCTTCAAACAACGTGTTTAACTATAAGCTACCATAACTTTATTTTAATCAAAATCAAGATTGGATTTTTTTTAACATGTTATGAAGCAAAACTCAATTTACTCTATTTTAATGCACACTTGAATTTATTTCAAAGCATTGTTGAATAAAACTAAAAACGTTTCATTTGAAACATATTTGATTATCTTACATGTGTCATTCACTTTTATGGAAATGACATTCACAATTTAATCAAATCATTTCATGAGAATCATGGTTTGCCCATATGGTTCTTGTTTGTAACAAGATTTGAAGTCCATATAATCATATCTTCCTACTTGTTACTTGTAAGCACTCATTAATATGTTTCCTCTAGCCTACATATTATCATCTTCATATAGTTGCATACTTAACTAGTTTGCTTTATTGCTTCCTTGGTTGCCTATCTTAATTGATCAATTAGTAGATTGCATGATTATTAAAAATTAATTGCCTACTTTATTTTTTTTAAACACTCTCTACATTCATGAATAGTATATCCTATATTGCCTCAAAGAGTTGAACTTACTTGAATCCAAACCCGAAAACACAATCTTTCTGAAAATTTTCTGCCAAAAACCCAATTCTGGCATTCTGGAATTCACCAGATGGGCGGCCCCCTTAATTATATAAGGCGGCCCCCTTAATGATTAAGGGGACCGGCCCCTAATTAAGGGGACCGGCCATCTGATGGTCGGGGTTGCTGTTTTCTTTATCACTTTTTGACCATTTTCACCCTATACTTCCCAAAATTCACAAACATATTTTGTCCCATACTATCCCCCAAATTTACCTTCCTAAACCACATTTTTCATACACTATAAATACCTTCTTCCCATCATAAATGCCATCACATTCAAGCATGTCATCTCTCAACAACCAAAAACCCAAGGTTTCAAGAACCGCAAGGATCTCCGTCAAACCCGTTTGGAGGAGGAAACTTGATTCTTGTCACAACTCAAGTGATGTTGTTCCAAGTCAACAACCAACTAAACCTCAAACCCACACTAATGATTCATCCCACAACCTATCATCTACTCATGCCCTCATTAATGCTTCCTCTTATGATGAGCATGCTCAATCCCAAAACAACAATCCCAATCTCTCAATCAATACTTCACATGTTGCTCATTCAACAAAAACACCACTCACTCATGAAGAACCTCTTCCACCCATTTCATGTTTTCATGACTACCCAAGCTCAACCATGTCTCCACCACCAAGAGTACCACCACCACATCCTACAACTTCACATGCCATTCCTATGTTGCATGTTCAAACCTTCACCCAAGACAATTATCATGTTCCACCATCATCACCTTCCTCCGAACACTTGAAGTTCGTTGAGGAGCTAAAAGAGGCTCATGAGCTTAGTGCTCTTTTAGCTTTACATCTTGCTCAAAGCAATTTGGATCCACCCCAATCAAGCTCACCATCATCACCACACAACATCAACCAAATTGAGAAGCATGTTAACAATTGTCCTTGGTGCATCTTCCTTCAACAACAAACCATTGCATTGAATGAGCACTTCACTTGGATTGAGTATCTTCTTACTAGATCTCAACAAACACCATCACTTGAACAACATCAAAACCCTCAATCAACAAACCCAACTTCAAATCCACCACCTACAAGCTCCACATCTCCAAACTCACCAACATCCATGCAACCAAAAGTCTATCTCCACTAAACCACCAAGCATTTTATATGCTTATGTTTCTCATTTTCAAATAAAACTTCTCAACCATTTTGGGATTCAAGAAAGTTTGGTGACACTCCTTGTTGGCACATTAGGATGCTCTACTTAGTTTAGTATTCTATCTTTATGGTCTTTGTAACAATGATTATGGGTTGACATAATCATTTTCTATTAATGAATGATTTAATATGTGTTTCTAATTATCTCTTGCCATACTTATTATTAGTTGGTATTATGCTATATGTGTTTGCTTGTGCCATGCTTGTGCTTCTAATATTTTTCTTGCAAGAATTCCAATACTCGAACCCTTGGTGCCCTCAAACGAGGGGGAGCATACATCAAGGGGGAGCTTCCTTCTTATTGGCTTAAACCTTTTTGATTTTACAAAAAGGAGGAGAAGTGAATATAAACTCACTAAATACTTGTCTAAAAATTAATTTTTGGATTTAATGAGTTTAGGTTTTGTAATCATCAAAAAGGGGGAGATTGTTGATATAAATAAATGACTAAAAACGTTATTCATATCTTTCGATATCTCTATGTTTTGATAATCACAAAACGAAAACACATCAAACCAAAGATCATGACGTAAACAAGTATTTAGTAGTAAATAATCACTTTCACCATCTAATCACTTAAGGTATGAATAAACAAAGTGTCTAAATGCATTATAAGATCAAAGGAACACTTTTGTTAATCACTAGATATTTATAAAATGTCACAAAACATTTTATATCTTTTATAAAATATTTTTGACATTAAAAGAATATGTTTAATTCATTACAAATTTATGAATTTAAATTTTCAACCAAAAATGGCAAATCTAATCCAGAAAAATTTCTATCACAAAAGGACAAGAAAATCAAACGTTCAGGAGGGCGGCCCCCTTAATTATACTAGGCGGCCCCCTTAATCATTAAGGGGACCGGCACGCTCCAGAACAGTATTTTCTGGCCCTTTAAATACTGGATCATTCCACATATTTTTCTCACCTTTTTGCACTAAAAACTTTCTGATCTAAACATCCATCTCCATCATCTAAAAATCCTTTGATCATATATACATTAATCTTTGTTTCAAAGTGATTCAAGCCTCAACACTCAAAGTGCAAAGAGAAGAATATTTCTATTAGAAGTATTACAACTTAGTATCATCTTGCTATCTAAGTTGCTTGTTTATCTCTTCTTGTAAATCCTTCATATTTTGGTGAATAAGGTGTATGTATTAGTTAGCTAGATTTAGTTATAAAATCTAGAATTGTTGTAAGTGTGAAGTGGAATTTGAAGTGAAGAAGTAGTGTTGGATAATAGTGGTGATAGGAGATAGTAGCAAAGTGACTAGTAGTGAAGAAATTGAAACTTCCAAGTGGAGAAGACTAGAAGACATTGGTGGCTTGAAGTTGTGAAGACATTAGTGGCTTGAAGTTGTGAAGACGTTAGTGCCTTGAAGTTGTTAAGTTGCAAGACATTGAAGTTGTGAAGTATTTGTGAAGGTGTGGAGATACTTGTGGTGTGAAGAAGTATAGAAGAAGTGAAAAGGTGTGAAGAAGGTGTGGTGTGATATTTGTTGTGAGATTGGTTCTAGCTACAATTAGAACTCGACATTTTGCTTTGTGTCGTAAATTGGTATAAGCTTTTGGTGTGTACGGTTTTCTCCGCCATAAGGGAGGTTATTGACTTAGTGAAGAAAACTCTCGAGTTCGGTGCTCGAGGAGTGGAGTAGGGCAAGGAAGGTGTCCTTGTAGCCGAACCACTATAAATCATTTGTCTCTCGGTTTGATCTTTCCATCTCTCACTCTTTGCTTGCTTACTTATTAGCTTTTCGTACATTGTTATAATTGTGTGTTGTGCATATATTGATTTCACATAAAAGATCAAACTAGGTTCCATTTACAACATTAATTGTACATTAGTAAAATATAAGTATATACAATTATTACAACACATATACATATATAAATACAAACTTATATTTAAGTGAGATATATGAAATTATAATTTCTATTCAACACTTTAAATAAGTAGTGTCTATGTGATATATGTGAATTAATTTGTATCTATACTTTAGCTTCAAAGGTTTTTACAATTAGCATCAATTCTTTAAAAGCAAATTTTTACTAAACGAAAATGACGCAAAACTATTCAACCCCCCCCCCCTTCTAGTTTTCCACAATCTGGTATGTCTGGTGGTAGTCATGTACTAGCCTAATCTAATTCATTCTTGGACAGACTTATTATCTTTGAAGAGTGTAACTCAAAGTGTATGCATTGTCACTGAACTGAGATTTAATCAAGTCATTTAGGATTTTGTTAATTTGCTTCTATGTATATTGTCAATAGCATGTACACAGACAAACAATATATTAAGCTTGGTATTAAATTGATCTTTGTCTCTTGGGTATGCTTAGGAGACCAAGTAGTAATGTGAGGCAAAATGTTGCTATGATACAATGTTAAAGAGAAAGGAAGATACTAAATTGTTATTGTAAATGGTAGACACCAAACTGCTAAAAAAATGGTGTCATGTGGTACATTTCTTGAAGTGTCCAAAGATTCCAAAGATATAGCCTATTATGTGATACAATATCACAACATAATACAAGAGGCACAAGTCCCATTATGAGTATTTTCAAAATAAAGCTAAAGATCAGGTGATGTTTTTGATTTTTGAACAATGACATGAAAGTTCTAAGACCAAATTTAACATAAACAAAAAAGGCCACATGTCTGCTATATCAAATTAGAACAAAAAAAATTCCAGATTAAGCACAATAAATTACAAGAATTAATTCACACTATTTAAATTTTAAACCACAACCTATCACGTTTGAAGTTCACAAAACCACTACTTGACTGATTGGTAAGCTACACACATATTTTTACATCTATTTTATTGATTTGCGTTATCTTTTTAGACAATTCCCAATTTTGTATATGTGACATAACAAAACAAGTCAGCAAATGCAGATTCAAGTTAAATTTTGACAACAATATTAATAATACTTGCACATTTGACATAACAAAACAAGTCAGCTATAAGCTAGAGTTTACCGTATTTCAAATGCACATTTGACATTCGTTTAAAGAAAGTGTGCACAATTGCCTTTTTAGCCTCATTTGACATTAGTTTTCAATTTCAATTATTATATTATCTTTTTATCAGTGTTTCAAAGTTCATTCTGTGAATGTCACGAGTCATAGAACTAAAGCCGAATATATCGTTAATAGTATTACACGATTGCTTTACTTACATTTAAAATTTGACATCTTTTTGTGAAAGTCATGGTTTCTTTTCTTCACATGGTGATGATGATGTTCAAGTTTAAGCACATTTTGGTTTTTAAACGGTTGTCAATTTCAATATATTTGGCATGGTATATCAGTTGTTGATGAATGATGTACACCATTTTGTCATATAGATTACGTACATTAGTATTTCATACACATTTCTCATAATTGCAAGTTTGCTTTTTTTCTGAACTAAACACTAATCTACTTTATTTCGTACATCATTAAGGACCATTCACTTTATTTGTTCTCATACTTTTCATTGTTCTTTATACATATATTGCATGAAAACGTTTTTTTCAATATTGTGTTTAAGATATTTTGCGTCATTCATAATTTATTACATAATAATCTTATATAAACCCATAAGTCTCAAATAATATCACACATGTCTCTAATGAGACTTGAACTCACAACCTCCTGGTTATTGGGCCACTCACATACCACTCGGCCAAAAGCTTTTTGTAGAGATTGAACATATAAACCTGCAATTGTTCATATGTTTCAGGTTCTTTAACAAAAGGAGTTTTTGCGCATTTGTTGAGGTGTATGTTGTATGTTCAATCAACAACTTCATGGAGAAGAATTTTAGACAGGTTAGTAAAAAAAATTATATAGTTTCTACATCATCCTACTTCATGAAGATATACTACATTTGTGGTGTTTGCTATAATACGTGATGGAAACCAAGCATATATTTGATATTCTGTAACCTTAAAATGTCTTATTCTCCAATTGTCCTATATATTAGAAACTAACTATTTTCTTGATTTTTAATTTCGCAACCACTTGCTTTAGATGCATGATCAAAGAGTTTTACATTTGATCCGATAAGATTGAAAGTTTGTGGAGAATTTATGTTATTACAGCTTTAAGAAAGAATATGGTCTTTCTTTTTTTCCTCTAATTAGGTACTTTAATAGATGTTTCTCATCATAATAATTATTCATTTGATATGTTTTAAAATAGAACCAGGTTGTGCAAGAAGCCATACAAACTCTAAAATTTGTGAAGCTGTTGAGAGTTATCAAAGAATCAAGAATATGTTACATATTGAGACTTTGTTATGACATGGAAGGAAACTACACCGATGAAGCCACTAACATTCTCTCTGAAGTGTTGCATAAGTTTAAACATATTTTTTTAGTATCCATTCAATGTTTTGTAATTCTTTTTTTTTCATCTTTTTATTTATTTGTGTAACTCATTTTATACTTTTCTTATTTCTTTTTTTGTGTTTGTTATGACATAATCAAATATAAATACTCTTATAATATTCATTAAAATGATTTCATTGAGCTAGCCCGCCCATCGGGCGGGTCTTGAAGCTAGTAACTTACATATACAGATCATAAAACTTTTATTATTTTTGTAGCATACATCATTCGTATTAATAATGTATTTTTTTTTTTTCATTTTCTAATGCTTATTGTTTTAGTTTATTGTTTGTTTTTAATGACTATAAAACTATTCGGTTTTCTTTTTACATTTATCTTATGTCTTCTATTACATTATTATACCAAATTCATTTAAAAGATTCTTTACATACACATTATTCTTAATCAATCATTACTAAATGTGTTATATGTCAGTTTATAACACTTTCTACATCATGTTCATAGTTTTCAATTTAATCATGTGAATTTTACGGGTCATAGAATTTCAGTATATGTTTTTATATGTTATGAATTTTTGCTTGAGTTGAGTTATCATATGCTACAGTCGTTTGTAATTACATTTTAACCGGTTAACGTTTTATTTTGAACGCTACACAAAACACTTACCACAATATCATAAATCGTTAATTATCTGCCGCTATGAGTTTCCGTTGCTATGCACGGTTACATGTCTAGTAAAAAACAAAAATCTGCATCATCTTTGAATTTTAAACTACCAATATGCATCTCCATATTTAGTTAGAACTCGATTCTTAACAATGTAATGCATAGTCATCATCATCTAACAAAAAACACAATTTTAGCTTCATCTTCGAATGCTGCATCATAATCAATTTTGGTTCATCGATCACCATCATCATTTCTTGCATCATAACCATCTTCAGTTCCTGCATCATAATCCCCGTCGATCATCGACATCATCCATTTTTGCATACTCTTCATCTCATCGATTGCCATCACTGATTTTAACATCGTAATCATCATCGATAGAGTTTATATTTATCATCGAGTTTATGGTGAACGTGTCATCATCATCAATGAACCTGCAAAAATCAAGATGAAAAAAATAATAAAAAACGAAAATAAAATTAAAATCTAGAACAATTATCATATGAGTTGCAAACATGAAATACAACCCATATTCAACATAAATTTGGATTACAATTTTCATGAATTCTTTGACTATTTTAAAATCCGATCATGTACAGATATCATTTGGACTATGTCAAAATATTAGAAGTAGTTTTGAAGATTTACGATCCGATTACAATTTTAGATGGAGGAACCAATTCAGCATACGTAATATTGCTGTTCATGATGATTTAAAAGTGACAAAATAATATTAAATCTCATTCTTCATGCAAAAGACTAGGACTAGCAGTTACGGAGTAAATACAATGTGAAATGACCTAATTAACCTTTTGTCAATATATCTAGCCTTTACAAGTTCATCTTATTTAAAAAAAAAAAAGAAAAAAAAAAGCACATATTATTGTTTGAGCCTTTGATCAAGTCAAAGGTTGAGATGTTGTCCTACAAATTTTATTTCAAGGAGGTGTTTTATTTGAACTCTATCTCTCACAAACACACACACACAATTTTCACAAACCTAAAAGTAAAAATAAAAATTAAAAATTAAAAAAATGGCACGCTCTCTAGTTCATCGTGCAGCAGCAGCAGCATATCAATCCCGCATTCAACGAACAATAGCCGTGAGGTCTTTTCTCATAGGCCACGGCAGACATGATGACGAAGATTGTAATATTAACGCTAACAACAGAGGGCGTAACGGCAAGTATTTCTACAAAGTTAACTTCGTTTTTCTCTATAATAAAAAAGCTTTGTTTTTATTACTACCTGATCACCGTACACTTGGTCGTAGTTTATTTTTCAGTCTCTTTATAAAATGGATTACTCGTAGTATATATGTACAGCTTTGTTGAATATGTGTTGTTGCTGGACTGTAGTTATATACTTAGCGGGTATTTTTGGCATTTTAACCGGGTATTTCTTTTTATTTTCTCATAAAGATTTCGAAAAAGAGATGGCAAATTTGTATAATTATAAGCAGGCAACAACTACTGTGTCTTCGTCTAAGGGCTTCTTTGCCAACCTGAAAGACAAGTGTAAGTACATTCCCAAGATAACTTTTAGCTGTTAAATATTCATCTATAAATAAATTCTGATAGTTTTAATTTTTAATAACTGATTGTAGATTGTACTGCAATATCTACTAGTACACTTGCTATCATGATCTTACTCGGTCAAACTAAAGAAATCGATGAGCAAATAGAAAAAAGAATTCGCGAGTTGGAGCTTAAACTAAAGAACGATTCGGGAGCTTGCATAACTCCAACTATCACGATAACAAGCTGTAATAAAGATGAAATCAAGTACATGATTCCAATGCCCGGCATGGACCTAGAGCACTGTACTTATGGTTGGGACATTGAGGGTATGCTCCTTACGGTTCGAGGTAATAACGGGGACGATGAATACCAGTACACCCCTAAAGTACCAAGAAGATTCAAGCACGGTCAAGTGACTTTCGAATCTCTTATTTTGGGGAATCTCATAGTTTCTGTTAAGGTGAAAAGGTAAGTTTGCTGTCTTAATACGCTTTCTCAGTTCCAGAATTCGGTAAATGAAACTAACCGAAGCATGGGTGTTACGATACTTTTATCTAAAACCGTTTGTTATTTTTTTATGTCCTACCATGCCTCTACATGACTACTAATTACAACTTTATACGTCGCGTTGTTTCAATGCATGTTAATCATATATATCTACTTTGATGTATAAACTGGTTAGTATCGTACAAAACTAGAAACTAAGTGATGGTTGGAGGACTAATTCAGTCTAGCAAAAATGCATAATGATGGTTTGGTTTTGAGTGCTTAATATCAAGTTTAGCTTTTAAGTGATTAGCATTCAGATTGTACTAGGCAAAAAATCGTCTCATTTGCTCTTTGTTAGTGACTAGCAACTCGGTGGCACGGCTTTTTTTTTTTTTTTTTTTTTTTTTTTTTTTTTGTGTTTGTTAGGATGTTGTAGGTTTTACATCAAGTACCTAGTGATATGGTTAGAATTGTTGATAATTTTTTTCTGGGTCAATTGGGTGTCTTGGGAAATACATTTGGGCAACCAATGTATGTGAAATTTTTTGGGTCAAATATGTGTTGTGATATGTTGTTTCTAAACTGTATGTCAGCTTCAGCTTTACCATTATTACCTCTAACTTTGTATTTGATGTGTCATGTGTATGTGTAGAGTTACAATGGGCTTAAGGTCGTACCGGAATTCACACTTACAAAGAGAGCTAAAAATTTTCAATGAGCAAAGGTAAGTTCCAGAGTACTTGTTCTTTTTAGTTATTAGCATATGGACATTCATTGAGCGGTAGGTTTAAATATGCGCTGGAATTACATAATTTTTTTTGGAGATGCCTTGCAGCAAAAATGTTATCTTTGTATAGTGTAAGAAGTGGGTCTGTGATTTTAAATGTGAATTGATGTTTTGCAGGTGTGGCAGGGAAGTGACTGAGATGGTTGCTTCTTATTTGACAGCATTGAGTCTTGATAAGGTGGTGGTAAATCATGGAAATGCCCGTGCAAATACAAACAATACAAACGCATCTTTATTTCTTAAAACTTGGAATGTACTTGATATTGGCACAGGCGACGGCTTGTTGCTTCAAGAGCTTGCAAGGATTGGGTATGTCCACTTTTCATTTATTTTATGATGCATATAATATAATACACGTGTAAGTAGGTAAAAATATCATCGGTTAATTGTCATTTGTCAATATACATATTGCGATGAAAGCTAGGTTTAATAGTGGTTTAGTTCACTATAGGAATGGCTGTAGCAGCTCAAATAAAACCGAGTTTTTTTTTGCAAATTATCAATTATGCATTTATGCCATATTTTGTTTTTTTAGCATCATTTTTGGAGCATGTGGCTCATATAGAGATTAAAGTTGCTTGTAATCTTTGAGTATGAAGTGTTGTGTCGTGATTCCTCTTCAATTTGTTGGTTATATTAGTGTAGTTCATTCATACAGTTTAATTTTATAGTGTAACTGTATATGTTAATGATGAGTATAGGTTCTCGGATCTCACTGGAACCGATTTTTCTCATGAAGCAGTCAACGTTGCTCAGAAGCTTTCTGATTGTAACGGCTACCCTGGTATCAAGTTTTTGGTATGATACGATACAATATTATTATTTGCTTTTGGTTATCTATACTATACCAAGTCAATATTCAACATGTAGGATGTATGGTTATGGTTGATCTACCCTAAAATTAGTTTATCTAAATGAATTGCATCCAAGTTATGTGCATAAATGGTTATCTACTGCAAAAGTGTTAGAAGTTTAAGTTCATAAAACCTTCTTTACTTTATTTAGTATGTATGTAATATGTATTATTAGTATAGAAAAGATATTGCAGGCCCATATATGGCTGCACGAATAAAAGGTCTAGGCCAAGGGCCAACAGACAATTAGAAACGGTTAAAAGTTAGTTAAGGTAGTTTATCATTCGACATTTATGTATGAAGAGTCATGTCTGTTCATATGAAACATCATATCTCTTCATTCATCATACCTGTTCATATAGTATAAAAGTGATACAATGTAATTCGATTCAATTAATTCCAAAGTATTATTATTACATCTTGTCTAATTATTCTGTCAATTCTATCTTGATCATAAGTTGCATATTACACCGATTCTTATATATATTATAAGGGTCTAAACCATGTTTTGGTCTCGACCAATTGTCCTCCAAGAAAGTGTTTGTATTCACCATTGTTTTGGTTCTCGGAAAAGTGTTTGTGTATATAAGAATTGGTGTAATATGCAACTTATGATCAAAGATTGAATTGACAGAATAGTAAACAAGATGTAATAATAATACTTTGAATTAATTGAATCGAATTACATTGTATCACTTATATACTATACGAACAAGTATGATGAATGAAGAGATATGATGCTTCATATGAACAGACATGACTCTTCATACATAACTGTCGAATGATAAACTACCTTAACTAACTTTTAACCATTTCTACTTGTCTGTTGGCCTTTGGCCCAGACCTTTTATTCGTGCAGCCATATATGGGCCTGCAAAACCTAAACTAAAACTAATAGTACATAATATATACACACTTAATAATACAGTAAAGAAGGGTATGATCTTAAACTTCTAACAATCTCCCTCCTAAGATCATAAACCTTCGAACAGCTTTCCTTGTATCTTTTCTTGATTTCAAGTGATGAATAGATGATGGTAAAATCATCACTTGTGTTGCTGTTTGTGTCTGATTTCCTTGAAGTTGATGGTCCTTTTGTAACTCCTTGCTCGTTTTGATTTTCTCCTTGTTGTGGTTGAATTGGTTTGGCAAACTGTGGTTGGCTGTCTTTATCTTCTTCAATATCTTCCAACTTTATTCCAAAGTGCTCAAGCTTTCTTTTTCCTCTTTGATCTGTAGACATTCTTGTGGGTGCAAAAGTCTCGTTAACATTCCATTGGTGAGACATAGGACTAATTTTTCTGCCCTCTTCTACTTTCCTTGTAGGTATATCAAGAATATAATCATATTCTTCTTTAGGCACCCTTGCAGTCTTGTAATAGGATGTGAATACATCCAAATAATTTATGTAGCACTTCTTTAATTCTTCTCCATCTTGTTTTGACAGTCCAAGTAATTCGCCTATTGTACCAAATTCTTGTCCAAAGTAAACACTTAAATATCCTCCAAGCCCTTCAATTAATTTGTACAAATTGAAAAGATGAATGTGTACACCATTTATTTTTGGAGGAATTGGGCCAGGGAGTGATTTTTCCAAATAGTGATTATAAAACCATTTTACCACTTTATCAAATTTCTTTCTAAAGTAATCCCATTCTTGACTTACAACTTCATCATATTTGATTAGATTAAGGAAAGCAACATATTCATTAAAGGTATTTACCTTTGTTGAGTATGTGTTTCCCTTAATTTTGATCAAGTCTTCTTCCATGCTTTCTTCTTTTGCCAACGATTCAAAGTATTCTTCTAGGTATTCATTGTGCATGGTTCTCAAACTATATATCTTCATTAAACTTGTGGTCTTCAAAGTTGTTAAACATATAGATAAGCCTACATTTGTTGCCTTCATATACGATTTCAAAACCTTGTCTCTCTAACAAATCGATTCAGAGAATATTTAGAGTAACTTCAGGATCATAGTATACTCCAGGTATTAGATACCCTTGACCATCATCTTTAACAACTACTTCTCCAATTCCATAAGTAAATAGAAATTTCATTTGATCATCTAACTTGTTGACAACGAAATTTTCTTTGATGTTCCGAAAGGAATTTAATTTGGAACATAAGTGCTTATCTGTGTTGTTGTTGATGTACCAAATATCATCCCAATGTCCTTGATCCGTTCCCTTGATCATGCATCTTGTTGTTAAGTGAATGTATTCGGGATACTTCAAACTTACTGTTGGTTTCGTTGGTTTGAGAGTTTCATTTGTTTCCTTTTGAGTTTCATTTGGAATTTCTTGTGTCCCTTTGTTTTTGCTTTCGTCTTTCATAGGACAGGTTCTGAAAATGTGTCCCTTTTGCCTGCATTTGAAACATTTGTGTTTCCTGTATTTGTTTAGACCCTTATAATATGTGGCATATTACTCGAAATTCCTGGGAGACCTCTAAGGAAGAAATTGCAACAAGGTTTCGTTCAAAGACAATTGAAAAGAGAGAAAGAAAATCAACTGGAAACTGCATTAGGCAAATTACCCACGACTGCAAAGACATGCTAAGAAGGAAATTGGAAGAAATAGAGTCTTATAACTCTACTATCACTCAAAACAAATATAGGAAACACAAATGTTTCAAATACAGGCAAAAGGGACACATTTTCAGAATCTGTCCAATGAAAGACGAAAGCAAAAACAAAGGGACACAAGAAATTCCAAGTGAAACTCAAAAGGAAACAAATGAAACTCTCAAATCAACGAAACCAACAGTAAGTTTGATCAAGTATCCTGAATACATTCACTTCACAACAAGATGGATGATCAAGGGAACGGATCAAGGACATTGGGATGATATTTGGTACATCAGCAACAACACAGATAAGCACTTATGTTCCAAATTAAATTCCTTTTGCAACATCAAAGAAAATTTCATTGTCAACAAGTTAGATGATCAAATGAAATTTCTATTTACTTATGGAATTGGAGAAGTAGTTGTTAAAGATGATGGTCAAGGGTATCTAATACCTGGAGTATACTATGATCCTGAAGTTACTCTAAATATTCTCTGAATCGATTTGTTAGAGAGACAAGGTTTTGAAATCGTATATGAAGGCAACAAATGTAGGCTTGTCTATATGTTCAACAACTTTGAAGACCACAAGTTTAATAAAGATAGTTTGAGAACCATGCACAATGAATACCTAGAAGAATACTTTGAATCGTTGGCAAAAGAAGAAAGCATGGAAGAAGACTTCATCAGAATTAAGGGAAACACATACTCAACAAAGGTAAATACCTTTAATGAATATGTTGCTTTCCTTAATCTAATCAAATATGATGAAGTTGTAAGTCAAGAATGGGATTACTTTAGAAAGAAATTTGATAAAGTGGTAAAATGGTTTTATAATCACTGTTTGGAAAAATCACTCCCAATTCCTCCCAAAATAAATGGTGTACACATTCGTCTTTTTGATTTGTACAAATTAATTGAAGGGCTTGGAGGATATTTAAGTGTTTACTTTGGACAAGAATTTGGTACAATAGGCGAATTACTTGGACTGTCAAAACAAGATGGAGAAGAATTAAAGGAGGAATGATAGAACCACAAAAATATATCCATAAAACCATCCACAAAAGGACATGGCACTCTATGATTAATGTATTTTTTTGTAGTTTCTCTCTCTTGACCTTTATAAGCTAATCATGGAGTGCCACATCCTTTTGTGGATGGTTTTGTGGATTTATTTTTGTGGCCCTATCATTCCTCTTAAAGAAGTGCTACATAAATTATTTGGATGTATTCACATCCTATTACAAGACTACAAGGGTGCATAAAGAAGAATATGATTATATTCTTGATATACCTGCAAGGAAAGTAGAAGAGTGCAGAAAAATTAGTCCTATATCTCACCAATGGAATGTTAACGAGACTTTTGCACCCACAAGAATGTCTACAGATCAAAGAGGAAAAGGAAAGCTTGAGCACTTTGGAATAAAGTTGGAAGATATTGAAGAAGATAAAGACAGCCAACCACAGTTTGCCAAACCAATTCAACCACAACAAGGAGAAAATCAGAACGAGCAAGGAGTTACAAAAAGACCATCAACTTCAAGGAAATCAGACACAAACAACAACACAAGTGATGATTTTACCATCATCACTTGAAATCAAGAAAAGATACAAGGAAAGCTGTTCGAAGGTTTATGATCTTAGGAGGGAGATTGTTAGAAGTTTAAGATCATACCCTTCTTTACTGTATTATTAAGTGTGTATATATTATGTACTACTACGTATTAGTTTTAGTTTAGGTTTTGCAGGCCCATATATGGCTGCACGAATAAAAGGTCCGGGCCAAAGGCCAACAGACAATTAGAAACGGTTAAAAGTTAGTTAAGATAGTTTATCATTCGACAGTTATGTATGAAGAGTCATGTATGTTCATATGAAGCATCATATCTCTTCATTCATCATACCTGTTCGTATTGTATATAAGTGATACACTGTAATTCGATTCAATTAATTCCAAAGTATTATTATTACATCTTGTCTAATTATTCTGTCAATTCTATCTTGATCATAAGTTGCATATTACACCGATTCTTATATATACAAACACTTTTCTGAGAACCAAAACAATGGTGAATACAAACACTTTCTTGGAGGACAATTGGTCGAGACCAAAACATGGTTTAGACCCTTATAATAAAAAGATCCTGTTTTGTACATGACGTCATGATAGAAAGTTTGTTTGAAACTAATGCACAGTTTGAGGACAACATGAATGCTAGTGTTAATAATGTTTAATTGAGAGATTGGGGTCTTTTAGAGGTGGTAAAATGTGTAATGTACGCATGTCAGGTCGGGCTGATCCGCCACACTCTTCGGTACCTTATATTAGACACCTGATTATCAATTATAATTTCTTGAATTGTATAAACGAAAATGTTGAGCTATCAGCTGCTGGAGATAAATGGGTAACGTATACATGTAGGTTTGGCTAATCCGCCACACTTTTAGGTATCTTATATTAGACAACTGATGTATAATTTATAATTTCTATGAATTGTATAAGCGAAAATGTTGAGCTACCAGCTGCTGGAGATAAATTATAAACCAGATTGTCCCATTGTTTAAATAGGATAAAATTACGACATTTAGGATATTTCCATACATCAGAATGGGAAGTACATACATTTTCTAGGCTATCATATCTGTTACACGGAGTCGAGACAGCCTCAAGTTTTAAAGTTGTAAACTAAAGATGTGTGCTATACTGCTATTGACTTTCTCTATGAAGTGTATAGAAGCATGCTTTTCACATGCCACTGTTGGTTCTTAGGTGGATGACATTCTGCAGACCAATTTAAAGGGCCAGTTCTGCTTAATAAACGATAAAGAGACTCTTGATGCTATTGGACAGCTACACGATGGTCCAGTCAAAAGGTTAGCTGTTTTATTAACTTTGTAGTGTTTTCAAATATCAGTTTACATTATACTTTGTGTGCCACCCTCTCATTAAAAGGTCAATTCACAGGTTTATTTATTGTTTAATTCTATTACAGGATTATGTACTGGGAGTCCGTCTCAAGACTTGTAGCTCCTGGTGGCCTAGTGGTAAGCTATTATTTAAAACTATATCTATTCTTAAGTCGTATTTTGTAGTAATTGGTGATCACCCTTGGCTAGAATTTCAAAAGTTGCAATGTGCTATCTAGATTGTGAAGAATTGAAATTAGCTTAGCGCCCTCGATGTTTTTAAATACTCTTACAAATCCAAGTTTCTCATTTTATCCCAAGTCTTTCTGCAGTATTTCCCATCTTAACAATTTGATCTGATTTTAGGTCATTACTTCATGCTGCCATACAAGAGAGCAATTGGTGCAAGAAGTTGAAAAGTTCAACCAACTAAAAGCTAGAACCCCTCAGGAGACACAAGCACTGGGAGAAACCGAGTCAGACAATAACTCCCGTATCTTTTCCTACGTGGATCATATTCGTACCTACCCACCGTTGTTCATACCTGGAGGATCTGTTGGGTCCCGTGTTGCCACAGTTGCATTTATGCGAAGTTAGATCAGTTTGATGTGATGTCGATTGTACTTTGTATTTGGGTGGTTTCTCTAGTGCGCATGTCTTTGTGGCTCGGGTAATTTACTGTTGGTTATGAAACACTCTGCTAGGTTTTGAGTTTAATTATGTTTCCTTTGAATGCCTAAACTATCGGTTTTTGGCTCTTTTGACCGTTTTCGGAATGTTAACTTCGTGAAATTGCTACTCTTTCTTAAATGATTGTTAGCATGTTCATGATACTTGGTATGCACTTTAATGTCTTAACTAGTTCTTTTTATGTATTTCATGGATCTTTTCAAGTTGATGTTACCATGTTGGTGATAGGAATGAAAACTAAAAATTTTATTCAACAAACTTTCATTTCAATTAGATGCCACGGTGGTACCTAGTGATATAAACGAACCGGACGAACACGAACGGAGTCTTATTCATGTTCGTTCGTTTAATTTTAACCGGACAAATAAACGGACACGAACGTTTAAACGGACGAATTTTTTTGTTCATGTTCGTTTATTAAGAAAACGAGTTGTTCATGTTCGTTTATGTTCGTTCATTAAGACACTAAACAAACGATCGAACATAAATGAATATAAACAAACAAACGTAAACTTTATTAAATTATGCACAATATATTGTTTTAGAGGTTTTATAAGTGTTATTTTGTTTAAACAAACCAATTTTAAAATTATACAATTAAAATATATGATATACGAACATAAATAAATAAATGAACATAAACGAACGTTAATGAATGCATAATCAGACGTTCACGAACATAAATGAACGGACGCGACTTTTGTTCATGTTCATTTATTTAACTAAACAAACGTAAAATATTGTTCTTGTTTTTTCATTTAATAAATAAACGAACATAAACAAACTTTTTATCGAACGGTTCATGAACTTTTTATCGAAAAGTTCAGTTCGTTTACGGCCTTAGTGGTACCTGATGACATAATGTAGCAATTGCGTGTGAAGCAAACAGTTCTATAACCTTGAATGCTTCTGGTGAACAAAAATCCACTTGTAAGATATTAGAAAAACTGATTTCATAGTGGTTTTTGTTTTACCATAAAGTTAGCTTTACAAAATGTAAATTAAAGTGGTTATTAAATTGAACTTTTAAAGCTTTTCTTATCCATTTACTCTAATGACTCTTGAGTGATTTTTAGATATAAAACTGGCTTGTATTGTGATTTCACGTGAATTGTCTTGCATAACTGATGTTTCCTATCATAAAATGTTACGGTCGAGAGTGATTTTATGGTAGTCGAGAGTGATTTTTGTTAGTTGATATATTCATAGTAGAGTCCTTGTCCATCTTATATTTGTATGGGCTAAGCCCGAGGTCTAGAATGTTCTTTGTAGTGGTATTTATATACCCATTGATATCATTAATAAAGTAACGATTCACACAATCCTACATGGTATCACAGCCTTAATAAAACACGATCCTTCACAAACCCTAATTTTTTTCTCTCCAGTTTTTTAGTCGATCGTTGGCTAGTGTTTGATAGCCAGTCGACTGTTGGTGTTGTTATCTATAAGTCGATTGTTGGTCTCTGTTTGATAGGCCAATCGACAGGTATTTGCTTGTTCTTTTTTGGTGTTACTGCTACTGTTCCATCAAACCCTAAGTTCACACCTTTTTGTTCCTTTACTGTTCCATTACTTTACTCACACCCATACCCCTAACCATAGTTACTGTTACTTACAATACTTCACGTATTGTTTTACTTTTGTTGCTACTGTTCAATTAGTTTTTTTTTTCCTACTGTTCCATTCAACACCACCAAACCCTAGTTATTTACTCCTTTCAATACATACAATCACATTAATATGACTGGAAGCAATCCCCCACAACGAGTTATTCTTTTATCCGACAAGCTCATGACAATCAATAACATTCCCACTCTTGTTCCGGTTAAGTTGGATGTTGAAGAGATGAATTACTCATCTTGGACTTACTTTCTCAAACATCTTTGCAAATGTTACTCCATCTTGGATCACTTACTAGGCAAGTCTTCCGATGATGCAACTTCGAGTGCTCCCGATGCCGAATGGTTAAAAATTGACACCATCGTACTTTCTTGGATTTTCATTACTTTGTCTCCAACGCCTCGTTAATGAAGATCCTCAAACGGCCAAGGAAGCATGGGACATGCTTGCTTCAATCTTTAATGACAATAAGCATTCTCGCTCTATTGCCTTGAAGGCCGAACTACGTACTATAAAACTTGGAGATCTAAGTATTGATGCTTACTTTCGGAAGATTGAGAATATGGCTACTATATTATCTAGTTTGGGCTCGCCTATTAGCAACGATGATATTGTTACATTCGCTTTGGAAGGATTGCCTGCCAAATATGATAGTGTTTCTACAATCATTGCTCATTGCGAGGTTTTCCCGGATCTTAAAATGGTTCGTTCTATGCTCACCACGGAGGAGATGCGTTTAAAGACTCATGCTCAAGATGCTATGGTTGATTCTACTTCTTCCTCACCTATGGTTTTAGTGGCTAACTCTACTCCCAATTAGAGGCGTTCTATTAACCCTAATGAGAAGGTTTACAAACCATGTTTCTTGTTTGCACAAGGGTCTTGCCGGTTTGGTATTCACTGTAAGTTTTTACATAATGGTATGCACGGTAATCCGTCCTCTAAACCTACTGTTTCTTCAATAACCTCCAACACCTTGTCAGTTACTAAATTAGTTACACTTCAAAACCTTTTGGCTAAGTTGGGGACTAATCATGGAGTTAATAGTGGGGTTCCTCAAACTGCTACCAATTTGCAACCAACTGGGTCGCAACCACTTGCTTGTTATGCTGCGCCTCCTGGTTTCATTCTACACTAGCTTATAATTATTCTCAAACTCAACAACATGGTACTAATACAAGACACAACTGTGAGGAGAATACTATGAGTCATTTGCATGGGGGAGGGTCCTACGGTGGATGTTTTAGTCCCTTAGGAAGTTCTACTTTACCCATTGGTTCACAGGGAGGTCACGAGGGTTACTTATGTCATGCCAGTTCACCAGGGGTCCAATAGCTGCTCATGGGAGTTCGTTGTTTCCTGGCAGTTCACAAGGGGGTCACGCAGGGAAAATAAAAGGTCATGGGGGTTCTTTGTTTCACGACAGTTCATCAGGGGGTCATGGGGGTTCAACAGCAGCTCCGGCAGGTCACTCTTCATTTCATTGCTCACAGGGGGTTCATGGGTCTAATGATGGTTCCCATATGTCTCCACAACAGGGGTCTTTTTTGACTAGTGCGCAGCCCGGTTCACTTCTGGGACAAGAAACAACTTTACCTGCTGCGTTTAATACGGTACATCTTCAGGATCCTACTACCAGTAACTGGAACATGGACACAGGTGCGTCCTCTCATCTTAATGATGATGTCAATTGTCTTAGTGATGTTTTTAATTCGTGCATTTACCCATCTGTGGCTGTTGGTGACGGGCACTCTATTCCCGTTGTCAACTCTGGCCATAGCATTTTGCCTACACCTTATCGCCCACTTCGTTTAAATAATGTTTTAATTACTCCAAATATTGTAAAAAAAATTGATCTCTGTTCGTCAATTTGTCCGTGATAATTATTGTACAGTTGAGTTTGACCCTTTTGGTTTTTCTGTTAAAGAGTTTCAAACGCGTCGGGTGCTGCTCCGCTGTGATAGCAATGGAGATCTTTATCCTGTCACTCAACCTTCCACCATTCCGCATGCTTTTTTAGCGAGTCAGTATACATGGCATCAACGTCTTGGACATCCAGGAAGTGAAGTGCTACGTCGTGTCCTTTCAAGTAGTTCAATTTCATGTAATAAAGAGAAGTCTCCTGTTCTTTGTCATGCTTGTCAGCTTGGCAAACACGTGAAACTTCCATTTGTTAGTTCTCATAGTTTGGTTAATTCGTCTTTTGATATTGTACACTTGGACTTGTGGACTTCCCCAATTCCGAGTCTTTCTGGTTTTAAATATTATGTCTTGTTTTTGGATCATTATTCTCAGTTTTTTTGAGTTTATCCTTTGGTTAATAAATCTGATGTTTTGTCTAAATTTTCTTTGTTTCGTAGCTTTGTTCGTACTCAATTTAAATGTGAAATTAAGTCTTTTCAGTGTGACCATGGTGGAGAATTGATAACCAAGCCTTTCATAAACTCTTTTCAGATAATGGGATTCAATTTCGATTTTCTTGTCCTCGTACTTCTCAACAAAACGGGAAATCCGAAAGGATGATTAGAACTATCAATAACCTTATCCGTACCTTGTTATTTCAAGCACATCTTCCTCCTAATTATTGGACCGAGGCTCTTAATATGGCTGTTTATCTTTTAAATATCTTACCATCACGTGCCATTGACAATGAAGTTCCCTTTACGCGCCTTTTTGGTTTAAAACCTGACTATAGTCTTTTGCGTACCTTTGGGTGTCTTTGTTATCCTCACATCGATACTAATAACAAACTTGGTGCACGGGCCACACCTTCACTTTTCTTAGGTCATGCCACCAATCATCGTGGTTATCGTTGTTTAGATTTGAACACCAATAAAATTATTCTTTCACGCCATGTTACCTTTGATGAGACTATTTTCCCGTTTGCCACAATGACATCTCCTACCACCACTCCCACTGCCAGTTCTTCTTATGCATTTTTGGATAACTTATCTAATGTCATTTCTAATATTCTATCCCACCACAACACCTACCGCTCCTACACCTGATGCACCTGTTGAGCCTCTCAGTCCCTCTCCTGCACCTACACCAACTCCTCAAACGCCACAAACATCTGATTCACCTATACCACATATGCCACCAACACTGATTCACCTATACCACAAATGCCACAAACACCTGATCCTCCAATTCCATAGCCCACCGGTTCAATTCACCCCATGGTCACACGTGCTCGTGTCGGGATTACTCGTCCCAATCCTCGTTATGCTGGTCATGTGTCTACGATTTCTCCTTTACCTCGGTCTACTAGTGATGCATTTCGTAATCCCAACTGGCAAAATGCTATGTGTGATGAGTATGATGCACTTATTAAAAACAAAACTTGGATTCTTGTACCAAAACCCCCAGATGCGAATGTTATCCGTAGTATGTGGCTGTTTCGTCACAAGTATTTAGCCGATGGCACTCTTAGTCGATACAAGGCTCGTCTTGTTGCCAATGGTAGTAATCAGATAGAGGGTGTGGATGTTGATGAGACTTTTAGCCCAGTTGTCAAACCAGGCACTATTCGGACGGTTCTTAGTTTAGCTATTTCTCGACATTGGCCAGTTCATCAGCTGGATGTCAAGAATGCTTTTTTACATGAGGATTTGGCAGAAACTGTTTATATGTATCAGCCGCCTGGGTTTCGTGATCCTGTTCATCCTGATTATGAATGTTTATTGCAGCGTTCGCTGTATGGTCTTAAGCAGGCTCCTCGGGCATGGTTTCAGCGCTTTGCAACTTACATCACTACTGTTGGATTTTCTCTTAGCCGTTGTGACTCATCGTTATTTATTTATAAACAGGGTGATGATACTGCATTTTTGTTACTCTATGTGGATGATATTGTGCTCACTGCTTCGTCTGATGGTTTATTACAGCAGATCATTGCTTCTTTACATAAGGAGTTTGCTATGACTGATTTGGGTGCTCTTAATTATTTCTTGGGTGTTTCAGTTACGCGTGACTCTTCTGATATGTTTTTGTCACAGCGCAAGTATGCTATGGAGATATTGGAGCGTGCTCATATGGTTGGTTGTAACCCTTCTCGGACTCCTGTTGACACAGAGTCTAAATTGGGTGATGATGGTGATCCGGTTTCTGATCCTAAGTTATATCGGAGTCTTGCTGGTTCTCTCCAGTACCTTACATTTACTAGACCTGATATTTCATATGCAGTGCAGCAGGTTTGCCTTTTCATGCATGATCCTCGGGAGCCTCACTTCTCGGCTCTTAAGCGCATCTTGAGGTATGTTCGGGGTACATTAGACTATGGTTTGCAGTTGTTTTCTTCATCAACTTCTTCATTGGTTGCTTATTCTGATGTTGATTGGGCTGGATGCCCTACTACTCGGAGATCGACTTCTGGGTATTGTGCTTTTCGTGGGCAACAATCTTCTCTCCTGGTCCTCTAAGCGTCAACCGACGCTGTCTCGTTCCAGTGCTGAGGCAGAGTATCGTGGGGTTGCCAATGCTGTTGCTGAGACTTGTTGGTTGCGGAATCTTTTACGTGAGTTACACACACCTTTATCTTCTGCTACGCTGGTATACTGTGATAATGTTAGTGCAGTTTACTTATCTTCTAATCCGGTTCAACATCAACGTACGAAGCATATAGAGATTGATATTCATTTTATACGGGATTTGGTTGCTACTGGTCAGGTTCGAGTGCTTCATGTACCCTCACATTATCAGTATGCAGATATCTTTACCAAAGGTTTACCATATGCTTTGTTTCAGGAATTTAGGTCCAGTTTGAGTGTCCGGCGTCCTCCCGCTCCAACTGCGGAGGAGTGTTAGTTGATATATTCATAGTAGAGTCCTTGTCCATCTTATATTTGTATGGGCTAAGCCCGAGGTCTAGAATGTTCTTTGTAGTGGTATTTATATACCCACTGATATCATTAATAAAGTAACGATTCACACAATCCTACAATTTTATGGTGATGGATTTAGGTAGTTCGTGATGTGTTTTAAGTATTTCCAGTTTAACCAGTTTGATCTAATCCTCCTCGGCCTCAAGCTTTCCGTTGAGCCCCTGCCCTGCCACTGTTTGAAAATATTTCTATTTTAGCCGGTTTGCACACCTTGGCTTCAAGTAATCACTTCAGGCAACCAGTCGCGAGAGGAATAGGTCAACGAAGTTGGAGACTATATATATATATATATATATATATATATATATATATATATATATATATATATATATATATTCCAGCACTAGAGTCTTCACTTACCAGTTTAGGATCATGATATGGCGTGGGAGGATCGGCTAGGCCGTATTTAGCCACTGTTGCATTCATTCGTATGTAGGTCTACTTCGGGGGTCGGTTCTATGTTGAAACTTGTTGGAATGAAGTGTTTGTGGATCAAAATTTTGAAGTATTTGGATATTAAGCCAAGTCGGACAGTTATTGAAGTATTTGTGGTTCGACTCTTAATTTGTTTAAATTAGTATTAAATTCAAAAAAAGTATGCATGGAAAGAATTTATGGAACAAGTAGACTCAGGACCGAGCCAAGGGTTCCCACGGGTGCCCGGGCACCCATGGTTTTTTCAATATAGTGTTAATTTTTTTAAAAAACTTTGATTTTTCTTAAAGTCATCTTAAATGCACCCGGTCCATCGAAATATGTATCTAGTATTAGTGTTCAATTTTTTTTTTGTGCACTCAGTCATATTTGGTCCTGGATCCGTCAAGTAATACTAGTACTACGTATTACGGAGTAATAAAGATTAAGGAACACTTAATTTATTGGTTGATACACTCACATTACATGCATATAAAGCAGAGTGTGAGTTTTGTTCAACTGCTTGAAGCATAAAAACGAGTGTTGCAACGTAACTCACAATAAGAAATAGAAGTGTGCAAATCACTTTCCAAAAATTAAAGGTAAATTAGTAATATCAAATTTTTTATTTTAACAGTAACGTAATAAAGATTAAAGGTATATAGTAGTAATTTCAAAATTTTTATTTTAACAGTTTTTATGCTAATTAAGCGTTTTCTCTTTATGTTTAGTAAAAATAAGACAAAGAATAAAACTCCCGCGAAAACCGTAGTCCTAACCAACAGACTCTCTCTTCCAAGCTCTCTCCTTCTCTAACGCATTTCAACAACACCACGTACATTATTCATCTCTTAGCCCAATCAATTCCTTCGCAAACTAACACCGTTTCGATGGCTTCACGTGATCCGGAGATCGACGAAGGTGGCGGAGGAGGAGCTGGCAGCCTCAAAAAGCCCCTCCTCCATACCGGAAGCTGGTACCGTATGGCCGGTATGAGTTCTCGACAGTCCAGCATGTTAGGATCATCCGCTCAGATCCTTCGTGAATCGGTTTCCATTTTCCTTTGTGTGTCCATTGTGGCATTGGGTCCTATCCAGTTTGGATTCACAGTAATCACCATATTCCCTTACAACAGTTTATTACACATTTATAATTTACGTAAAATGCCAAAATGTGAATCATGTTTCCTAGTGTTTGTAATTGTTTTGTAGTGTGGATATTCAAATCCTACGCAGGCAGATATTATAGCAGATCTTAATCTTAAGATATCTGAGGTTTGATCTTTAACTGATACATTAGTGTTTGTTTTTGTATTCTGAGTTTGTGATAGTTTGCATTGATTGGGCTTTTAATTTTGAATTTTTGTTGATGAACAGTTTTCAGTGTTTGGTTCTTTAGCAAATGTCGGAGCTATGGTGGGTGCAATAGCAAGTGGTCAGATTGCGGAACATATTGGTCGAAAAGGGGTAAGATTAGTATGGAGATCGTGTATGATCTGCATTTATCTGAAATCGCGTGTGTCCTTAATATTTCCGCTCTTATTACTTGTGTGTTAAGTATCCATACATGATTATATTTGGGCGCCTATTTCCTAACAATGTAATGCTTTTGTTTGTGCGTGTAAAATGAATAATCCTATGAATAATGTGCATTTTCCGTGTTGTTAGTGCAGTCTTTGATGATTGCTGCTATTCCTAACATACTTGGATGGCTTGCTATTTCATTTGCAAGAGTAAGTGACAATCATTAAGCACATTCCCAACCTTGTAAGCGGCATCTCTTATAATTTCTCCCTGCTCGACTATCTAACATGGTAATCCTGTTTTGTTTTTCATAGGATTACTCGTTCTTGTACATGGGAAGGTTATTGGAAGGATTTGGTGTTGGAGTAATATCTTATACGGTGAATCTTAGGCACCCACTCATTTTAATACTCGTATCGTTTGTTCCGTCTTTTATAAAACTAACTACGACTAGTATTACATATGATGTTTAGGTTCCTGTATATATTGCTGAGATCTCACCTCAGCACATGAGAGGTAGCCTTGGATCCGTGAACCAGGTTGGTCGATCATGATGTGTTTTTCACCTTATGTAATACTATATACTTTTGTATTCCTGTGAACTGATGTAAGATAGCTTACCTTGGATTTCCCTTCCATTATAGCTGTCTGTTACTATTGGAATATTGTTGGCATACCTTTTGGGACTTTTTCTTCCATGGAGAGCACTCGCAGTAGTCGGTGAGGACTACCTTTCACTAGCTCATTATAATGAGATTAGAGAACAGGAATACTTCTACAACACTAATTACAGCTGTAATGTTCATCATCGTCAAAATTAATGCATACTCTTGCTGCGTCAACAGGAACTTTGCCATGCATACTTCTGATACCTGGTCTATTTTTCATTCCAGAATCTCCTCGCTGGTTGGTAAGAATCAATGAAGTTAGATTTATTAGTGATCTTTCAGGTATTTTAGCAATAATGATGTTTATTGCTACTTTCGAATGTTGTCTAGGCTAAGATGGGATTTATGGAAGATTGTGAAACCTCTTTACAAGTTTTGCGGGGATTTGATACTGATATTACCAGTGAGTTTAATGAGATCAAGGTATAAGGTTTACTTACTATTCATCAATGGCTCTATTTGCTTGATATCCATTTCTGGATTTTAACAGAGGTCTGTGGGAACATCAAGCAAACGAGCTACAATTCGATTTTCTGAGCTTAAAAGAAGAAGATATTGGTACCCTTTAATGGTAAAATTTACCAGTTCTACATTTAAATCATATGAATTATTATTAACTCGAAAAACATTTGAAAATTGTTTCCTGTTTTCTTTATGTTGGACTACAGGTAGGAATAGGTTTACTTCTTCTTCAACAACTCAGTGGTATAAATGGTGTTCTATTCTACTCTAGTAACATTTTTAAATCAGCCGGTTAGTTCATGACACTATAAACTGTATCTACTATACATCAGGCCTGTTTTAGTACTTGTGTTTAAATTCGAATATTCGTCATGCAAAGGTGTCCTTTTCTTTGACACACTAACTTGTTGGACAAATGAAAACAAGTCTCGGGTTTTTTAATAGGTTATCAGTTCTATGAAACTTTTGATATTAACCCAAAATGCACTGTGGACAGGAATTTCATCTAACAAAGCCGCAACACTTGGACTTGGTGCTATTCAGGTATTAACCTACTAACTTTTGAAAACGTTGTTAAAGCCAAAACACTTATCGGTCATGGTCAGCACCTGCATTTATGTAGGTTGCCGCTACTGCAATTACAACATCATTGGTCGACAAAAGTGGTCGCAGAGCTCTTCTAATGGTATTAACTTGTTTCAATCTTAACTAAGACTAATTATGATTAACTTGAACAAAAGATTAAATCTCGTTTTCAACCTTGCAGCTGTCTTCATCTCTAATGGTTTCAAGCAGTCTTCTTGCTTCAATGAGTTTCTTCTTGAAGGCTAGTAATGCTTTAGTTTTTGTTATTGAAATACCATCTGCATCCGGACTGCAATTCTAAATATTTCTCAATTTTGCTCCCTAATTATGAATTTCAGACCGTTGTTTCTAAAGATTCATCCGGACTGCATGGCTTGTTGGGAATATTGTCCCTTGTTGGTCTAGTGGTATGTTTTATTACCTTGTGAGTCATTTTTTTCACCCCCGTGTTAACCTTATTATTGTATGATGAGTCATTACTGTTAATTTGGCCATCCAGATGATGGTGGCTGGCTTCTCTCTCGGACTTGGGCCTATTCCTTGGGTTATAATGTCTGAGGTATTGCTAAATAGTTGTGGTTTAATGCATTCTATCAGTCAACTATTTTGGAATATCATAAATTTAAATCGTGTTTAGCGTATAAAGATGACTATGGTTTTGGTGTTAATGTTTGAGAAAAGGACTACAATCTAATGTTTCAAATTCAGCAATTTCGGTTGTCCCTATTAAGCGTTGTATACTGAATTAACTAATCAAATGTTCTGTTTATCTTGTTTAATTTCAGATACTTCCTGTAAGTATCAAGAGTCTTGCTGGCAGTGTCGCAACACTATCTAATTGGTTAGCAGCATCGATTATTACTATGACAGCACCGCTACTCTTGGACTGGAGCAGTGGAGGTACCCTTTGTGTGTGTGAGCGTGTGTGTAGTTTTGTAACCAAATATACTGAAGTGGTACCCCTCTTCAACAGGAACCTTCATCATCTATGCTGCTATTTCTACTTTTACTCTAGCTTTTGTGAAACTATGGGTTCCTGAAACAAAGGGGAAAACTTTGGAAGAGATACAATGGTCCTTTAGATGACATTTATATGGTCTTCTGACGTAATCTTTAACGGTAAAATTCACTCTTCCTGAACCTGTCAAGTGTTACGGTTTGATTTCTACATTTATTTGTTACCAGTATCTATGTTATGGACACGTTTGTTTGTATGTATGTATAAGCTGGACATCGCACATGTCTTAAAAATGTTTGCATAACTATTACTCCCTCTATCCCGATAAAAAAATGTGCGACTTGTCAGGTCGGTTAATAGTCAAATATCATAAATACCGTTGATAAAGACAAAAACAAAGGAAACTTGGTGGACCAAAATCAAACTTACCAATGTGGTTTAATAATTTTTGAATGGGTTACAACTTGCCAAAACATAAAATATTAGGTACATTTTGGGACAAAGGGAGTTTAACGTGGTATGCATGAACAGACGTGTATGACATACATATGCACGCACTTACACTCGTGTATCAGTGCATGTGGTTCTAGTAAAATGACAATTTGCTGATGGTCTAATCGACGCTGACTTTTAACCAAAGTGAATTTAGCTGGCAGGAAGAAAGACATTGTTAGAGACACACAATTGTTCAACATGAACCAGGTGACAATATGCCTTCTTTTACACCTTCAACTCATAATTTCCTGTGGTCACAACAAAAAAGAGCTGGAATACGCACGTCGTTGAATATTGCCTACATATTTCTGGATTGTAGGATCATACCTTTAGTTAATCTCAAGATTTGAAATTTAAAAGCCATTAACTGATTTCTTACATGATTATCTGTTTACTGCACGATTTTACCGTTATGCTTAGAGAGCATAATGTCCATTAAAATCATAACCACTTCAAGGGCTATTTTGTCCAATGGGAGTTGTATTTTCCAAAAAGCAATCTACACACTTTGAATTCAAGCCCACAACGGGGGATTTTATCCAACAATGACATGATTTTTCCTTCCAACTAGTGCTTATTAAGCCCTCCATCCCTGTCTACTTGTTTTGAGATGAAGCATCAAGTATATCAACATGATGCACAAATGACTCATAAAATGATGGTGGTATTAATTTGTTATTTTTCTTCTGTAATTATAATTTTTTTTTTTTCCTCAAAGCTTAATTATGTGCAACCTTATCTTTAAGGTACAAAACACCATATGGTGATATGTACTGTAAAAGCATAGTCTCCTAGTAGTAAACACTATATGAAACTCAATTTCGCACAGAGATGGCGCATTGTTTTGTCTAACACAGAGTTTATGGAAATCTTTTTTAATGCACTAGAGGTGGCAAGCAAATGCAACTTGTGCAGAAATTTTTTTCCGGCACATTACCGAAGTTATCAGATTATGTCACATGTATATAGATTTCCTTGAACCGAAACCATTTTTGTCAATTTTAACATTCAAAAATCAAGTTTTAACTGGTTTCTAAGTAGTAAAGTAACTTGTTCTCATAAAAGTCCTAGTGTCAAATATAATGTTTTGAGAATCGGTTTGTTTCAATCCAAACTCATTGGAAGTGCAAGTATTTCATGTCATTAAAATAAAAAAGGACTTGAGCTAGTCAGCGAACTCCCCATTTTGACATGACCATTTTAGTTGTTACTTTGACACCTTCATCTAGCTTGTAGGCTGAAACTCCTATGGTCTATCCGCCCTAGCCTAATAATACAGGATGATAGTGTATTAGTGTGATGGTGATTTGCCTAGCGCAACGGGTCTTGGGGTGGCCTATGCAGACTAATGCAGTTCAAAGTTTAACGTTTCGAATGGGTTCACCGTCGAATAAATATGATGGTGTTAAACATAATGATACTAGCTTGAAACGAAACATCTGGATATTCGGGCTTCAAAGATTTTGTACGACTGTAAGATCTTGTATCAAAATTACAGTAAAACAGAACATCCCATATGCTCAAATCCTAAACCATCCCAATAAAACAAACAAGTATTCATGATGTGATGCGACAATTGATGGGAATCTATTGAATTGGAATATTTCTTTCGAGCAATTATTGTAAGTTGACTAGAATCACATCCAACAATAGCAACATCACTGTTCATTCTTAATGGAACTGCACCAAGCCAGCAAGTACATGCAAAAGTTGAAAAACCATATGCATACATGCATACATGTCTTCCATACTTACATGGCTACATACAATAATATGAATACATAGGCCACGTTTGATAGAGAGAATTTCAGAGAAAAGAAATAAAGTAGAGAATAGAAATTCAGAGAATAGAAATCAGTAAAGAATTTTGTTTAATTCTAATGTTTGGTAACAACAGAGACTTGACCCGAGAAATATAAAAAAAAAATATTTGTTGATTTTTTTTAAAAAAAAATTATTTTTTCGAAATGACAATTCTAAAAAATATATATTTAAAAAAAATAGTTTTTTAAAATTTTAAAAAAAAAATTAATTTTAAAATTTTTTTTTTAAATTTTTTTATAAAAATTATTAAAAAAAAATTATTTTTTCTAAATAACAATTCTAAAAAATATATATTTAAAAAAAATAGTTTTTTAAAATTTTAATTTTTTTTTAAATTTATTTTTTATAAAAATTATTTTTTCTAAATAACAATTCTAAAAAATATATATTAAAAAAAATTAATTATATTTTTTTTAATTTATTTTTTTTAAATTTATTTTTTTAAAAACTTATTTTTTTTTTTAAATATTTTTTTTTAATTTATTTTAAAAAAAAATATTTTTTCTAAATAACAATTCTAAAAAATATATATTTAAAAAAATTATAAACTTATTTTTTAAATCAAGTTACAAAGCAACAAAATCCAATTCTCTCCATTTCTTCACCTAAGCGAGTGGAAATCAATTTACAAAGCAACAAAATCTCGAGAAATCAGATTTCTCCGCTTTTGTATTTCCTTGATGTACCAAACAAGAGAAATAATGTGATTTTCATTTCTTTGGCTCCATTTCTCTCTACCAAACACACCCATATAGAAAATTGAACAGCCAAATATCGATACATTTAATCTTACACAAAAAATATATATAAAAAAAAATAATAGAAATAATAATAATAATCTACCTAAGCTAATCAAATTGTCTTCCTTCAACCATGTATCTAATGACTAGCATCACTAATACGAGGCATTCAGAACCCGTGCTACGCACGGGCTGTCGCTGATTGTTCCTGTGCATTGTAGAGTGTATAATTAATATTGTTTAGTATGTCGTATGAAAGGTTTTGACTTTCTTGTATAAAAATTGTAAAATGTTTGATGTTGTTATGGTTTTGTGGTATTGTATTTTATAAATTGGCTTTTAGTTATTATGTTATGATAGCTTAGGTTTATATTGCAAGTTATAAATATTTTTTTGAAATTTAGGATGTTAATGGTAATGTATTGTACATAGATGGTTGTTTTATATCCAATGTATAAATAAGGGGTTTATGTTGCAATGTTAGATATCTCATTGAAAATTAACATTGAATTCTAACTAATATTAATAAATTTTATCAATAAACTCAATTCTAAATAGCTAACCAAATGAATATTAATTAATACACTATTAATAATTCCCAAAACCTTTAAATTCCACTATTATGTCTTAAAAAAAATTTTAATGTATTATTATAATTTACAAATGGGCTCGAGCAAAAAGCATGTACTTTATCATTTAACCATTTAAATGTTACTTACAAATATGTACATACTAAATGTTATTTTGGTCGGTTTATATAGGCATGAATTAGGTTAAATCATTAATTATTCTTGCATCCTTTTCAACTTCATCTCAGACCATAACTGTCTTTTAATTCTTTACTAAATGCGTGATCAATTTCGGCAACTCTTAAACTTCCATCTCAATGTTGTATACGTCACATTAAATTATGGGACTCCATCTTGAGTATTTTGATTACTCTACATTAAATTAAGGGACTTAATTGAAAATTAACATTGAAGAATAACTAATATTAATAAATTTATTCATAATCTCAATTCTAAATAGCTAACCAAATGAATATTAATTAACACACTATTAATAATTCTTAAAACCTTTGGACTCCACTATTAATCCATAATCATCTTTTAATTTATTTTATGCTAAATACGTGATCATTTCCGACAACCCTTGCACTTCAGTCTCGATATTGTATACTTCACATTAAATTATGGGACTCCATCTTGAGTATATTGATTACTCCACATTATATTAAGGGACTCAATCTTTTAGTATTATAAAGTTTGTGTAATCATGTATATACAATAATGCCACATAAAATATATAAAAATCGTTGCAAACCTTTTTGGTTTCATCTCATTTTACTGTACAACTATTATCATTGAAAATTAACATTTAATTCTAACTAATATTAATAAATTTTATCAATAAACTCAATTCTAAATACCTAATCAAATGAATATTAATTAACACACTATTAATAATTCCTAAAACCTTTAAACTCCACTATTATGTCTTAAACTTTTTTTTAATTTATTATTATAATTTACAAATGGGTTCGAGCAAAAAGTATGTACTTTATCATTTAACCATTTAAATGTTACTTACAAATATGTACATACTAAAGGTGATTTTGGTCGGTTTATATAGTCATGAATTAGGTTAAATCATTAATTATTCTTGCAGCCTTTTCAACTTCATCTCAGTCCATAACCGTCTTTTAATTCTTTACTAAATGGACTTAATTAAAAATTAACATTGAAGTCTAACTAATATTAATAAATTTTATTAATAATCTCAAATCAAAATAGCTAACCAAATGAATATTAATTAACATACTATTAATAATTTCTAAAACCTTTGGACTCCACTATTATGTCTTAAACTTTATTCTTTTTATTTATTATTATAATTTACAAATGGGTTCGAGCAAAAATTATGTACTTTATCATTTAACCTTTTAAATGTTTTTTACAAACATGTACGTACTAAATGTGATTTTGGCCAGTTTATATAGGCATGAATTAGGTTAAATCATTAATTAATCTTGCAACTTTTTCAATTTATCTTAATCCATAACCGTTTTTTAATTCTATACTAAATACGTGATCAATTCCGGCAACCCTTGCACTTCCATCTCGATGTTGTATATAGTTCATATTAAATTATGGGACTCAATCTTGAGTATCCTGATTACTCCACATTATATTAAGGGACTCAATCTTATAGTATTATAAAGTTCGTGTAATCATGTATATATAATAATGCCACATAAACTATATAAAAATCGTTGCTAACCTTTTTGCTTTCATCTCATTTTACTGTACAAATAATTTCATTGAAAATTAACATTTAATTCTAACTAATATTAATAAATTTTATCAATAAACTCAATTCTAAATAGTTAACCAAATGAATATTAATTAACACACTATTAATAATTCCTAAAACCTTTAGACTCCACTATTATTTCTTAAACTTTATTGTTTTTAATTTATTATTATAATTTACAAATGTGTTTGACAAAAAATTATGTACTTTATCATTTAACCATTTAAATGTTGCTTTACATACATGCTCGTCCATAACAGTCTTTAATTCTATACTAAATACGTGATCAATTTCGGCAACCCTTGCACTTCCATCTTGATGTTGTATAAACTTCACATTAAATTATGGGATTCCATCTTGAGTATCTTGATTACTCCATATTAAATTAAGGGACTCAATATAATAGTATTATAAAGTTTGTGTACTCATGTATATATAATATTGCCACATAAACTATATAAAAATCGTTACAACCTTTTTAGTTTGATATCATTTTACTGTACAACTAATTTCATTGAAAATTAACATTGAATTCTAGCTAATATTAATAAATTTTATCAATAAACTCTGTGGAAAACTAGAAGGGAGGTTGAATAGTTTACCGATTAAAATCTTTTTATACTTGTTAAGTTAGCTTTGAAACTTTCCGTTTGATCAAAGATATATGCACAAACACAATATATAACAAGTAAGTAAATGAAAGAAACGATCAAACCACAACACGAGTATTTATCGTGGTTCGGCTACAAGAACTCTTTTTCCTTGCCCTACGTCCACGCCCCGAGTATCCAACTCGAGAGTTTCTTTCACTAGTCAACAAGCTCCTTTCACCGGCGGAGAAAACCTTACACGTCGCTTATACTTTTACCGACACAAAGCTAAATGTCGAGTTCTTTTACAAGGGCACAACCACTTCCGTTAGTTCTTTTACTAGGGTACAACAACTCCCAACACTCTTTGTATTTTGAGGACTAAAATACTAACCACTCACTTCAGAATATACACAAACAAAAGACGTGTAAACAATAAGAGTTTACACAATACTAAGCTAACAAGTCTTGCAACGTTGTGTTGGAAACTTGTAACTTTTGATGACCTTGTGAGCTTCTTTGCTACAAAGAAAAACTTCACATTAACAATGTTAAGAGGTTAGAAGAAAAGATGAGTGTGTGTGTAAAATATGATCTCAATAGGTTAGCCAAAAATCAAGTTATGGCTTGGTATTTATAGCACATCAAACTGCATGCTTGGCGGATCAGGCGAAACCCTCAGATGGGTTCCGCCCGTGTACCCCCAGGGTACCGCCGGGTCTGCAGTAGGTTTTTGCAATAACTCTTCAAATCAAACAAGGTCTTGTCTCATAACTCCTAGCAACCAAACAATGTCACATCACTTAAATCAAGTCAAACATGAAACTTGTAAGCAACAACAAAGTTAGTCAAACACATTTCTTTCCATAAATACATGATGACAAAACTTGCCATAAATGTGATGTGACAATTTCTAATTTAAGAAATAAACTTGTGTTGTGTTTTATGAAATGTAAAATGTAGCAAAAGTCTAGTTTATGCAAGTCTTAAAAACTAAGATTATGTTTTGCTTAGAAACTAAAGTTTACATTTTGTCGTTAACAAAACTTAGCGAAGATCGTAAAATATAAATAACGTTTTTAGGCGATATTTGTATTAACAATCTCCCCCTTTTGTTGATGACAAAACATAAACTTTGTTTTTAAGTAACACGCAAAATCTTGGTTTTCAAGACTTAAAAAAAAATATATTAACCTTGTTTTACTTAAGAGACGAAAAAGCATATCAAGTATTTGAAGGTTTAATATATTTCTCCCCTTTTTTGTCGAAACAAAAAGTAGAGTAGCGAAGCGGAATAATGGCCATACTCCCCCTTGATCGATACTCCCCCTAAATGGAGTACCAATATGGGAAACATGGATTTTGAGACCTACATAAAAATGGTTAGTTGGTGATATATATAGTCAAGCTTGTAGTTACCACACACATTGCAACCACAATGACAACACAACATTGATCAACCAACAATGCACAAAAGTAAGTAGAAAGAAATTTCATTCCAAGTAAAATTTTTACTTATAAAAGTCAAAAGACAAGAAATGTCAAGTATTCTACTACTTAGTAACCAAAAACTAAGAAAATAACCAAGAAAATAAAATAAAATCCTACATTCCTAAATTGGGGCAAACGGCCTCCAAGGGTTGTCTAGGATTTGTTGGGGTGGGAAAGTGCATCCAAACGTTCAATGACATGTTGGAATGCAAACCGGGTTTCATTGTAGAATTGGTGAAGCAAGGTTTTGATGCTTTCACCCATTTGCTCACAATTTGAGCAAACATATAGGTGGGTGAAAATGGGTTGGTTTTGGTTTCTTGGCTTAGGGGTTGGTTTGGTTTTGGTTCTTGGGTGGAGGATGGATTTGGGATTGAATCAAGCAAGGTGGTTTGAAATTCCATTGCTTGATGAAGGTGGTTGTCAACCATGCTTTGTATTTCCTCATAAGAGGGAAAGAAAGACTCATAGGTTTGGGGTTGAAAAGGTGGTGGAGTTGGGTGATCATGGTGTTCAAAATTTGGTTCTCCATAAAGAGGACCATGGATTTCACGGTAGATTGGGTGAAATAACAACGGTTTGGGTGGTTGGTATACTTGTTGTGGTGGTTGGGTAAGTTCATGATCTTCATCAAGGTCAAGAATTGACCTTGGTGATTGATTTGCAAAAGGTGGTGGTTGGGTATGTCTTGGTGGAAGATCATTTAAATCTTGGACATACGGGTGTGGTGATGTTGGAGGAGACCCGAAAAGCTCCATAGGTTCAATTCTTGGTAATGGTGATGGTGATGGAGTCTTTGATGGTTGGGTTGGAGCACTTGGTGGAGTTGGGTCAATAGGTGATTTAGTAGGTGGTGGAGTGTGCTCATTTGGTTGTTTGGGTGATGGAGATGGAGACGCAAGGTTCAAAAAATGTTCATTTTTGATAGGTGATGTGAATTCCTCCGATGATGAGGAGCTAAGGTTGATGGATTGGTTTGACCATAGTGGTTTGACACTTATCCGGGCGGTTCTCCGGATGGGTCGTGATGGTTGAGAGGTGTTTGTTGACTTGGTCATGGTTAAAATGGTTTAAAGTTTCAGAAATGGTGATGAAGAATGTGTGATTTGATAGTGTTTAGGATGGTTTAATTTATAGTGATGAAGATTTGTGGGAAGGAGTGTTTGGATTTGATGTTAGTCCATACAAAAATGGTGGTTCCTAATGATTTGGAAAACTTAATTGTGGGTTGTCATGTCATGGAAGTCAATCCAATGAAAATGGTGAAGTGAGAAGACAAGTTTTGCACTAAATGCATTGTGGTTTTGGTGGATTTTTGGTTGTATAAATCTCAGGGATTTCAAGGATCCCTTAAAAGGGTTCCTTCCTTTATGTTTGAGGGGTCCTTGAGGTTGTTATGGTTAAATTTGAATTTTGGCGGGAATTGGTTTTGGTTAAGTTCATGGAAGAAGGAGTATCCTATTATGCTAAACACATTGCAAGTAATAGGTTTCTACCTTTAAGGATTGGATTTTGGTGTTTCAATGTTGAATTGGCGGAAAAGAAAAAAAAAATCTGCAGGCTACTGGCGGCACCCTCAGATGACACAGGCGGAACCCAAGTGAAGGGTCCGTCTGGTCCGTTGGGCAAAATCTGGGTTACCCAGAATTTATACTGGCGGAACCCAAATTTGGGATCCGCCGGATCCGCCAGGCCTGAAAAACTTCACAGTCCGCGTTTTTGACCCGCGAAACGATTTTAAAAATTTTCGAAAACTCCTAAAATCAAAGAGATACTTCATTTCTGGTTAGGCAATGCAAAAATTAGACACCTAAACACACATATCATAGGAGTTTGACCTTGAGGTCGAGAATTTCACCATACTTAGTGAAAATTCCATAACCATGAAAATTTGACAACTCGCCAAAAGTTGTCTTCCTGCAACATTGTTAGTTGAAACATGTTCCAAAGTGTATCAAACATTGTACTAATACACAAATACATCACACATATTGTTTAAACGACCAAATTGTTTCAATAGCACCTTGTGCCAAACACTCCTAACACACCCGCACTCAATGACGGTCCATTTTCTTCTTCATCTTCCTGAGGAATCTCCCGATGTTTTTGAACATCCCCTTTGTTTGCTTGAACTCCTCCGACTCATTTGGAATATCCGAAAGTTGGGAAAGGTATTCTAGAGGTGGGAGCCTAGAGTTTGGCAAATTGTCATCTTCACTCATTGAGGAAGATGAAGATGAGGTAGGAGGATGTGGACGTTTTCCTTGGGCTTTGTAAACTCTCTTATCACTAAGTGGAACAAAGGTGTGTGGAATGAGAGTGTAGTCAAGACGAAGACCATTTGAAGTTGGTGGAATGGGTGAGATGAACCTAAAGAGACGGGTCAAGAGCATTCCATATGGCATAGCCGTTGTGCCATGCACGGGAATGTCGGCCATTCTCTTTGCCATGTAGTAGGCAAGGTTGAAGGGTTGCCTAACGGACAAGGAGTAGAGCATGTAGCAAAGGCAAAGGTTGATATGGTCACGGTTCCCTATTGTGCTAATGACATTTGCTCTAAGGACTTCCTCCCATTTCTTGAATTGGGGTTTGAGTTCGTTCATTTCCATTCCATATGGGTCCTTATCGACCTCATTCCCCGAACGGGTTCTCCTAGTGGTGGTGGTCCTAACAAAGAGGTGGTCACGGAGTATGTCTTTTGAGACAAGGGGTGTGTCATAAGGGTGGATACGGTCTTGAAGGTTGTCAAGAGTTGAGAGGGAGTGCAAGTCGGAATAGAGGCAAGTACCATGGTTTGGAACACCTAAGATTTGAGCAAACTCCTCAAGAGTGAAGGAGTATTGGTGACCGCTAACCCTAAAGTGGATAGACATATGACCATAATCATCCGTTGAGAGGACGCATGATGCATAGAACTCTAGAATGAACCTAGGACAAATAGGCTCGTCGATATTCAAAAGACACTCAAAGTTTATTGTGGCAAAATCGGCGTAAAGGTTTGTGCCTTCTAGGAAAGATGGGTCTATGGTTCTACCCTCATGGACATAGTGTTTTTCTAGGGCTTTGAAAACGTTTACTTGATTTGCGGTAAGGCCTTTGGTTTTGTGGTGTTTTGGTAGGTACTTAATGGTGTCCTTGTGGTCGTAGTGGGTTAGAGGAGGCATGATGATTCCTAAAACAACAAAATTTCACATTTTAGTTTACGTAAACCACTATTATAATGTGGAAGTTCTAGTGTGTGCCTATATGAAAACAATGGGGAGGTGCGGTTATCTTGACTCATTTTGATGCTTCAAAATCGTTTTATGCAAGTTTTGTTATAAAACAAAAGATAACCCAAACGCTCCTAGTTCAATGTAGCTTCGTTTGAATGTACCCGAAAATACATATTGGTTATGTATTCCCTTTAGCATTCAAGAGACATTATGCAAGTGATGTTTTGAACATAACGTTTTGATTTTGTATTCTCAATGTGAGACGAAAAAATATTTTTCCTACTTGTGAGAAATTTTTTGGAAGGATTTGACATGGGGTGTTTTAGAAAACATGTTTATACTAATTAAAGATGCAATTCCTAACTATGGGAAACATGATTAGTTTTATTAATTACCTAATCTCATGCATGAATTTCTTAAGTTAATGCATAACCCCAAGTTTTTGTTTTTGTGCAAGAAATAGAATTCCTAGACTCAGATCAGGATTGTAATCAAGTTAAGAATACTTACGATGATGATGGATTAGTAATGTGATTGAATGGAAGGCCAAAATTTCGTGGGTATGGATGAGAGAAATGGTGAATAGTAACAGTTTGGAAGTGGTGGTATGAGATAATGGGTGTTTGGTTTAATATAAACAATTGTTTTGATTCTGCAGGTCGACGGACACGGCGGAACCCTGGTTTGGGTTCCGTCCGGTATGGCTGAGGGTTCCGCCGACCCTGCTGAGAAACATGGTTTTGGATTTGTTTTGATTTTTGTGATTTTTGTCTAATGTCCAAAACTAGAATGTAGGTTCCATGAGTCCTAAGCCTATCCTAAGAAGATTAAAAGGTTCACGTTTAAGAGGTTTTGTGAGAATGTCGGCTATGTTATCTTCGGAAGAAACTTTCTCAATTGAGATATTTCCTTTTTGGACGTTGTCACGAAGGAAATGATGACGGATTTCAATATGTTTGGTACGAGCGTGTTGAACCGGGTTTTTGCTAAGATCAATGGCACCTTTGTTGTCACAAAGAATTGTGATGTCGTTGAGTTGAATTCCGTAGTCGACAAGAGCTTGCTTCATCCAAAGAGCTTGTTGACATGCCTTTCCGGCCGAAACGTACTCGGCTTCCGTTGTTGAGATAGCAAGAGCCGTTTGCTTCTTAGAGAACCATGAGGTGAGACAATGTCCAACAAAAGTACAAATACCACTTGTGCTTTTTCTATCGACATAGTCACCGGCATGATCCGAGTCGACATATACTATGGTGTCTATTCCCGTTCCTTTGGGATACCATAAACCTAAATGTGTAGTGCCCTTAATATACCTAAAAATCCTTTTAACGGCTTCGAGATGGGTAGTTTTAGGATCTTCTTGAAAACGAGCATATAGACAAACACTAAACATAATGTCGGGTCTACTAGCCGTTAGGTAAAGTAGACTACGAATCATACCTCTATATTTAGTGCTATCTACGGATTCACTTTCCTCATCCTTGGTGAGTTTAGTTTCCGTGGACATGGGAGTTTTGATAGGTTTCGAATCTTCTAGTCCAAATTTCTTAAGCATGTCCTTAACATATTTAGATTGGTTAAAGAAGATACCATCTTCAAGTTGTTTGATTTGGAGTCCAAAGAAAAAGTTGAGTTCTCCCATCATACTCATTTCAAACTCGTCATGCATGATTTTTGAGAAATCCACACATAATTCTTGACAAGTTGATCCGAATATAATGTCATCAACATAGATTTGGACTATGATAATATGTGAATCTTTCTTCTTAGTGAAGAGAGTATTATCAACTAAGCCCATGGTATACTTATGGTCAACTAGGAATGTTTTAAGTCGATCATACCATGCTTTTGGAGCTTGCTTAAGTCCGTAAAGAGCCTTTTTAAGTTTGTAAACATAATTAGGTTTTTCAAAATCGATGAAGCCCGGTGGTTGAGCCACATATACTTCTTCATTAATGACTCCGTTTAGAAATGCACTTTTGACGTCCATTTCAAAGAGTTTAAAATTATGTGCACACGCATAAGCAAGTAATATTCTAATTGACTCGAGCCTAGCTACCGGAGCAAAAGTTTCATCGTAATCAATGCCTTCTTGTTGATTATATCCTTGTGCTACTAGCCTAGCTTTGTTTCTAGACACAATTCCATTTTTATCCATTTTATTACGAAAGACCCATTTTGTTCCAATTATTGTTTGACTCTTTGGTTGAGGAACTAATGTCCATACATCATTCCTAACAAATTGGTTTAATTCTTCTTGCATTGCAATTACCCAAGATTCATCTTTAATGGCTTCATTAATGTTTTTCGGTTCAATGGTTGACACGAAACAAAAGTAGTTGCTTTCATTTTGAACTTTTGATCTAAGTGTTCTTTCGTTAATGTTGCCTATGACACCGTCTAATGGATGACTTTTAGATTCTTTGACATTGACAAGTTCTTTGTTTAATAGTTCATCTTCCTTGTCATTACCTAAGATTTCTTGACATTCAATTGCTTGGCTTTCAACTAAGTCATCATCTACCAAAGGTGATGTCTTAGAGGGAGGTGGACTTTCGTCAAATGTTACGTTTAACGATTCCTCGACTCTTAAGGTTTCTTTGTTCAAAACAATGTAAGCTTTACTATTTTGTGAATATCCAAGAAATACACCTTCATAAGACTTTGGGTCAAATTTGGTGAGATAATCCTTGGTGTTAATAATGAAGCATTTACTCCTAAACACTCTAAAGTATCCTAATGTAGGCTTTTTAGCTCTATAAAGTTCATAAGGAGTTTTATTCAAAAATCGTCTAATTAGGACTCGATTAAGAATGTACGTTGATGTGTCAACGGCATTACACCAAAACTTTTGTGGAATAGTTTGTTCATTAAGCATTGTTCTACTCATCTCTTGTAATGTCCGGTTTTTACGTTCTACTACACCATTAGATTGAGGAGTACGTGGAGCCGAAAAGTTATGAGTAATTCCATTTTTATCACAAAAGTTTCCAAATTGAAATTCATTATCAAATTCACGACCGTGATCCGTTCTAATAGACACTATATTAGACCCTACTTGATTTTGAATTTTCTTACTTAGAATCTCAAATTTATCAAAAGCTTCATTTTTACTTTTCAAAAACTTTGTCCAAGTATAACGTGAGTAATCATCTACTATGACCAAAGTATAGAAGTTACCTCCATAACTTTGTATAGCGGATGGACCAAACAAATCCATATGCAAAAGTTCTAGACACCTAGATGTAGACACCATGTTTTTAGCCTTATGGCTACTATGGACTTGTTTACCGACTTTGCAAGCATCACAAAAGTGTTGGTCATATTTCAACTTGGGTAGGTTTCGAACTAAGTCTTTGGAGGAGAGGTTTTGGATTAGTCTCATGTTAGCATGTCCTAAACGTCTATGCCATAAAGTTGAAGATTCATCTAATGAGGTAAAACAAAGTTTGTCTCTAGATGTTGAATCCAACTTCATGACGTATACGTTGTTCTTAAGGACACCTTTTGCTACGGTTATACCATATTTAACGATTTTACTACCGTTTTCACTAAAAAGGACATTATACTTATTACGACAAAGTTGACTAATACTAAGAAGATTAAATCCTAAGTTATCAACATGAGCAACATCATCTATAGAAAGGGAGTCATGAGAGATTGTACCTTTTCCGATGATTTTGCTCCATCACATTTGTGATATGTTGAGAAGAGGCTTTTATTACCCGTCATGTGCCTTGAACAACCGCTATCTTTAATCCATTCATCCGGATCCAAACAAACTTTGAGGCACACCTATTTTATGAAAAACACTCAAACATTTGGTCCCCAATTTCTCATGGGTCCATTTTGGTTAAGCATACCATTAATTCGTTCCAAATAAGAAAATAGAGCATAAGGGTTCCATGGCATGTAGTTTGAGTTTTGGTAATGTCCAGGAGTGTTTTGATTCCAAGCGTGTTGGTAGTTTGGTCGAGCATTGAAGTTGCTCTTTGGAAAGGGGCGTTTGGGAATTGGAGTCTTAGGTCTTGGTTGAGTAGTCTTAGTTCTAAATTCACTTTTACTAAGTCCTACTCCAGTTCTAAAGGCAGGTTTTGTTCCATTTTTATATGTAACTTTAACAAATTTTGAACGATCCGATGTGGATGGCGTTACTGCTGCAGCAGTCCTGGCGGATCCCTTGGGGCCAACGGGCGGAACCCTAATTTGGGTTCCGTCTGGTCCGCGGGCTGCTGTAGCAATTTTGTTTGTTTCATGTGTGTTCTTTTCTTGTTTCGTTTGTCCCTTAATGATTTCTACTTTCCTGAAACCTAGACCTGTTTTATCAAAAGGTGACTTTTGAAGTTTCATAATTTCATCCGCACATGAAATGCTCTTATCGAACTTTTTGAACTTTGTGGTTTGTTTGATTAGATCATTTTGAGTAATTTTAAGTCTCTCAACTTCAAGTTTAAGTTCTTCACATGATTTGCATGAGGTGTCAATATCTTTACCCTTTTCAAATCTTTTAGCCTTTTCTTTTAACTCATAGACTTCATTTTCTAAAAACTCCTTTTTAGTTTTCAAAAATTTATTTTTGTTTATGATTTTTAAGCTTAACTCACAAAGTTTGATATATTCATTTTGTAAAGTATCATCATCTATAGAGGAGTAAGATGAGTCGGAGAGTACCTCATTTGAGTTGTGAGCCATGAGAGCAATATCATCATTCTTTGGCTCATCATCATCTCTTTCATAGTCACTCCAAGCACCACCCACAAAAGCTTGTTGAGGTTTGCTCTTGGGTGGTTTTGGACATTCTCCTACAAGATGACTTGTGTCTCCACACCTATAACATTTTCTTTCAACTTTTCCTTTTCGATCATCACGATCTTTCCGGAAGGTTTTCTTGTCATCTTTAGGTTGCCTTACAAACTTTCCTCGCCTACGAAAGAACTTCTTGAAGTCTCCACGGCCATAGCTTATTCCTCATCATCACTATCCGAAGTAGATTCTTCATCATCACTTGATTGGACTCTAGCTTTCAAGGCAATGGACTTAACTTTTTCTTTCTTGCCTCTAACTAGTTCCGAATCTTTTTCCATTACCATTTCTTGAACTTTGAGGTTTCCAATAAGCTCATCAAGTGACATGCTTGAAAGATCTTTGGATTCTTCAATTGCCGTCACTTTTGCTCTCCACTTCGGATGGAGTGCTCTAAGAAATTTCCTGACAAAGTTCTTACTACAAAAAGATTCATCAAGTGCTTTAAGTGAAGTAATAATAGTGTTAAACCTAGCAAAGGCATTATCAATAATCTCATCTTCGGAAATAACAAATTGTTCATATTGTTGAACAAGAAGATCAATTTTGTTATCTTTAACTTGTGAGTTTCCTTGATGAGTGACAATTGAAGATTGCCAAATATCTTTGGCGGTTTTACATAAAAAGACTCTTTCATATTCTTTCTTATGCAAAGCATTATAAAGCATCATTTTAGCTTCATTATTTTTACCTATTAATTTTTTTTGATCATCATCTTTGATGTTAGTAACTACGTTATCACCATCAATAATTATATACCACAAATCTATATCTTTAGATTTCATGTAAGTTTCAAAACGGTTTTTCCAATATATAAAACCATTTGCTTCAAAGAGTGGTGGTCTTTGCATAGATTCCCCTTCTTTGTAATTTTCAAAATCCATGGATCGTTTCAAGTTTTAAAACACAATATATTTTAAAAGCTTGAGTAACGTAGCTCTTGATGCCAATTGTGAAAAACTAGAAAGGGGGTTGAATAGTTTACCGATTAAAATCTTTTTATACTTGTTAAGTTAGCTTTGAAACTTTTCGTTTGATCAAAAATATATGCACAAACACAATATATAACAAGTAAGTAAATGAAAGAAACAATCAAACCACAACACGAGTATTTATCGTGGTTCGGCTACAAGAACTCTTTTTCCTTGCCCTACGTCCACGCCCCAAGTATCCAACTCGAGAGTTTCTTTCACTAGTCAACAAGCTCCTTTCACCGGCGGAGAAAACCTTACACGTCGCTTATACTTTTACCGACACAAAGCTAAATGTCGAGTTCTTTTACAAGGGCACAACCACTCCCGTTAGTTCTTTTACTAGGGTACAACAACTCCCAACACTCTTTGTATTTTGAATACTAAAATACTAACCACTCACTTCAGAATATACACAAACAAAAGATGTGTAAACAATAAGAGTTTACACAATACTAAGCTAACAAGTCTTGCAACGTTGTGTTGGAAACTTGTAACTTTTGATGACCTTGTGAGCTTCTTTGCTACAAAGAGAAACTTCACATTAACAATGTTAAGAGGTTAGAAGAAAAGATGAGTGTGTGTGTAAAATATGATCTCAAGAGGTTAGCCAAAAATCAAGTTATGGCTTGGTATTTATAGCACATCAAACTGCATGCTTGGCGGATCAGGCGGAACCCTCAGATGGGTTCCGCCCGTGTACCCCCAGGGTACCGCCGGGTCTACAGTAGGTTTTTGCAATAACTCTTCAAACCAAACAAGGTCTTGTCTCATAACTCCTAGCAACCAAACAATGTCACATCACTTAAATCAAGTCAAACATGAAACTTGTAAGCAACAACAAAGTTAGTCAAACACATTTCTTTCCATAAATACATGATGACAAAATTTGCCATAAATGTGATGTGACAATTTCTAATTTAAGAAATAAACTTGTGTTGTGTTTTATGAAATGTAAAATGTAGCAAAAGTCTAGTTTATGCAAGTCTTAAAAACTAAGATTATGTTTTGCTTAGAAACTAAAGTTTACATTTTGTCGTTAACAAAACTTAACGAAGATCGTAAAATATAAATAACATTTTTAGGCGATATTTGTATTAACAAACTCAATTCAAAATAGCTAACCAAATGAATATTAATTAATACACTATTAATAATTCTCAAAACCTTTAAATTCCACTATTATGTCTTAAACATTTTTTTAATGTATTATTATAATTTACAAATGGGCTCGAGCAAAAAACATGTACTTTATCATTTAACCATTTAAATGTTACTTACAAATATGTACATACTAAATGTGATTTTGGTCGGTTTATATAGGCATGAATTAGGTTAAATCATTAATTATTCTTGCATCCTTTTCAACTTCATCTCAGACCATAACTGTCTTTTAATTCTTTACTAAATGCGTGATCAATTTCGGCAACTCTTACACTTCCATCTCGATGTTGTATATACGTCACATTAAATTATGGGACTCCATCTTGAGTATTTTGATTACTCTACATTAAATTAAGGGACTTAATTGAAAATTAACATTGAAGAATAACTAATATTAATAAATTTATTTATAATCTCAATTCTAATTAGCTAACCAAATGAATATTAATTAACACACTGTTAATAATTCTTAAAACCTTTGGACTCCACTATTATGTCTTAAACTTTATTTTTTTTATTATGTTTACTTACAAATTGGTTCGAGCAAAAATTTTGTATTTTGTTATTTAACCATTTAAATGTTTCTTACAAACATGTACATAACAAATATGATTTTGGCCGGTTTATATAGGCATGAATTATGTTAAATAATTAATTATTCTTGCAACTTTTTCAACTTCATCTTAATCCATAATCATCTTTTAATATATTTTATGCTAAATACGTGATCATTTTCGGCAACCCTTGCACTTCAATCTCGCTGTTGTATACTTCACATTAAATTATGGGACTCCATCTTGAGTATATTGATTACTCCATATTATATTAAGGGACTCAATCTTTTAGTATTATAAAGTTTGTGTAATCATGTATATATAATAATGCCACATAAAATATATAAAAATCGTTGCAAACCTTTTTGGTTTCATCTCATTTTACTGTACAACTATTATCATTGAAAATTAACATTTAATTCTAACTAATATTAATAAATTTTATCAATAAACTCAATTCTAAATACCTAATCAAATGAATATTAATTAACACACTATTAATAATTCCTAAAACCTTTAAACTCCACTATTATGTCTTAAACTTTTTTTTAATTTATTATTATAATTTACAAATGGGTTCGAGCAAAAAGTATGTACTTTATCATTTAACCATTTAAATGTTACTTACAAATATGTACATACTAAAGGTGATTTTGGTCGGTTTATATAGTCATGAATTAGGTTAAATCATTAATTATTCTTGCAGCCTTTTCAACTTCATCTCAGTCCATAACCGTCTTTTAATTCTTTACTAAATGCGAGATCAATTTCGGCAACCCTTACACTTCCATCTCGATGTTATATATACTTCACATTAAATTATGGGACTCCATCTTGAGTATTTTGACTACTCCACATTAAATTAAGGGACTTAATTAAAAATTAACATTGAAGTCTAACTAATATTAATAAATTTTATTAATAATCTCAAATCAAAATAGCTAACCAAATGAATATTAATTAACATACTATTAATAATTCCTAAAACCTTTGGACTCCACTATTATGTCTTAAACTTTATTCTTTTTATTTATTATTATAATTTACAAATGGGTTCGAGCAAAAATTATGTACTTTATCATTTAACAATTTAAATGTTTTTTACAAACATGTACGTACTAAATGTGATTTTGGCCAGTTTATATAGGCATGAATTAGGTTAAATCATTAATTAATCTTGCAACTTTTTCAATTTATCTTAATCCATAACCGTTTTTTAATTCTATACTAAATACGTGATCAATTCCGGCAACCCTTGCACTTCCATCTCGATGTTGTATATATTTCATATTAAATTATGGGACTCAATCTTGAGTATCCTGATTACTCCACATTATATTAAGGGAATCAATCTTATAGTATTATAAAGTTTGTGTAATCATGTATATATAATAATGCCACATAAACTATATAAAAATCGTTGCAAACCTTTTTGCTTTCATCTCATTTTACTGTACAAATAATTTCATTGAAAATTAACATTTAATTCTAACTAATATTAATAAATTTTATCAATAAACTCAATTCTAAATAGTTAACCAAATGAATATTAATTAACACACTATTAATAATTCCTAAAACCTTTAGACTCCACTATTATTTCTTAAACTTTATTGTTTTTAATTTATTATTATAATTTACAAATGTGTTTGACAAAAAATTATGTACTTTATCATTTAATCATTTAAATGTTGCTTTACATACATGCTCGTCCATAACAGTCTTTAATTCTATACTAAATACGTGATCAATTTCGGCAACCCTTGCACTTCCATCTCGATGTTGTATAAACTTCACATTAAATTATGGGACTCCATCTTCAATATCTTGATTACTCCATATTAAATTAAGGGACTCAATATTATAGTATTATAAAGTTTGTGTACTCATGTATATATAATATTGCCACATAAATTATATAAAAATCGTTACAAACCTTTTTAGTTTGATCTCATTTTACTGTACAACTAATTTCATTGAAAATTAACATTGAATTCTAGCTAATATTAATAAATTTTATCAATAAACTCAATTCAAAATAGCTAACCGAAGATGTTGTATATACTTCACATTAAATGCACCGGTTTTGTTTTTCGATAAAAGTTTGAACTTTTGTTTATGTTTAAAACTCAACTTTTTTATTTGATATTATAATTTACAAACGGCTTTTAGTCAAAATTATGTATTTTTTCCTTTCCATTCATTACTCAATGTGATATTTTTAATATGTCGTATTTTGTTATTATGGCAAACTAACTTACATACTAAATCCTTATAATCTACAAATATTACATGAGTTATTTCAAATATTGCATTAATTGATAAATGGTTTTGATTGATGCTAAACAGTCAACTTAAATTGACCAAATAAAAGGTCAACAAAGTCAAACTCTCTAGACCAATACTCCGTGGATAGTATAGTGTGTCCCCGGGTCGTTAAAGTCCCAGCGAGATTGAAATGGTGTTATTTGAAATCGTTTAGGAATGAGTGGCACTGAGGACAGTAGCCAAGATGATATGGAATTGATTTTGCTACTGATATTTTTGTATTGGTACAATGAGATAATATTCACAAAAATCAGATATACAGATATATGCACAAATTCACAATTAAGATCACGTAACAGACAGAAAAGTGAGATTTGGTAATTAACAAACTACAGGGGGTGCTCTTGAAACTTTTGAAACTTAAAATTTTAAAAAGAAATTTGAAAATGAAAATGAAATTATAAAAGTGATTATTTTACTATTTAAATATTATTTAATTAATTAAACTAATTAAAACCTAAATTAAATCTAATTTAAATTAACTAAAAATTACAAGGATTACAAATTAAACTAAAAAATTGCAAAAATAATTTCTAAACTTAAATTAGAACTTGAAGAAAGTATAAAAAATAAAAATAAATATTTTTGTCTTTTTATGGATTTCTTATTAATTAAAAACTATTTAACTTTAATTAAACTAATATAACTATTTTAAATTATTAATAATACTAAATTAACTTAGAAAATTATGAGAAAATTTATAAAATTATTTAACCATGACAGGAATCCTACAAAATTATAAAAACTTCTAAAAAATTATATTTTAGGCTATTCCACTAATTAATTACCTTTTAATTACTTTAAACCTAATTTAAATAATTAAAATAAGAAAAATGGAAAATGAACAGTAGAAACTAAAAATATATTTTCTAAAAGTCTATTATATTATATTAGAGCTAGTAAAAATATAAAAACTAAGTTTTGCATTATAAAAACTAAATATGCTATTTAATACTTAATATTAATTAATAATTAAGAAAACTAATATTAAATCTAATTAATACTAAATGACAAAATAAAAATCTGAAAAATTTACTAAAATTACTTTACTATAAAAGGTAATTAATAAAAATATAAAAATACAAAGTGCTTAATAAAAATCTAAAAATGAAAATTAAAAGATAAATTGAATTAAATAGAAACTATCACTTAATATTAAATTGACTTTTCTTGGTTTTTCTTTTATAAACTTGTTTTATACCTAAAAACAAAAACTTTTTATGAAAACAACTTTTTTATAGATTGAAAATAAGCACAGAATAAGCTAAAAAGGTGTAACAGTTGACTTTTGTTGGCTGAAAAGGAAAAATAAGCTCAAATGAGCTTGTGTGGGTCCCACTATGGATAATTCAGGTACAAATAAGTTACTTGAGCTTAAATAAGCTAAAAACAACAAGCTATGACCACGGATAAGCTGATAAGCAACAAAATATGCACAATGAAACTTGGTACTTTACTGAAAATGGGACAGAACTTGGGGTGGATTCCAGGTGGGGTCCACAAGGCCTAGGATCAAACTAGTGGTAAAAGTTAAGAGCCTACCAGGGGGGTGAAATAAGCTAAGTGGGGCCTGTGGGACCCACTGTGGTGGCCACAAACCACCACCAAAGGTGGTGGTGTGGATGGTGTCTGCTGGTGCAGGGCACACAAACAGCCCTGCAGCCCTCTTTGGAGGGTTGTGGGGCCCAGAAATAAAATCCTAAAAATCAAATGAGGGTGGAACACTGAAGATGAGGTGGGAGGCAACCATGTGTGAAAATCTCAAGTCCTAAATCTAAGCACATAAATCTAGAAAATTCCTCCAAGATTTGGTAAAATCGACAAAGTTGAGATTTGACTTTTAATGAAACATGCTAGATTGACTTTTACCAACTTTGATTACATCAAATTAACTGAAAATGATATGAAAAGCTATAATAAGATTACCTAAAGCTAAAACAACAACTTTTAAATGGAAATGAGTGAGTTTTGAGATCACAAAAACTCAACAGTGGACTGTTGAGGGTAATAGATGGATTTTTGACTTTTTGATGTTGAGACCCTAGTTTTATGGGTTGTATTATCTATCTAAACCTAATGTAAGGTATTCCAACAGAAAACAAACAACAGAAAACAAACAGAAACAAAAGTCGTCCCCTTATCCCAAACACCCCTTTAAATCTGTGAAAATGATATTTTCCAAGCATACAACTGAGATAAGCCACAGAACTGATTCAAGGGTACTTATTAACAAACAAGAAGCTATTTTAAACATGAAAACACCAAGGCTATCAACAAACAACCAAGGATCATGACTATGCTAATTGTGGCAATGAAAGGAATGAAGTGAGCAACCAAGTATTCTTACAAACAAGCATGAAACATAAAACAATAATATGACTAAAGATCATCAAAGAAGCACAAACAAACAAGAATAAGCAGAAAATAAGCAGTTGATTAGTAATTTAAAAAATCTAAGGAAAAGGCTTACATTTGAAGTCCAACTGAGAAACTGAGGAACCAATAACCATGAATCATACTCCTAAGCCTCCCATGAGGTCCTATTACCCTGAGAAATCAATATTCACCATGCCTCTTTGCTCTATGCCCCTGGTGCACTGATGTTTTATTTAATTCCTATTTTTTTTGCATTTTTCTTATATTTATGAGAATTGAACTAGAAATGGTAACAAGCTGTAAATCCTCTTAAAAGCTTGTAAGTAAACTTAATTGATCTTATTGGAACCAGAAACAACAACAGTTAACAACTTAAGATGAATTTGTCAACTCCACCCACAATTGCTAAATATGAATTTAAAGAACAAGATTAAAATTAAACCTTCAAGAAAGGTTTAACTGCATTAAACAAACTTAGTACAACAAGTTTAAACTTAAAATTACAATTGAAACAGAAATCACACCACCTACGATTACCTAAAACTTAAAACTACACTAATACTTTTTCTCCCCTGCTCCTTTCTTCTCTTATAGCATCCCAAAAGGGTTTGTGGGTCCCACTAGTCAAATCCCACCACTTTGATTGAATTTTAAATCACCTCTGCTCTCTCGTCATTTTTGGCGGGAAAAGATTATGTTAATACAAATATCGCCTAAAAACGTTATTTATATTTTACGATCTTCGCTAAGTTTTGTTAACGACAAAATGTAAACTTTAGTTTCTAAGCAAAACATAATCTTACTTTTTAAGACTTGCATAAACTAGACTTTTGCTACATTTTACATTTCATAAAACAAAACACAAGTTTATTTCTTAAATTAGAAATTGTCACATCACATTTATGGCAAGTTTTGTCATTATGCATTTATGGAAAGAAATGTGTTTGACTAACTTTGTTGTTGCTTGCAAGCTTTGTATTTGACTTGTTATTATGAGATGTAGCATTGTTTGGTTGCTAGGAGTTACGAGACAAGACCTTGTTTGGTTTGAAGAGTTATTGTAGAAACCAACTGCAAGCCTGGCGGTACCCTGGAGGTACACGGGCGGAACCCTTCTCAGGGGTCCGCCTGATCCGCCAGACCTGCAGA